>CM050167.1:127587623-128125123 GCA_027410445.1 Discoglossus pictus | reverse complement strand
AGAGAGAGAGAGAGAAAGAGAGAGAGAGAGAGAGAAAGAGAGAGAGAGAGAAAGAGAGAGAGAGAGAAAGAGAGAGAGAGAGAATGCGAAAGAGAGAATGCGAAAGAGAGAATGCGAAAGAGAGAATGCGAAAGAGAGAATGCGAAAGAGAGAGAGAGAATGCGAAAGAGAGAGAGAGAATGCGAAAGAGAGAGAGAGAATGCGAGAGAGAGAGAATGCGAGAGAGAGAGAATGCGAGAGAGAGAGAATGCGAGAGAGAGAGAATGCGAGAGAGAGAGAATGCGAGAGAGAGAGAATGCGAGAGAGAGAGAATGCGAGAGAGAGAGAATGCGAGAGAGAGAGAATGCGAGAGAGAGAGAATGCGAGAGAGAGAGAATGCGAGAGAGAGAGAATGCGAGAGAGAGAGAATGCGAGAGAGAAAATGCGAGAGAGAAAATGCGAGAGAGAAAATGCGAGAGAGAGAATGCGAGAGAGAGAATGCGAGAGAGAGAGAGAGAGAGAATGCGAGAGAGAGAGAGAGAGAATGCGAGAGAGAGAGAGAGAGAGAGAGAGAGAGAGAGAGAATGCGAGAGAGAGAATGCGAGAGAGAGAATGCGAGAGAGAGAATGCGAGAGAGAGAATGCGAGAGAGAGAATGCGAGAGAGAGAGAGAGAGAGAGAGAGAGAGAGAGAATGCGAGAGAGAGAGAGAATGCGAGAGAGAGAGAGAATGCGAAAGAGAGAGAGAATGCGAAAGAGAGAGAGAATGCGAAAGAGAGAGAAAATGCGAAAGAGAGAGAAAATGCGAAAGAGAGAGAAAATGCGAAAGAGAGAGAAAATGCGAAAGAGAGAGAAAATGCGAAAGAGAGAGAAAATGCGAAAGAGAGAGAGAATGCGAGAGAGAGAGAGAATGCGAGAGAGAGAGAATGCGAGAGAGAATGCGAGAGAGAATGCGAGAGAGAGAGACAATGCGAGAGAGAGAGAGAATGAGAGAGAGAGCGAAAATAATACAAGTGAAAGACGGTAGAGAGGGGGAATGATAGATTGAAGAGATAGATTGCAGGTTCCAGAGACATTAATGTACTCTTACCTTCCTGTACAGTCAACTCCATGCTGGGGGCAGACCCACTCTGCAGCAGCTCCTGGTACGTCTGTGCCGACTGGTCGAACAACTGCACCAGCAGAGCGCAGGTCTTGTCGTACTCACAGCGGCCAATGGTTGAGAGCTGATCCAGTTGTTGCTGCACCAGACCTGCATCCTCCAGAGGATCCTCAAGACCATCCCTACACAGAAGATACAATTATTATTGTGTTAACTATTGATCAGTCACAAAACATACCGTGTCCTCCAATTGCAACAGATAAGGAAATAAATACTACATAGTAACAATAGTGTAATTATGTCAGGTTCCAAAGTAATTGAAAATCCAATTTTGAGCAGTTCATGATGAAATAGTGGATAACATCCACAATGAACATTTTGGATTGAATCTATTCAAAATAAATGTGGTATCGCCAGAAAACAATTTAGAGAATTCAGGAAATTGTATAGGCAGTCAAAAACATTTTTTGTAGTACAAGTTTTAACACTTAATTTCCTTATTTCGTATAATTTACTTACGCAATTTAATTTCTTTAGACATAGCTACATATACTACACAATCACCTCATACCCTCCACCCATATCCTCACCTTCACGTCATATATTTACACATAGTACATACATTTTTTTCTGTATTACACTTGTAGTTACATATTAGATTATATAACTTATTTTATATTATTTCTGGAGAGAGCATGGAGGCAGGGGAGAGGAGAATAGAGAGGCATGAAGAGAGGGAACAGAGCGGTGAGAGGAGTGGAAATGAGAAGTGGGGGAAGAGGAGGTTCAGAGATGGGGAAAAGTGGATGAGAGGTGTAGGGAGGGAAGCCCAAATGAAGGCACACACAGAGCGGGGGCTAACAGGGAGGTATCTGAACCCAGTGCTGGGGCATGGGCTGCTAAAGGGCAGACCTCAGGGAGGTCAGCCATCCCAGGCAGAGTCAGAAGGACAGAAGGCTGTTCCAAAACATGTGACCCCCAATTATACCCTTGAAGAGTTCATAGTGCTCTTTCATGCCATATTGGCTGCTCATCTGGGAGAGATGTAAAGCAAAGGTAGCCAGGGAGGTCAGTGCACTAGGGGTTTATATGAGTGGTGTGAGGTCGGTTAAGCACCAGTATGACGACTGCGGGTGAGGAGAAAGATGTCTGAGGAGACCACAATTGCCAGAGCAACAGGTGGTGGACCCACCCCCCCCCCCCCTACAGTCCACTTCAATCAGCGGGGGAGGATACTGTGGGATTGGATTGCACTCTCAAAGGTGGTCGGACTACAGGGTCTGGTTGACATCTTGCAGCCAGGGATGATGACAGGTGATTATCAAACAATTATCATACCGTCACTACACATATGGATAACATACATCCAATGTAAATGCTGAGCATCACTTAAAGGAATATGTAAGGTTCCTGGATTTGACAGGTATATAATACACCTTGGTGTATATTTACTTTGATGTACCATGTTTAACTGAGAAACAAGAATAAACTATTATTTAACTGAATAAACATCAAATAAATAGTGCCTGTATTTGTCTACCCACTGTAGAGTATTCAGACAGATTCTGTAGGGCTGGATATGCAGTACAGTGTCCTAGCCTATCAAGGACTAAGGCCATGTCTCAGCAGCATGTTGCAGAATGTTGCTGAGAGATGTTCACTGATTGGTTAGTATGAGACACTGTAAAGAAGAGGCTGTGTCTTTATGAGCTGCAGATGCAAGGCCCCAGATGGACTATTGGTTTGATATGAGGCAGTACACTCAGAGCTCATAAACATTTAATAAAACAAACTACATAAAAGCAAACAAATACCCAGATGTATTACACTACGGATGCCAGCGAGCCAGGCACATATATTGTTATATCTTGTGTTGTGCTTTTCCATAAGGTTATCTTGTGAAATACACTGGAGTGGGTTGCCAGCTCCTTCTCCAGTGGACTATGATTTGTCTTATCTCTCTGCTACAATCAAGCCCATCTTGGGTGACCCTACATGGTACAGCTCAAAGCCTCATTGGAGTACACAATCTTCCCTGTCATCCCAACAGGAAGGAGATGGATGTGTGCCACACTTTATCTTTCCATACATTGTACCAACCTCTGTAGATGTGTCTATAACAAATAGATGCTAATTATTGCTGCTATGGGATTCAAATTACGGCTTCCAATTACTTGAAAAATGTGTTCGACATTGTTGTGATTATATTCTCTGCCCTCAGATATATTGAAATCCAGTGTGGATTACAGGTCCCCATTCACCCACATTCTACGCCACTCCTCTTTGTCAGGCATCAGGCTGTCCATTATCACGTCTCACCTCCTTGCATCTAACACGCAACAGCCTTATGTACATAATCTCTCTCAGTACTCTGATTTGCTCTGCATCCAGGCGGACAAAGACTAGTGGTTGGGGTTTAACTAGCCCTTTTATAGGCAATGCATTCTGCCACCTGTTGTAGGCCATGTGGTTTTCTGATCTGATTCATCTCTTGTGTACTCTCTTGTGTACTGGAGTTTATGTTACCATTGCAGTTGATATGTGTGATGTTGATGTATATTATTGACAATAGTTGATGTTTACACATGTGGGTAGACTCATACATCATACTAGGCTATTTTGTGGTTAGTATACAATGTATGTGCCTGTAAGAATGTTTAACATAAAAGTTATTGTGCATTTAAATAATATTAGTAAATGTTTTTTTTACACTACTATCTCTTTTTTTTGTATTTCTGCCAAACATTAATTTGGAGGATTCAAAGAACCAAATATGAAGGTTTAGTGAGCATAGTTATAACCGTGTGTCTGTCTCTACTTGCTTGACAGGAGCTTTGCCTAAAAATTATTCGGTTTTCAGTTCCAATATATTAAAAAAATATTAATTAAGGGCATCTAAAATACAGCATTGTCTAAAACTGTGGCTCTACATTTCTGATCTAGGGACACGCGAGATAGCTTTCATTAATCATGGGAACAGGCATTGAGATCTAGAAAAAAATTCAACAGAATCATACTACATGTGACACACTAATTTGTATTTAGTTTTGCAAATATTTAATTAGAATACACTTTAATTTCAGATGCATTCCTCAATAATCTATCTATAACTGAGACTAATGGTAGTGGTATGATTAAAGTATTAGGTTCTTCTTATCCCTCTTTGTTCCTGAGGACCATCTTAACAACCACTGCTCTAAAAGAAAACAAATTATAAAACAAAGATCCTAAAAGGACCACTGTATTCACAATTGTATAAAAATCTGGTTAAAGTCTTTAGAAGAAAAAGTCTTGTTTTGCACTTGAAAAGCTCTAATTCCCTGCCGTCATACCTGAGGATGATATGCACAGACTCCAGACGAGATGTGACATATGCTTTTGTCACCTCCGGTGTGTAGGTCTCGAGGAGATGTGGCTCTGTCGCCTTCACATAGGGTACAGATGCTGCCAAACGCTGCCACAGGCTCAGGAGATAATGCACAGAGTTGGGGGCAAACTCCCAGTGCTGCGAATTAGAAGACATATAGGCCAATTATAGATTACTCTCGCAGCAATACCGCGCCTATCATTTCATTCTGAGTTTTGTACTAATAAATCTGAAAGACACATATTCGGTGTTGTAATGCTTTTAAAAAATGATGTAAACTAAATAATATTAATGTAAAAAAAGGGAAGAGAAAATATTCAAACTCATAACCCACATAAATAGACATTTTTACCCACCGTACTACATCTACATGGTAGGAAATCCATGAAGCAAAAACGGTCACAGCCTCAACCTCATTATCTATATATATTCTTGTGGGAGAGCTTCACGGATTATAAAAGCAACCAATAAAATTACAAAATCAAGTCAATTCAATTCTTTATAAAGGCATTGTACTGCCTACAGTACAACGGAAACTGGTATTTTGTATTTGTTTCAAGCTACAGTTTAACATGATTTAAAAATTACGGTATTAAAGCATTACTCACTATCATTATGTTACTAGGAAATAGGCCGTCAAAAATGACGGGAATAAAATTGTAAGGCTGGCAATGCTGTTTGCCACAAAAGTGTGTTTGGTTGTGTTAGTACCTTGGTTTAAGTGTTACTGGGTTGGGTTAAGTGTTTCTACCTTGTGTTAAATGTTAGTGGCTTGGATGAAGTGTTACTGGCTTTTGTTAACCGTTACGTCCTTCGGCCTCGTCCTGTTGCGTTTTTCGGCAGATTTTTTTTTTCCTCGCTTAGGCGATTTTCAGCCGTGAATAAACAACAAATATGGCTCAAATTAACTTGCAACCTCACTCACAGGCTTCTTGGCTCTCCCCCTGTGTTGTATGTGAGTGTGTAAGTGAATTTAAAGGCATGACTTTTTATTTTATTTTTTAGGTCTTTCCAGTTCCGTGGTTCGGCCGTTAAGGTCGTATTTTTGTGAGGCGCACAGTGAATGTGCGGGTTTTGGTCCAAAGTCCTACGGGTCGCAAGTCCCGCGTCGCCTCGCGGTTGCAGCCGAAGTCCAGTGTGCTTCAACTGCTCGCCTCGCTTTGCGAGGCGAGCAGTGCAATGAGAGCCTTTGGCGCTCATTGCAGCCCTATGTCCTGCGTCAACGGCACGTCTCGCAAGGCTCGCAGTTGCAGCCCTATGGGCCGCAAGTGCGTTCCCAAAATCCTAAGCGTTCCGAACAGCCCCGCAGATCCACAACTAATATAGTGATTTTTACTACATACATTTCTGTAGACCATAGCAAAGGATACATCTTGCCTACATTTATTTCTAATTCTGAGTAACTCACAGATCTCACCAAGACATTATGTTGGTGTGAATACAAGTCTTGTATAAATGCATGTTAGTTCACTTCACATATATAGTTGTGGATATTGCGCGTTTGTTTGTTACGTTTACAATGTTGGTCACGCAATGTTAAAGGCTACAGGCTTGCGCATGAGCAATGAGCGCCTTTGGACCCGACTTTAACATTGCGTGACCGACTTGGGGCTCGCGATGAGCGCCGTAGTTGCTCATTGCAAGGCCCGCACGACAGTACTCCTGGCTGTGCTACCCCTGCCTTGCGCATGCACAATGAGCACCAAAGGCGCTCATTGCGGGGCCCGTGGGCCGCCACCAGCTGCCTGTGAGACATGCCTGAACTTGCTGTGCAGGAATGAGAGGGCTGGCCCTGCCTGTGTCTGGGCTGGAGAGTTACCCTGCAGGGCAGAGACAGAGAGGAAGTGATTGTGGAGAGACAGCCACACAGGAGGAAAGAATAGAAGAGACAGGGGCACAAGAAGAGAGTGCAAGGGAAACGTGACAGTGCAGGAGAGAGACAGAGAGTGTAGAAGAGAAAAGTGCAAGGACACGGGGTGGAAGGGGGTGGGGGAAGAGACAGAGAGAAGAGAGAGGGAGAAGCCGTGCATAGCGAAGCTTGCATCGCCAGACTTTGTTGCGCATGGCGAGGCTCGCAATATGCGGCATAGCAGCACTTTGCATGCTTCACATTGTGTGGCAAACAACAGCATTGCGAGGTTTGCAAATATTATGCCATTGTTTTTGACGGGCAAGTTGCTAGTTTATTATAATAATGGTGACCAATCCCCTATCCTTAATAGCTTATGGAGTATCATAATTATACATTGCTAAATACTCAAAATACAAATGGCTTCAGCAAAAAATCCAATGTCCCTGGTCTGTAAGAGGAAATAAAAGTTGACCTTGCCAAAGGATCTTTCTACCATCTTGTGCCATCTGTACACCAACAACCTAATTTTCTTTCACTAAGGTTGGAATTATTGGGGATAAAAGGTCATGAAGACTTTAATATGGATTTTCCCATCTATGTTTAAGGAGAGATTGGTTGGTAACAGGAACTTCTACGTTTTTATCTTTTTTTCTGTTTGAGATATTGATAATCATGGCTTCTAACAACTAGCACTGTTTTGGTCCAGTTGCCTTGACATTTTTACTTAAAAAGGCCACTAAAAGGTAACATTTTTCTATGAAACATTTAAAATAACATCTTATATCTTACTAAAATGTATGAAATTAATGATATTCATTAAAGAAAATTACAAATAAAGATCAAATAAACAGATTAAAAAAAACAATTCAATGGGAATACAGACATAGTTAGTTGCAGGCCAGACCTCCAAAGATTTACTGGTTCTTTGTCTTCAATAACGTCAGGACAAAGAAGGAGAAAACAGGCCTATTGGGATTTAATTTAATGTCATTTATCGACACTACAGACCACTTATTCTTCATACAAAATACTTTTTATTTATTTTTTGTATTTCTTAAAAGACTTTAAAAGTAGTGTTAATCTGAACCTTATTGTCTATTCTATTTACACACCTGGTCCTATGACCTACAAACTGGTATCAATCTAATGAGTATTCCATAATTTATCATACCTGCAAGCTGGTGACAGTGAAGTTAGCGATGAGTCTGATGACCTCAGGGTAATTCTCTACCTTTACAAGCTCTCCCAGTTGGTAGTTACTCTTCAGACGAGCCAGCAACCGGCAAAACTCATGGTAATTATTGGGGTCAGATAAGCTCTGTGGAGAAGACAGTAACTCAATGTTACAGTCCAGGGAACATTTGGAAACAGCAAGACAATCAGATGATGGATTACCTTAAGAATTTACTGCTCAGAGGTGGCCACAAAATATCATTGTTGGGGGAACAGTGCACTCAGAAGCTTACTGTCAGTGACTTGTTCTGTAGGGACACACATGGTCACTCCTGGGACATAAAGGACTCTAGGAGTATATTGTAATTAATAAGTGGAATAGGTTTTTAAATAAATGCCTGCAGAAGCTGATCAGGTACATGAAGACAGCGATAACATCTGTATTCATATAGGGCACTTTATGGACATTAAATGTATTACATGGATGAAAACACTTTGAGCTATTCCCTGACTAAGAACATTTATCAAGATATACAATGATACATAGGGCACCATATAATTAATATAGATCATCTGTGGAAAAACAGATTAACAACCTACCTGTGGGTTTTCTAATATCCTCTTCACACCATCCACCAGGTGAGACAGGAACTTGGCTCTTTCGGCGTTATTAAATAAGGAGCGTCGTACGGAGGCTATCTGTACAAGACAGGACAGCACCTAAAGGATAAAAAATTTGAAGAGGAAATAAGTTTGAACTAGTTACACATGGTCAACCTGTATTATGTGTGACCTTTGAAAACCAAAGAGAAAATCTGGACTAAAGGACCAGAAGATAGAGACAGAGTGGAGGACAAGTGAAATATATTAATCTTATAAATAATGAAAAAATGACCAATTTAGACAATTTAAACTTGCCACTGCTATCCTCTCCCTCAAAAACAAAAAAACTCACCAGCGGGGAAAAGTTTGGAGGAATGGAATGGTACAGGTCAAAGAAGAGCTGCAATGTTGAAGAATCCAAGAATGCTGGAGAGAAAATGAGAATGGTTAGATGGACCTCATTACAAAAACATATTTTTTTAAAAACGTTTCTTCCCCCACCTCTTGTCACCAATCCTAGACTAGACCGTAGGATTATTTTCTCTCTTATTCACTTTATTAAACATCCATTCCAAATGGTGTAGAGGCATCAGTACAGACAGAAAGCCTCAAGCTTTTGTCCCTAGTCTAAATATCAACTAAAATGATTTTGCACTAAATGGAGGTAGTCCTCAGTCCTGTGTTTTCTTACCTGAGCGCCAGCTGGTAGGGATCTGCACTGTGCATAGGTCGTCCGAGGACTCATCAGTAGAAGTGCCAATGAAGTCAAAATTCAGACAATTGTGAGTGAGCTTGAGGAGTTGCATGAGGAGATCCTGCTGCGACCCATCAGAGAGGAGGAGAGGCTTCCCAGAGGCCTGTGGGATGGAATGTGTCATAAGTGTGTGCATAATACTGAAGCAACCTCTTCATTGGTATCCCAGATTTATTTATTATTTTTAAAAGGAAACTTTACTGAAGAACAATTAAAATGTTCAAAGTCTCATGGCTTCGAAGAAAGGTTTACGTTATCTAAGAAGATACAAACTAAAGCTTTTAGGGATAAAACAGGAATTTAGTCACAAATAGTTTACTGTATAGCTTAGTGACATTTAAACATTATCGTGATTATATATATAATATATACACACACAATAAATACACACACCAAATACATTTGTAAGCTCATCTGCATGCCTAAAAGGTGGGGCCATGCAAATGAAAAGACAATATACCTTATTCTTTGGATCCCAAAAATAGCAATTATATACCGTACATTGCACCCTTAAAGCGTATGCACGCTGTATTTAAACAGCTTTTAAGCAAAGCATGGGTTTAGGTATATTGTCTTCTCATTGCATGTCCCCGCCTTTTAGACATGCAGATGAGCTTACAAATGTATGTGTTGTCTGTGCTCAGTAAGGTGGAGAGCTTTTCTTACTCTTATGTTCACCATATCCTAAATTGATGTTATGGAAAACTCAGTTCCACAAGATCTACTACACAAACCAGAATCCGCCTCGCACTGATGATAGCCAGTAAGCGTGAAACAGTTCTGTATGCGAGTGATTCTTGGTTTGTTCCAATGCTTTACTTAAAAGCTGTTTAAATACAGCGAGCTTATGCTTTAAGGTAGCAATGTATAAAATTGCTATATTTTGGATCCTAAGAGTAAGGTATATTGTCTTCTCATTTGCATGTCCCTGCCTTATAGACGTATTGTCTGTGGAGAGGTTCTCTTACTCTTATGCTCACCATATACTAAATTAATGTGTGTGTGTATAATTATATATATATATATATATATATATATATATATATATATATATATATATATATATATATATATATACACACACATATTTTTATATATATATATATATATATATATATATATATATAAAAATATAATCACATATTATAATTGTCAAACTGCGAGTCGTCATCATGCTTTGCGTGGTGCATACGAGTTAGGCGATGAGCATCGCAGTTGCTCATTGCTTGCGAGCCTCGCAAAGTGAGGCAAGCTGTTAACGCGTAGCACTTAGGTGATGAGCGCCAAAGGCGACGCGGGACTTTGAAAAAAAAAAAAATATGAGATAGCAAAAATACGAGGTTAATGGCCGTAATGCGAAAATAAAAAAAAACACACAGAAAATACAAAAAAAACCCAACAAAAACATCACACACATCACGGGGGAACAGCCAGGATGTCTGAGAGGGAGGTGGAACGCGAATTTAAGGCGATTTCGACAACTTTTGCCACTCGAAAATCACCTATGCGAGAAAAAAAAAAGGGCGTAAAAAAATAAATAAAATGAAAGCGAGACTACACGACCCCGGGCCGCACAAAACACTGCCAAACGCGTAGCACTTTCACACAGGAACGTACGAACCACAAAATACACCATTACAAATGACGGTAAATGCTTGCGAGCCGCGTACAAATTAATAACATTACAAATCTACAATGGCGCTTTACACAACTAAACCAACGGATTTCCCTCGAACACGCAACCCATTTCTAATGCACAGTTGGGACATTCATTACACTTTATCATCAGGGCACCAACACTCAAACTGTACATTGTATGCTGGTGGAAAATACAAACAGATTGTTAGCTCTTCAGGCTATTGATTGCTGGATATATTAATTACAAATAGGTAAAGTATATTCATTTATTCGAGAACTAATTAATTATTAGTTAACTAAATATAGATAAATCTATATCTCTCTTTCTGATTTGTGACGAAGGTGCTCAGAGGAGCAAAAGTACACGAGAGAAGAGGCTCGCCATGAGCAAGTGTATTGCCCCATCATTTTTGATGGGCAAGTCGCTAATTATATATATATATATATATATATATATATATATGTAAATAAATAGTACATTTGTGTTCACTTTTAAACATCTAAAACAAGTAAAAAAAAAACATGCCAGAATACAGAGAAATACAGTTATTACACTCCATTCTGGAAACCTTGACAGGGACATGCAAATGTGCCCACAAAGGCTTCACTCTTGCAATCCATAACCATTTCAAACATGGCTTTCCTTAAACATATGCCTGTTGTATCAAACAGCTTTGAGCAATGCTAAGGTTGGATTATACTCAAGTTAGGAATCCCGCCCACATACAGCTGTTTCAAGGTTACTGCCTCTCATCAACGTGGGGCCGGTTCCTTCCCTTGTGTAGTGGATATTTTGAGTAAGTAGTTTACCACAACAATCATTTAATTTATTGAGGGCAGATAGAAAAGAGCGATAGAAGCCTCCACAGTACAGTGAATAAATAGTAAATTTGAACGTCTAAAACAAGTTAAACAAACTTGTTTCATCCCCAGAAATACGAGAAATACAGTTATTACAAAAACATATATGCATACACCATTTAATGCTGTAGGTGCGTTCCAAGAAGTCTAGCGCTAAATGAAACACTGTTAAACAGAGATATTTTAACATAGGGTAAATAGGAATAATGGAACACACAAACAGGAATATGTAAGTTTAACTTACATTTTAAGTTACTGTATTTTTACATTAACTTGAAAAATATAGTATATATGACACATACGCATACTGTACGTATACAGAAATACAAACTATATTCTTATGATGTTCTGGCTCTGCTGAAAGAAATCACATCCAAAACACCTAGTCTTGCTTTTCTACTTCTTTCAAAATCTGTATCATTTGCAACAAATTGATCAACGATTTTGTTTAATCGCCATCAAACTTTCACTGAGGAAATCTGTAAGTTATTTTGGGTTCTTCATTGTCAGAATCCCTATTTTCAGGTTCTACATGAATCCCTTGTTCTTCCCGTTTCTTGAAGTTTGTTGTTGGTAAGGCTCTCACCAGAAACCAACAGCAACTCTTCAATATCCTGTTCATCTGCATCTCCTAGTCCTGCTTGACTAGGTCAGCAATTTGGTCAACAATGGGCTCTTCTTATCTTTGTTTGATATCTCCGGCCATATCTCCTTCCACACTCCTTTTTATACATTTATCAGTCACTTCTATTCTATTATGCTATATTTCTTTCAAAATTGCATCACTGATACTTTACTTTTGCCATCTCGTTTATCAATAAGTCGCTGGAATGTGCAATGAAGATAAAATGCTTTAAAAGTTGATAGGATTCCCTGATCCATTGGCTGGGTTACAAACGTATTGTTGGGTGGCAGGAAAACTTCAACCGGAATGCAATAGTTTAAGGTCCCTATTCAATGGAGCAACTGTTCGTTACTGGAACCCGTAATGTAGCCTGAAAACCAATTTGCTATTCAACTGGCATCATTTAGCTACCCGCAAACTATTTGTGGGTTACAGGCTGAAAATCTCTGCGGTTGTCAAAATCGTAACCCCAACCCAGCTAAGCCTTTGATATTTCAAGCCCCTAAATGTTACAATCGCAAAAATCGCTATTCAATTGCTACAATTCCTCAAGCTCGCAATTGTTTTCACACCCCTAAATAGCAAATGTAGAAGAAAATCCTACGAATACCAGATAGGGAGTTAAAAACCTGATTGTAGTACTGTAAATGCAAATAAAAAATCAACACTGCACTTTAAAAGAAGGGGAATGTGATGAAAGACATTCATTTCCGTGTTATATCAATCTCTGTAATGAAGGAGTTAAGACATATCAGGCCACCCACATGGACTAAAACAATATCGCCATTCATTTTTATTATTTTGTAAATTGCAGGATCGCATATAGGACTTCTAAACGCTAATCGATTGACCTCCATGTTTTACGGACGTCAGGATGACAGTCTCATTTGCTATTGGCTGTTTCTAAATCGGTAGTTAAGGCCTTGTTAATTGTTCGTGATCATGCCTTGAAATGCTACTTACAGGTGCATGGTTTAGGGTTTTAGCCAGGCGTGCTTGATCAATTGAATAGCTCGGTAAGTGCTGCAAATTTCAAGGTATAAATTCAACTGCGGGCTTGCAATTAAATGGAGGCCTAGGTCAGCAAGTGGGTAGGATGTCTTAGAGCATTATCAATTAGTAACAATGTGTTTGGATAATTGTTTTTACGTTTACAGTAGCGTTTTACAGATGGACAAAAATGTGTGGTAAACCAATTTTCAGAAATGCCCATTGTGATACAATATTTACTATTATACTCTATTAAATTTGTTTAATGGCTCTTGGTGTTTTGGAATGATAAACATGCAACAGTTTTATTTTGAAATCACCATTGGCGTTACTGTCCAGTCCAGTAATAAATGTTTTTTTTTGCAGCTGGTGCTGGCTTTTTTTATTTGCGTGATATAAATGTGAACTTTGGTATTCTCTTCCAGAACATCCCTTTTTATCAACATTGAAAACGAGTTTGGGAGGATAATTCCCTCTTTCAATTATGGCCCTTAAAGTTGATGGAAAGGCTGAAGCATCTTCAGTATCTGCACTCGCCTCTTCTCCGGTGATTTGAATGTTGTAGAGGTTTTTTTTTTTTTATCTATCGAACAAACCTCTGCTAGCTGTAAAGTTTTCGCTTGTAACCTTTCTTTGAATATGATTAAAAATATTTCTAGCCTTTTCCAGTATTATTGGCAGACTTAAATGACAAGTTGTGTTTGGTTTCATCATCAATCCAAATGGAAAGAGGTTTCTCCATTTCCTCTAAAACATTGCTTTCTGGATCGGTTTACCTATGTTACAGAAGACATTGTGGTTGCTGAACACTTAATTTTGTCCTTGTATCTTAAAATCGTTTGTGTAGTAGAAGTAGACAAATTTAAAGCGGCTCTAATATAAACTTGACGTTCATCTTTTTTCTAATTGCCCCAGCACCTGCATTTTAATGTCGAGTAAAATGCTTTTGGTTTTAATTTTGTTTTATCATCTTTACATCCACTCATTTTGAAAAATGATAAGTCCTTTTAATACATTTTTAATAATAGCATTTTTGTTGGTCTCCTTTGACAGTAATATTGATGAACATTTTACGCAGCTTATTAATAGCTTTGACACTGCTGCACTGCCAAATATAGACTTTCTGCTGATTTCCGTGGTCAATGAAAAACAAAGGAATGTGACAAAGATACAGTACCTCTGTCTGATTGGTTGCATCAGCATAAATGTAGGTTTTTTTTAGGCATCCAGTAGTACACTGTACCACATAAGGACCTTTCCACCTATCTGATGACACACTGGAGCACTTCCTACTCGTGCAGCATCGAATCAGCATGTTAATCTGATGATGGCTGGCAAATTTATAACGAATCAGCATTAAAAGTGGTAGTGTTAAACGGGCTCTACCTGTACGTACGTACGTACGTACATATATAAATTTATTTAAAAAATGTAATATTCCAAAAACACTTTGATGAAAATTGTCAATCAGAACCAATGACTCAAAGTGACATGAAATTCATCAATGCTGTTCTATGTTATCAACCAAGGCACTGAACATTTGTTTTCAGTTTTAAAAATGTATTTTATATTTTATGGGAGTGTTTATATAAACTTTTCTAGCTAAAAGCTATGTAGAGCAAATTACAATGTTACTTGCAATACAAAATGTCAGTTTATTCCTTTGTCATTCTAACCTCAAAAGGGAAATATTTGGAATTATTGCAGTAAAAAGACAAATATGAGAATTCAGAAGGAGCTTGTAATTTATTGTCCATTCAGCAACTGGTGCCTATAAATTCAATGAATTGTGTGGTACAGTAGATATTGCATAAGCATACATCACACTTAAAAGAAAGGGTGAAAAAAACACAGACATAAGAACCATCCAGAAAATCCCACTTGTGCAAGTGCACTATTGTTTCATAGACCATTCCTACAAGACATTGTAAACATAACTATCCAAGTCATTTATATGCTGATTGCCAGGTTGTATAAATAACTTTGTATATACAAATATCAAGCAATCAAAACACCATACGGCACTCTGCATACCACGCCCCCCCCCCCCCAAGACATAAGTACAGAACTCAAAAGTAATGGGGAATAAAACAAACAAATACCTCTCCAACAAAATAAAGAAAAAACATATATTGAGCCTTAAAGACTCTGAAAATTGCATTCCAAATCATCCAGATAAGATTGGAGAGATATTTGCGAAATACTATTCAAATCTTTATAATTTGGAACAGGACCCCAAATTTGTTAAACCAGATAAAATCTGATATTCATAAATTCCTTGGTAAATTAGACCTTTCTAACATGTCAGAAGATGATATAAACTCTCTGAGCAGTGAAACAAGGGAAGAGATTGAGGAAGTGATAAAAAAGGGCAAACCAAATAAGGATCCGGGATTAGACGGATTTGACCAACTATACTACTAGCTATTTTCAGTAGAATTAATGGAACATATGAAAAATATGTACAACAAGTTTAAAGTAGCGGGGACAATACTCCCAGAAGCCAAAATTATAACCATTTTAAAAGAGGGGAAGGAATGTACAAATTATTGTTTGATCGCCTGGATTAACCTAGATTTAAAGTTTTATTCCAAAATATTGCCAAATAGATTGAAAGCTATAATTGCCAAAGTAATTCACATAGACCCATCAGGATTTATAAAAAGGCAGGCAAGCCTCAGATTATACGAGGCGTTTAACCGATTTGAAAGAGATTCCCACACTGATCCTGTCACTCGCTGAGGCAGCATGTGACAGGGTCAGTTGGGAATTTCTAGAGGCAGTCCTAGAAAAGTTTGGATTAGGAGAGTTTGCCGATAAAATGATTAAGGCACTTTATAGGGATGCCAGAGCAAGGATAGTTGGTTCAGAGACGGAATCCCAGAGTTTTATAATACGAAAAATATATCTAGTAAAATATCTGATAAAGGAGGGATGGGAGCCCTGTTGATAAAAGAGATATATGATATCATCTCAGTTTCACAGGTAATAACCTGGAACTTTCAAAATAAAAAAACGAGTTGGAAGAATATAGAAGAAGACCTATTAAGAGGTATACCCATTCAGACTATCATATGGCTTAAAAGTTTGGATATAGAAAGGTTTAGTAGTTTTCCAGGGAATCTAAAATCACTGATTACATTTTGGTTAAAAAAAATATAACAAATATGCATTTGGTGAACATCCCGTATTTATCAGCTCCTATAGAAATACTTGCACTTGGAAATAATAATATGGAGTTACAAGTTCTGAAAAATAGGGGGATAATACATATAGCAGATTTATATTCTAATGGCTCCTTGTGAATAAAATTTTAAAAAAACAAAACAAAATCAAAAACAAAAAACAGTAGCTGTGTCTCAACAGGAGGAACACACTAGAGTGGTGGGCAACAGCCAGCTCAGTTGCTTCATGTGGCCCTAAGATATTTTGCATTACCCTGTTCTCTAGAGTGGGAGACCAAATCCTTCAACAACAACATGGAGCGCATTTTAACTCTCCACAACTAATTCACACATATCATCATTATATATTCCTCTATTACCAATAAATCTGCATCCATCTGTCTCCCACAGTACTGTTATAAAAAAAATGTAAGCACATTTAAGCCCCTCTCTATGGAGCGTACAGCTTATTGTGAACCTATGTACAGATACTCCAGTCTCTGTTGGGGAACTCTGCAGCTCCTCTGGGCGGCCGTCTCTTGGCAGGTTTGTTGTTGTGCCATGTTCTTTCCATTTGGTTATGATAGATTTGATTGTGCTCCTGGGGATCATCAAAGATTTGGATATTTATAACCTAACCCTGACTTGTACTTCAACAACATTGCCCCTTACTGCCATGAAGACCAAGGAACTCTCCTAACAAGTGTTTGGTTAGTGGTGCCTCTTGCTTAGGTGTTGCAGCCTCTGGGGCTTTAAAAAAAGGAGTGTATATGTAATGACAGATCATGTGACACTTAGATTGCACACAGGTGGACATAATTTCACTAATTATGTGACTTCTGAAGGTAATTGGGTGCACCAGAGCTTTTTATGGGCTTCATAACAAAGGGGCTGTATACATACACACGCCAATTTTTCTGTTTTCTATTTCTAAAAAAATAGTTTTATGTATATATTTTTCTCATTTCACTTTGCAAGCTTAGACTATTGTGTTCTGATCCATCACATAAAATTCAGATTAACAAAACATTGAACTTAAGGCTGTAATGTAACAAAATAGGTACAAAGTCAAGGCACTGTATGCCCATGGGTAGAAAAATGTTTACTTCTGTCTCCTAACTTTTTTCAGACGTGTAATGCATAGTTACATAGTAATTGAGGTTGAAAATGACTTTTAGTCCATCGAGTTCAACCAAACTCTGTCCTGGAGGGCCACACCCAGGCCTGTATTTGAGGATGACTGAAGAAGCAATAGTCTCACCTGTTTGTAGCAAGGATATCCACAAATCCAGGCCTGGGTGCGGCCCTCCAGGAACGAGTTTGGTGACCCCTGGGTTATGTGAACTGTAGGGCAGAGGATTTACATTCTCACTAACCATCCATTCAGAGGAACTTACTCATATATGGAGACACATTAAAACTCCCCATACGTGTAAAACCGTAGCTCGAAATGTAGACCGCAAGACTTACGACTATTAAATTGGCCTCATAAAGCAACCTGCTGACGACTTGCAGGGTAGGGGCGAGAAAACCCTACGGGACGTGAGAATTCAACTTTCGATCCCGCAAATCCTTTGTTCTTTCAAGGCTGTAACTGTTACGTTCCAATTGCGCTATTAAATGGCTTCAAAATCACGGTTGTTCAAGCCCGTAACCCGCAAATGGAGCCAAGAAGCCAACGAGTGCTAGAGAGGACCCCAAGAGGGGTAAAGTCCAATAGGTAGAACTTTAAATGCACTTATACACACACACTACTGCACTTTTATTAAAAGGGAAAGTGATGTTAGGTCTTAGAATAAATAGAACAACATTCCCAAGCTTGCAAATTGGCCCAAACAATTACTTTATTTCATTTTTAATTTCTGTGTTATACAATCCCGGGAATCAATGTGTTAATGCATGTAATGGAACTCGCATGTAATAGAATATCATATTTACGGCTTTATCAATATTGCATTATTTCTGGAATGTGGGTCCGATCGTAACTTGTAATTGAAACCCGTAAGGATTTGAAATCTAACCTCCATTTTTCAGTGACGTAATTCTGATCTCTGTTGTCATTGGCTCCATCTAAACCCGTAACTACGGGTTTGACTAATTGATCATGTTCACAGGTCCACATCCAACGTGCGAAAAATGGTTTACGGTTTGCCTCTCAAACGCGTAACTCGCAGCATGTTCTAATTTAATAGCTCCGTAAAATCGGCAACTTTTCAAGCCCGCAGCCGTTGCGGGTCTCACGTTGCACATAGGGTCTTGGAATTGAATGTGGCTCATGGTTAGTAAATATAGCAACATTTGAACACATGAAACACCACACAAACCACACATGCTGGTGGCACCCTCATTGGCAATAATGTGTCAACCAACATCACAACCTGGAGCCCTTAGTCTGCGACATACAATGGGAAATTCATTTATTTAAAAAAAAAAAAAAAAAAAAGATTTTTGTTTTTATCATTTTTACTTTTCATTTGCACAAGCATATGAAAAGGGTATTTCTTCACCTGGATGTATTCCTCAGATTGTAGCCCTCTCAATATACACATAGCAATACTTGGGTATTCCTGGTCCATCTATTTCTGAATAAAAAACAAACCAACAGATAAAACCACAACTGAATTTCGATTTGCCGTTGATGGTAATGGTAAAAGTAGAATCTACCTGCTTGTTTTAAAGTGATTTCAATGTTTTATTGGTGAATTAAATACTACAAAATGGCACCACTTAGTTTGTTTTGTTTTTTCTCTCCTATCGGTGAACTCTGTAATGATGCAAATACATTTCTCTTTTCACAATAGCACCCTACTGAAACTGCTCCCACAAGCAACACAGAGCATAAGAGGTCTGAACTGTGTGTGTGAGCTGGAAGGGACAAGTGCCACAGTTGTGTTTATTCTGCTGGGTGTGAGTATTGAAGGAACAAGTCTTATAAAGAGAGGCCACACCTAATTAGGGCGTACATGCAAAGTTCTACCCAGGTCTACACATGTACAGTTTTTTATTTTTTGTAGAAAGTCAAATTTCACTGACTGGTTCTAAGATAACATTCTTCTGCAGAGATTCAAATAAATGTGGCTTCAAATATAACAGCGGCTCAGCACAGATCGACATAACCAGATATAGGGAACATGGATACGTTTCATTTGTTCTCTGTAACTCACAACTCCTGTGCTCCCAGAACATGCAGACTTATTTGAACATTAAAAGCCAAATGTGACAATGTTTTAAAAGAGGATTTATTTATATTTGGCTACACAGTAATATTCAACTTTATTGGCTTCTGTAAAACAGCTATATTATCATTAAACTATTCAATAATATTAAATTGTATTTTTTTACCTGTATAAATTGTCTGATGGCTCACGCTATAAAGATCACTTGTCTTTAGATGTATAGCAAATTGAAGCACTCAATTTGTCAAAATGTTAACAATTGATTAAAATAAGTTTAAAATAAATCCTCAAAAGATTATTAGTTTCATGACTGATAAAACTGTAATATAAAATAAGATTTAAAAAAAGTGTGTGAAGTAAAATAGGAGTTAATTGCTGCAGTAAACTTGTGGGGAAAACCTAATATAATAGGATTTGACCACAGACGAGTACTAAAAGATTTGAACTTTATGGACTAAATGTATTTTTTCAACCTCAATTACTATGTTACGATGTGTACAACACACACAACCTTCCTGGGAATCAGAGCTTCTAGTAATTGCATTGCTAGCTCCTAAAAAGTTTCCCAAAATGTAAATCATTTCTATGAACGGCTTTCTTCTACGATTCTCAAAACAGCTTGTCTGGCTCCTAAGCTATAGTTATTTTTCATCACCCATGTATGAGTATATACACTCAGTGGCCAGTTTATTAGGTACACCTCTACACTAGCAGCAACCTGTTAATGCCTTGTTAAGGAAATCAGAGGAGAATGGCCAGACTGGTTCAAGCTGACAGGAAGGTGACAGTCACTCACATAACCACATTATAACTGTGATATGCAGAAGGGCATCACTGAACACACAACGTGTTGAACCTTGAAGTGGATGGGCATCAGAATAGGAAACTGGCAACAGTGTGCAAATGCTCACCAAAACAGGAGGACAGTTGAACATTGGAAAATCTGCTGTCAATTTCTGCTGTGACATGCAGATAGCAAGGTCAAAACTTGCACAAACAATATCAGGCCATGGACCCATCTTGTCTTGTGTCAACAGTTTGAGTGTAATGTTGTGGGGAAGGTTTTCTTGGCACAAATCAGGCCCCTCAATACCAGCTGAGCACTGATTAAATACCACAGCCTACTTGACTATTGCTGCTGGCTGTATGTATCCATTTATGGCCACGGTCTACCCATCTTCTAATGGCGACTTCCAGCAGGATAATGAACAATGTCACAAAGTATATGTCATCGCAAGCTGGTTCCATGAACACGACAATGAGTTCAGTGTTCTCCAATAACCTGCATCATCACCAAATCTCCCTGCAGGTTCAGCCCGCAAATGCCAAGGCAGTCTTTTATAGATAAAAAGTCAGCTATATCCTTTGGTTTCTTCAAACACTCTAACCTCGAATGGAAAAGAAAATATAGATAAAAATAAATAAAAGCTGAAATGTATTATTGCTGTGACACATTTAGAGGTAGCTGGTAATTTATGGTACCTTCAGGTCCTGAAAGTGTGTCCCTATGAGCTCAATTTACAGGCCAGAGCAGATGAAATACAGATAACACACAAAGTAAACACTTCAAGTGTAGTTAAAACTACCATCAGGACCTACTTGTAGAACCACTGGCCCCTATTCAATTGAGCAATTGTTAGGTACTGGAGTCCGTAAACGAATTTGCTATTCAACTGGCGTCTTTTATCTACCCGTAAACTATCTGCGGGTTACAGGCTGAAAATCCCTGCGGTTGTCAAAAACGTAACTCCAACCCATCTAGGCCTTTGATTTTTCAAGCCCATAAATGTTACAATCGCAAATCACTATTGAATTGCTACAATTCCTCAAGACCACAAATGTTTTCACACGCGCAAATGGCAAATGTAGAAGAAAATCCTACAAGTACGAGATAGAACTCGCAAGGGGGTTTAACCCCTGTTCGTAGCACTGTAAATGCAAAAAAAACTTTAATACTGGACTTTAAGACGGGGAAAGTGATGAAATACATTAGAATTAATTGCAGAACAGTCTCAAGATTGCAAATCTGCAATAAAAAAAATGTTTTTTCACGTTTCATTGCAATCTTGGGAATCAAGGAGTAAATACATATCAGGCCACACATATGGACTAGAACAGTATCGGCATTCCTTTTTATTATTTTGTGCAAGTGTGATCGCATATCGGATTTCTAAATACTAATTGATTGACATTTAATCTCCATGCTTTAATAATGTCATGATGACGGTCTCATTTACTATTGGCTGTTTCTAAATTGGTAGTTACGGCCTTGCTTAATTGATCATGATCACGCTCTGAAATGCTATTTACGACTGCATAGTTTACAGTTTAGGCTTTCGGCCAGGTAGTTGCGGGCTTGTTCAATTGAATTGTTCTGTAACTGTTGCAAATTTCAAGCCTGCAATTGAATAAGGCTCACAATTGCTAAAACATGTGTATTTTAGTTTTTGAGCAGATGTTAAAAAAAACAAAAAACTAGTAGAACAAAGAAATAAATAAACAAGGGAAGGCTTTAGATCATGTGTATGTAAAAGTATGCATATGTCTTTTGGTTGGTTTAAATATGCCAGGTGCCAGTAAGGACCACACAAGGGCATGTGCTGTACTCGTTCTATGTAAGCATTATGACCTATACAAGTCAAAGATTATAGAGAAACTTATCAGCAGTAAAACTTTACTCTAATTAAATGTCAGTAAGCCACAGAAAAATATAATCCTGTTAAACATGTTCTGGATCTCACTCCCCATCCCCATGTGCACTGGAAGGTGATCACATGGTCACCAGGTCAAAAAAGGTTTAGAACCTCTGTACTACACTATATTCAGATATGAAGCGATCATTTCAAGTATTGCAGTGGTCTAGGACCCCATTTTACATGGATTTCCCCAAACATATGAAAATGTAGCTAGAACTGCAATTTTGGAATCTCTTCGCTGAAACATCATTAGTAGAGGAGGTTGAGGGATCTTCTATGGCATTGCTCACTATCAAATTCAGTGAAGCAAGACTCACAAGAAACCAAGGCACTAATTCTGGTTATTCCCCTTCTCCATTGCTACTTATAGTATTGAGATTGTTTTGAAATGTTCATGGCTCCTTGAAAACACAAATTTAAACTATTCAACACAACCATATGAATCGTAAGAAAGAATATATTTTTCACCTCCTACAAAATTAAAACAGTCTTCTGGTGAACAAAAATAATACAGACAAACCATATGGGGTGAGGTGTGCAGTTCTTATATTATGTACCTGTTTGAGCAAATTGCAGGATAGTGTGAAGATGTCAAACAACGAGGAATCTCTGAAGGATGAGGCGATTTTACGGTGCTTGGTCAGAGGATGTGTGGCATCTGCCTGTAAAACCACAAACAACATAAATCAGTTATATATAATTCTACAACAAAAGGCTGGGAGAAGAATTCATGTTAATCTCAAAGGGACAGAATATAGATAAGGACAGATATCTTGAAGGGAAAAGACGCTTAATGGATCACAGGTCCCAATGTAGTAGAAAGTACCACATAAAAAAAAAAAAAGAAAAAAGGCCAAAGCTTACTAGAGCAGGGCTTGACAAATCCCTGGAGTTATGGTTCCTAAAATATTTCTGCTGGCTCCTACGTTTTTAGTTATTATACATATCTTTCTATACAGTATACAAAGCCTGACTCCTAAAATAATGGCTGGCTAAACTGGCTCCTAAGTGTCAGATATATTGTTGTGGAGAAATACCAAAATATCCATACATTATTTAGTGTGTGTGTGTGTGTGTATATATATATATATATATATATATATATATATATATATATATATATATATATATATAAAAAAAAATATAAAAGCATTTATTCCCTTTGCAAGTACCCTTAGTATTTGGCTAGATGTAAGCTCTGAAACCGTTAAATCTTCATGTCCCAGAATTAGCAAGTTTAGTAGAAGCCATAAACAACTCTTAAGTCTAAACAAAAATGTACGCTAGCAGTACACAAGGCCAAAGCCTAAAGATAATCATGAACAGCAACTTGACCTATGCGTAGAGATTACAAATTAAGGGTGTTGTGCGCAGATAATGTGACGTATCAGGCATGGCTGATGAGTGCTAACTGCATGCCCCATCTTTTATTAAATTGCAAAATATAAATAGTATCTTACTGTTCTAGAGATGGGAGGTAGTGGAATAAATTATTTTCTAGAGGGTAGTAATGAAATGTGCCATTTTCTGTATGTGGAAATTCTATAAAAGGTTATGCTTTGTATATATTTATTGTCACCAGACATTGTGAATGTTATGCTGTTGCTGACCCACGCGTGTCCAAATAAACTGAAGAAAATGAGAGGCCTCTGTTTTGGTATCATGACTTTGTTCTGAAGTAGAATATCGGTTTGTGGATATTGTTTTTCTTCTACATTATTTGGTAACCCCCTGTACTAGAGCATGCACGTACAAATACTTTATCATTTATCTATTGCATAAAACATCAATATAATTTTCTTCTAAATAGCATCTCACAAAAGATAAATCTTATTTTAAACTCTGACTACAATCTATATGTAATTAATTAACATTCATGATATTGTTCTGTGCTTTTTAATTGCTTAAAGAACTATACTAATAGAAATAACACGGATGCCTATTAATGGGTGGGGAGGGGGTTATATCAACCAGTCTTGCCGTGGCCAGGTCTGAGGTGCTCCAAGCACTCTGGACTTTTTACATGCATATTTGACATATATAATAAAAACATTTTTTTACGGATTTGAGTATAGGGGAATGTTGTGCTATTTTTGCTAACACCTACAATCACTTTATAGTCTCCTCAAAGTGCAGGATGGCTTTATTTGGGCTATATTATGTGCTTAATTGGTGCTAGCGGGACCTTTTTGCTGCAAGTAAGCTGCGGCTCGCTTTTAGCCTTGCAGAGAGGGTTCCCGGAGCAATAGAATAGCAACCGGGCTTTTCTTGCGGCCGAAACTCTTGCGGACGTTTTAGATCAAAGGCTTTCCTCCGGCGCGTGCGGCCGCAAGAGATAGCAAGGCGCCGGCCGCAAGCCTGCCGGAATCCCCGGCCGGAGGGGAATAGAATAGCAGAATAGCTTGCGGCCGGTCCTTGCGGCCCCGCAGCGCCTACGGCCGATAATAGAATGAGGCCCAAACTCTGTACTTCTTATTGGCTGGGGACGATGTTACAGATCACATTACAGATTCAAAAAAGTTGCCAAACATAATACAGTTAATAGGAATACTATACAATTGTCAAAATGTTCTCTCAACAATTTATGGAAATAATCTAGTTGCTATCTGAAGAGTAAAGAGGACTTCACATTTTCTCTAATAATCATTTGTCGTATTCAAGGAGTGAATATAACGTATTTAGATCATTTTTTTTATCTATGATGTTAAAATAGGGTCGATAGTATGTTTAGATCATTCCATGGTAGACGTTTATCATCAGTTCGATCTTCCAGATGGCGATTAAGAGAACATTTGTTATTAAATGAACAATAAGTAGAGAAGTTTGGGAAACAAATTAATATTTTCAATTAAATGACACTTGGGGGTTACACATTTAGTGAAATGGACTTTGTTTGCCTGCACATGATAACAATTCTAAGTCTAAAGGGAAATCTTTGAATAAAGTATACACACAAACTTGGACATTTCTAAAATTAAAGCAATAGAGATTTTGAAATTCCAATGTTTAAGAAAAAATGTGACAAGCCGATTATGCTCTTTACAAGCTGCACATTAAATATTACAATGGACGTAATAAAGCAAATAGATTTTGGCCAATACCGTGAGAGTTAAAGAATCTAAAAAACAGATTAAGCTATTGGAGATCAAAAAGGACAATTTGTTTATGATGCCTCGGCTACTGGGAACATTATGCCTCTTTCTATAATTTAAAAAAAAAAAACTCAAGTCTTATTAAACCTTCGCATGATCAAATAGAGATTTATCTCTAATCAATCTCCCAAAGATTTTTAAACAAGAAAACCCATATCTCAATTAGAAGTAAAAAATGCTATCGGAGTAGTTAAAATGAAGAAAAGGCTCTGGAAAAGGTGTTTTCTTAAATATATTATAAAGAGATTTTTTTTCAAAATAATGATTTTACCTTTAACTAGAGACTTTAATAAAATTATCCAATTCTGGAAGCTGCCATTGTAACTATCCTGAAAAAAGGTAAACAGTTAACAAACGGTGCACATTATCGATGAATATCCTTACTAAACTAATGTTAAGTTATATGCATACATTTTGGCTTATTGTTTATCTTTATTACTTCCTTATATTATCTACCCTGATTAGGCTGGCTTTATTTGCAATATATAGTTCAGATAATAAGGCTAACTGGTTTTATTCCCTTTGCTGGCTTGACAAGTACTCCTATTTTAACCTTGTCATTAGATGCAGAGAAATCATATATGATTGGGTCAATTGGGAGTTTTTAAGGTGGGCTATGGCAACATATGGATTAGAAGGTCATTTTTTCAATGGCATAATAGAAGATACTATGCAATGATGTCCTTCATCCCCTCTTATTATTATTATTATTATTATTATTATAATGTTAATATAAATTCTGGCTTTGTATATAAGAATAGAAGAAAATGTAAAAATGTAACTTTTTACGGATTTTACACTTACGTTAAATAGTGAGCCACCATTAAAATGTTTAAATGAAGTAATAAGGGAATATTCCTCAATCTCATTTTATAAAACAAATGTATTGAAATCAAAAAGCAATGGAGATTACTATATCCTTTAAACATTTACTGAAATATAATTAGTAAATATCTCATAATTGAAAAGATTCTTTCCTTACACATCTTGGAATTAATGTATCTAAGGATGTGAATAATATTATTGTAGAATTTACAATATTTATTAAATAAAATAAAAGCTAGTTTAAGGAGTTATAAAAATATTAAATTTGCTTTGTTAAGACAGATCATTTATATGTTTAGAGGTCTCCCAGCCAGAATCCCTTAAATGTTTCATAAATTACTAAATACAATGTTCAAAATATATTTATTAAAATAAACAACCGATGAAAAAAGTTAAATATGCTTCAAAATCCATTTGAGACAGGTGGTATTCAAATGTCTAATTTAAAGTTCTATAACAAGGCAATAATGTTGAACCATACCCGTAAATGGTTAGGGAATAGCAACCAAAGGAAAACGGTATGATATTAGAGGATTTGCTAATCCTTCAGATTAAAGTAAAAAATGGTGGCTGTATATTGATGTTTTAAGTTTTGGAAATATAACAATAAGAAGAACAAATTGTTAATATATCCATCAACATTAATTTTGTTAAGATCTTTAATTAGAAATCCCTTAATAATGAATCTGAAAAGTTGGGAAGAGAGATGAATTCTGAAGGTTTAACAAATAATAGATCTGGGGAAATTTAAATCTGGTTAAGATGTGCAAGAGCAATATAATATTTCCTCTGCTGAAATGTTTTGTTATATTAACATAACAATGTTATTATATTTTGAAGGTTTTATTTAAAAAAATGCTAAAATATATATTGCATGATCATTTAAAAAAAAGAGGGTTAAAAGCTACAGGTTCTTCTTAGAATTTAAGTTTGACGGGAAAAGTTATAATATGAAGAAATAGGAAAAAAAAAGTTTAGGAATTTCTTTAGAGAAAAAGATATTAGAATAGTATAAATTGGATAAAAAAAAATGATTAGTTTTTTAAATGAATGGAAACATATTACAAACTTTTGAATTTGTGGTACATGGTTCCAACAGTTTTAGCTAATGGTTTAATTTACTTCTGAATGTTGAAGAAACTGCAGAGAAAAAAAGAACATGCTACAGAGCTGTCCAGACGCAACCAACGTGGGTAGATATTTTTAAACTATTAAGAGAAATGTTATATATGCCAAGGTCTCCATCTCCTGAAATCAAATTGCACCACAAATTTGAAACAATCAAAAAAAAAAATGGAAAAACTAATCAATTGCCTTATTAGTATAAATCTCTATTATTTGTGTTAAAACCTAATTAATGGTAAGCTGCCTTAGATTATTTTTTTTAACAAAAGGGCAATAACAACCTATGTGAATCAGTACAACTGTTTTTTGCCCTCTGCAGCTCTTTAAGCCATTGTACTTCTACTCCCTGTCTCATAGCAACCAATCAGTGGCCACATTATGCAACATGCTACTTTTGAGAGCTCACTGTACGCTGACACTGCACATCTGCGTATTCATGAGCTGCATTAGCTACAGATGGCAGACCCATCCAGGTACAAATTGATTTTAGCCAGAAAAACAACAGAGTTTTTAAGCACTTAAGGGCATAAAAGTGGATACATAGGTTTATTACATTCCTTGTAAAATCCTTTTTTTTTTTTTTTTGGGCAAAAATACTGGAAAGGCTTGTCGGTTACTTCTCTAATTTACATAGTTAGGTTATCTCCACATACTTATTTGGATAATCAGAACAGTAATAACCATAGCTTGGATCTGACCAAATTTCAAAAGCACTTTATTCAATTTCAGTTTCACAAATAACTATAAAGTGCTTTTGAAATTTGGTCAGATCCATTTACACAAAACCAGAACTTCCTAATCAAATTTCTGCTGTGTGTGTGTGTGTGTATATATATATATATATATATATATATATATATATATATATATATATAAATAAAAGAGAATGTGGTGTCTAAAATATAAATAAATAAAAGTTTTGAGAATTTGAAAACATTGAGAAACTTAGAAAATTAATATTGATTGTTGAAATCTTAATTTTCCTTTGGAATCATTTACATATGTTCTGTCTCTAATTTAAATGTAATGTGAGGTTGCAACGTGTGGTTTTGTGTGTGTAACAAAAAAATGTTTGTTAACGTTTGTAATGAATAAATAAAAAATTATAACTGCATATAAAACTTTATCTTTTCTTTCTAAAAACATTTTGTCCATAAAAGTAGGTTTATTTATTTAACCGCCCATATACAAAAAAAAAATTGACCACAGTGGTCCTATAAAATGATCTGTTTAAACAAACTAACCCACCACATTATAGTTAGAATAAACGCGTAAATATATAGAATGGAGAAGACCTATTGCAAACTGTCACAAGAATTAGAAGCAGGATCACAGGGCAGACGTAAAGCCTTTTCTTTAAAGGACCACTGTAATGCAGTAGCAAGAGGAGCTAATTATTTTATTTCTACATTAATAAAATTAATAACATTCCTATTTAATCATTTATGATAGCAATATTCAGTACACATTATTTTTTAAGGATTCGGATTGTTGAGTATTTGTTTCCACTGTGTTAAGGTAATTAAAAGGTATATCTAAGTTTCCTTGTTTTTCCCTTTTTCTAATCTAACACACGCTGCTTGTATCAGAAAGATTACATGGAGTCATTCTATACACACACACAGATTTATTTTATTTAAAAATAAAATTTGCTTTCTACACCCCCAGAGCTGCTTACATAGGCCAAGTATATCTGCCAATAGAAACACTGCATTTGGGTATGGTTTTTAACCCTATACTAACCTTCAAGCCAACAGCGGCTCAATGCAGAAATCTACACATATCTGGGCACCTTGCTTCCTTGTGCAGGGGACTACACATCCCATGATGGCTTGCTGCGCAAACTGACTTTACAGATTGAAACAGTATATTATAGCTGCCAAAACAAATGATTCATTTTATGCTAATTTTCAGCAGGGATATCCAGGGGTGGTAACCCTCAAAAACCAACTGCTTAAAGATATTCAGTAAACTTTAGGTTAAGTTTAATAAATGTTTTTTTTTGGTATTTTTTTCATGCAAAATAAATGTTTTCATACAATACTGATTCCCCTCTATTAGATGCATTCATAATCCATGAAACTTAAATATGCCTTTAGGGGGAGGGTGGGGGGATTGGCTTTTTAATACAAGTTTCCATTCAATTGAGATCACTGTGTACACTTTATGCCTGAAAATGTAGCAGGTGAACTTAGATTACATCACCTCCCACACTGACCTTATAGTGGATCAATACCATCAGCAACATCTGAACTTTCAAAGTAAGTTTAATTTTGAGTGTTGCTTTTTTCACTGAATCGGAATTTTATTAATTACGAAGCCTAATTAAAACATCTTTCTTATGCTGTTTGTGCATTGCAGTGGTTCTTTACTATGGGCCATTGGACTTGTAGAACACTTTCATTGATTGTAGATACATGTTTGGATCCAAATGATGTCTTGACTCTCAGGCGGTACTGTAACAATATTCTAGTTTTAATTGAGCTATTTAATCATTTCTTGCTTTGAAATCTATGCTGACATCCTACATTACCACAAACAAGAGGGACCAAGTGGAAGCTGCAAATAATGCCAAACTACTATTTTAAGAGTATTCACACACAATATGTATACATACATATACTTTTGGTTCTATATATGAGGACATAGTAAAAGGAAGAGAGGACTAGACAAATCTGAATGGCATAGAGTGGTGTGATCCAATATATACACTTCTCTCTACTCATCAGCTACATAGGCAAAGCTAAGAGAGAAAAACGAATTCTAATGAATTGCTAGGCTTGGGTCACTTAGAAAGTGGAGAATGTGAGAAATTCACCAAGCAATTAAGTTTATAAACTTTATGATAGTAACAGAAACATATTTAAGGAAATATAAATTACTAGGAACTTGCCCGTTCAAAAATGACAGGATTAAAATTGTAAGGCTAGCAATGCTGCTTGCCACACAATGTGAGGCTTTTGCTCCTCTGAGCACCTTTGGAGCTCATCACGAGCCTCTCCCCTTGTGTACTTCAACTTTCCTGCTTTGCACTGAGCACCTTCGGCGCTCATCGCGAGCCCCACTTTGGCTCTCATTGCAAGCCTCTCCCGCTCGATGTGCTCATCGTGAGACTCGCGATGAGCACCTTTGGCGCTCATGTTGTGGCTCACAATGAGTGCCTTCGGTGCTCATTGCAAGACTTTCCTCTTGCCTACTGTACTCTCATTGCAGGTTTCGTTAACCTGCAAGTTTTGTGCTTGGGAATGCCATGTGTCTCTTTCCACCATCTCCCCCTGTCCCTTCTGTGTCTGCTGAATGTTTACCTGTTACGCGCTGAAGGCCTTTTGTTCTATTTTCAAAGTCCCGCGTGCCTGGCTTTGCTCAGCCTCATTTTCATCCAGTTTCAGATATTTTACATTTTTCATCTGTCATTTTTTTCCTCGCTTAGCCGATTTTGGATTGACGAAAACCCCAAAATATTGCTCAAAATCGCTTGTAACCTCACTCCCAGGCGTACTGGCTCTCCCCTTGTGCTGTGAGTGTGTGGTTATATTTGTTAAATTTTTGTTTTTAGGGTTTTTAAAGTCATGCGCTTAGCTTGCAGTTGCGGCCCTCACAATGCAGCCTAAGTCCCGTATGCTTCAACGTCTCGCCTAGCAAGGCTTCGCAGAAGAGCGCCTTTGGCGCTCATCCAGCCTAAGTTGTGTGCTGTACACAGCTCGCTCCGTGAGGCTTCGCAGATGAGCACCTTTGACGCTCATCCAGCCTAAGTTGTGCGCCGTGCGCGACTCAAGGTTGCGACCACACTTTGCGAGGTGGCAACTGCGTGACCGACATCGCAAACGTCACCAACATCGAAAGATCCACAACTATATATGTGATAGTAGAACTTGACAAGCCCTTGGACCCAGGTAATCACAGATCTTAAAATTCTTGCTCTGACTTTTTTTTTTTATTCTACAAATATCTATTTACACACACACACCTTTCCTTTTCGACAATGAGATTACCTGTTATACATAAATATTCAGTGAAAGAGTTCCACAACACATTTAACCATGGATGAGGCTTTGTTCATAAATAAGAAAGGAAAATAACACTCACCTGATTGATTTCATTGGTCAGTTGAGATAAAATACTAACTCCAATGACGCAGTACTCTACGCTGTCCTGTGGGAGAGAGCAAAGCGGGTATTAAGGGGATTCTTGACAATTGCTTTTGGATCCAGGCTTATACTTGTTTAGATATTTTAAGGGACATGGATCTCAGCAAACTTGCTGCACACAATGAGATAAAGGACTGAAATGCATGTGGGAAAGTGATTTATATGTTTTAAACATTTTTAAGATTTGAATAACCTGCTTCATGTGGCCTGCAAAGCAAATTAAGCTGTGCTGAAACAAGCAGCTGCACTTTACATTGTGTTCTCTCTCTCTCTGTGTCTGATCAGATATAACATTGTGATGTAGACCCTTTTGCATAATCTCCCCTGTAGTACTTACATAGGATATAAGTAATGTTTTAGAAGTAGTGAAAAGTGTGATACCAAAGAATTGTAGCTGTGCAATGATTAGGATTGTTAATGCAATGCAGACCTTGCTTATCTTATACACTTGCAGATTCATTCAATAAAACAATATGTAAAAAAACAAACAAAGCAGGCTCCATTTGGGATTAGAACTCCAGACCTATCGCATTATATGCAAATGCTTAAATACAGTGGTTCTGGACCTTTTGCAGGACCGCTCATACATGAATGTTGCTGGACCACCTGCATGTTGATGGGAGTCTTCACAGACCACATAATGATTTGTCTGTTGTGTAACCATTATAACACTTTATGATGTTTTGGAGTGCATCTAAACAATGGATTATAATAATTAGATGTTTCACTACTACTTTTTATTAACCTGGTCTTTTTCTTCTCAAAAGACTGAACTGTCTACTAGACTCAAGCGAAGTGCGGAAAACAGTATTCAGCATAAATTGGACATTTCAGCCATGCATAGAAGGCTTCGAGGCCTCCGTTGGTACAGCCTCGTTATATATAAAAGGTGTTCAGAAATAGATACAAACACACAATCCCTAACCAAAATGCTTCTAACCTCAGCAGCAATTTCAAAATGGATATCATATTTTCCACATGACTTTACACAGTCTGATAACTAATGGCTTAAGTTGCCCTTTTGGAATTCACTAGAAATGAAGAAGTTCATGGAGAACTTCTGCAAGTATCAAATATGTGCTTAAAATGACTATATCAAAAATCTACTATACCCAAAACCAAGTGTGGTTTTATATATATATATAGAGCACTACAAAAGTCCAATACATTTTTACTCTATAGTGCTACGGAATATGTTGGAGCATTACAAATAAAGGATAATAATAGACTAAGGGCCTCATTCTATTATTGGCCGTAAAACGTCCGCAAGGCTGCGATTCCTTGCGGGGGTTCCGTTACCATGCAATTCAATTATACGGCGCAGTAAGGGGATAGCCTTACGGCCGGCCGTATATCTTGCAACCGGCCGTAAGCTCAGAAATCTTTAAACGCAAAAATAAATTCAAGACGGCACTGTAAAGCTCTGTAAATGCTAGGGATCATATTGGGGGACATGAGGATTAATAGCAACCCCCTGTCAAGCTTGCACATCAGCCCAAATCCGAGATTACATTAACTGTTTATTTTCCGGCCGCAGCGTGGGCGGGTCTGAGGTGCTCCAAGCCCTCTGGACTTTTTACATGGATATGTGACATAAATAAAAAAATAATTTATTTACGGATTTGAGTGTAGGGGAATGTTGTGCTATTTTTGCTAACACCTACAATCACTTTATAGTCTCCTCAGAGTGCAGGATGGCGTTATTTAGGCTTTATAATGTGCTTAATTGGTGCTAGCGGGACCTTTTTTCTGCAAATAAGCTGCGGCTCGGTTTTAGCCTTGCAGAGAGGGTTCCCGGAGCAATTGAATAGCAACTAGGATTTTCTTGCGGCCGTTTAAGATCAAAGGCTTTCCTCCGGCGCGAGCGGCCGCAAGGGATAGCAAGGCGCCGGCCGCAAGCCTGCCGGAATCCCTGGCCGGAGGGGAATAGAATAGCAGAATAGCTTGCGGCCGGTCCTTGCGGCCCCGCATCTCCTACGGCCGTTAATAGAATGAGGCCTTAAGTATTTCTTGAGATACGCAAGACATGTTAGTATCTAAAGCTGTGGAACAATGTGTTTGATTTCTATAGGGGAAAAGACAAAACTAACTGTATGATAACAGAAGACTTCTATTTTTGCCACCGCTCATTCAATTTAGTTGTGTTTTGTTACAAACGTGCATATTGCACCACAAGGAGAAATATATTGAGAATGATTTTTCTTAGAAAAAAATTACTTTTACAATGTACAGCCAGCTATCTCTTCGTAAAAGAACATGTTTTGAGAGTGAATGTCCCTTTGACTGAATGATACAATACAGGTTAAAGACACTGAAATAGCGCTATGAAGTGTAGGACACAGCATGATTAAAAAGGTTACATGAACATGGAATTTAGGTTCTAAACGGACCAAAAATCACAACCACTCTTCAAAAGGAAATTCTCTTTGTTGCAACTAAAAATTGTATTCCTTTTCATTCATTAGACATTCTATTCCAAATGGAAATAAGATACATTTGCACCTGCAGTATATACATTTGAAAAGCTTTTAAAGTGAGCTTCTACTGTACAGTCCTTTCGGGACTTTTGAGAATTTCCAAAGGAGCGCAATAAATCGCATGATGAAAGTCAGACACTTTCTGACTCAATTTAAAAAGTTAGAGTGCTATAAATGTATGGAATATGTTGGCGCGTTACAAATAAATGATAATTATTTTAAAACAATAAGATAAAGACAGCTTCAGATGTAAAATGTTTACATTTTCTACTTGATTTAGATAACTACATGATTGCACAGCAGTTGTAATTACTTCAGTGGCCTATTAACAGATAGATGTTCTGCCCAGTGCCTACTGACCTGCAAGAAGCGTGTCACATCCACTATAACGCTTCTGAATACGTAATCCTCCTTCTGGCAGTCAAACCAGCCGAGCTTGGTGATGCGTGCATACAGCTGGATCAGCGCTTGAGTCACAAAAGAGGCCAGCTTAGGCCGAGTGGCCAGGTATGTCAGCACATAGTTCCCTGAAAGAATAGGGCATTCATTTGGCATTTATTTACAGATAATTCACTAAAAATGAAGATCTCTCAAACAAGTAAAAAGCATATTAAAATATTTTGTGCAATAATAGTATGTTATTGATATCTGAATAACTAGGTATTTTTAAACACTGATACAAATATTTAATGCTTTACTTACTTCAAGCCCATATAAAGTGTGTCATATAGTATAAAAACTCTCCATTAGTTTATATTTAAATAGACAGTTGCTTGGGTTTTTTGAGATATACCAGGATAATATCTTGAATTAGTTGAGAAGTCAACATATTTTCAGAAACATTATTTATCACACACTTAACAGCAATTGACCTTTTAATATTTTGAGCTTACACCATGTGTTTGTATACCTGACTTTGTCAAGTGGGAGGGCACCTTGAATATTGACAGTGACTCAGTTAGGTGGAGACCTGAGAAGTTTCAATACAAAAATAATTTGATGGCAGAATGGGCAAACTGGGTGGGTTTTAAAAAAAATGCTCAATTAAGCCTCAGGAAAGCTTTATGCACAAGTCGGGCATATGTAAACTCCTTAACTAGTTTTGACCTCACTACTTTATCATTTACCTCTTCTATAAAATGGTACTTTATCACATTATCCATCAATTTTCCACCTTCTAATCTCAATCTAATCTTCTTGTGTTCCTCTTTTAGGGGAAGCTACAATATTCCTGAACTTTATTACATCCTTATTTGAAGGTTTCTATCATATCAGACCCTCTACCTTCTGTTCTCGAGAGCTGCTATACATACAAGAGTCAGGAAGTATTTCCTTATAGATTTTAGTCCACATACCATTTGAGTTGCCCTACTTTGAATTCATTGCTTTTTTGGAGATATAGTCTCCAGAACTGAAAACAGTATTCCAGGTGAGGTCTAACTAGGCTCTACACTTGGTCTGATAAAAAATTTCCATTACGTATATATTCTACTTATGACATGTGTGCATACTTTTGTATTATCCGAGTCAGCCACATAAGCTTTTAAATATGTAGCATGGAAGAGGTGCGAAGCAATTCCAGTCCCCTTTCTCGTACTTTTAGTTAAACTACATGTCTGAGTCTATTTATAAAACAGTATTGGGAAATAACCATTTTGTGTATAAAAAATAGATAATGCAGTACCTGCAAAAATAACTGAACTCCTTACATTATTGCTTCTAGGTTCTGCCATTTTGGTCTGTTGTCACTTTCTGTGGTGTGGGAAGTGTGAGACGCTCTTGCTACATATTATATTGCAGTACACAGGGGTGGACAAAAATATCAAACACTCAGGAGCCTGGAAGGAAGCCCTTCATATAGATATAGTTATACTTTGGAAAAATATTTAAGAGCCAGAAGTAAAAAATTTAGGAGCTGTTCCACCCTTGGCAATACACATTGATATACATTTTAAAACTTGCATTCTAGTAATATATAAAATGTGGTATGCTTCCAAGTATTTAAAAGTATATGAAAGTGAGCTGGCTTATTAATGCATCTGCTAAAGGACAGTTTATAGTGTCTAAAAAAATTTTGTTAACAGTTAAACCTAAATTTTGATGAATTTCTTGCTTTTGCAAACTGTTTCTCTCAATGTTGACATCCCCTGAAATTCCCAGGGATAATTAGCATAATTTATACACTGTTTATTTTTGGCCTAGGGATTGTGCAGACATGCTCAGTTAGCACCTATAGTCTGTCCTATTGTGGAAAGTCACATGATTTCAGACACTTTGCTTTCCTTTAGCCAATCAGGAAGCGCATGTGCTGCAAAGTGGATATCGCATTAAAAATGAGATATCCAATATGCAAATCTCAGTTGTGGGGGTGTCTACATCACCCCCAGCACATTTTTTTTTTCTTTTCTACAAAAAATGTTATGCGTTCACAACCCACCTCACTTTCATATACCTTGAACACTTTTTTAAAGCTAATTTTAAAAGGTGAAAATTAGACGTGTCAGTTTAATCAATGTTCTACTTTAATTTAATATTGTATTAGTACAAGAAATTGTTATAAAAGGGATATCACTACTTACTCATAATTTAGGCATTTTATTTATCAGTATGAGTGCAGCCATTTTTATATTACTAGCCCTGTCTTGATGACAACCCTCTATCCTGATAAAGCTGCAGTTGCATATTTATATGTCACACAAGCGCAATTCCATGTATTTCAGTTGCTTGTGCAGTGCCACTGTTGATGCTGCATAAACAAATGAAATACATGGAATAAAGTATGCATGGGCTTGTGTCACAAAGAAATATGCAACTGTAGTATTTGCAAGGCAGATGTTTTGCCTTCAAGAGATGACTAGTAATAGCAAAATGGCTACAACCATAATAGAAGACGAAAATGTAAATTATGAGTAAGTAGTAATAACCCATTATTTAAATAATGTATTAATAAAATAAAGACATGTTGTAAAGTTAATTAATGATTAAACTGACATTTTTTTCAGTGGACCTTTAAGGTACTATTACTGTATAAACTCACTATAAAGAAATTATAGCTATGGAATCCTGTATTAAAGTCAATTTATTTGTGCAGTCTACAATTACAGTTCTTTTATTGTACAATAATAAATGATACACAGACCACAAACCGACAACAAACTAATTTACAACTTTCAATACTTAATTTGTCATGAGATAGGACACTTGTACTCACGGATATCGATCCTCTGCTCTAGTGGAAGAGGGTTGCTGCCCCTTGATACAAGTTTGGTGAGGCAGGTGGCAGCCAGTAGCTGGGAGTATGAAGACTGGTAAGAGGGTCAAGAAAAAAAAAACGAAAAAAAAACGTTAGAGCTTTTTATTAAACAAAATGTTCAACATTTGCAACAAACTAACAACATCAGCAGATCTGCAAGTCATAGGCATAAAATAATTTTAGCAGACCCTGCTTGTGCATGGGAACTCCCATAACAACTACAAGGAGGTGGTTACAGAGCAGGACAAGCAGGCTGTCTCTACTAAGCCTTTGGGGACAATATTATCTGAATCCACCACAGAATCAACAAATCCCCATATCCTTCTTATCCCCCCTCTACACTCATAAATAGATAATAATTAGCAGATTACTCCCACCTAGCGTCTAAACCAACAGGAAGTGCGGACTATACAAACATGGTATCCTTATGACACAAGTGCTGTGTACTAAATGGTACCACTTTCCCTCCCTCACAGAGCCCTTTGCTCATCTCCCCTACATCCAATTTAAATCTAAAACAGTGATACATACACTCCCTCTTTCCAGAAGCAGCTGGCACTTGCTCAGACACTCTGGACTGTTTGTGAACTCCACAAGTGCTTTCTCTGCCTGTAGCCGGGTGCTTGTGTCTGCGGTCTCATAGAGCTGCTTGCACAGGTTCTCTAGCTGAGCTAGACTCTGAAACAGAGAGAGACAGGGTTAGTTATAATACATTTATTTAGTTACTAGCGAATTGCCCGTCAAAAATGACGGGGCAATAATATTGTAAGGCGTGCAACGTTGGTTGCCCTACAATGTGAGGCTTTTGCTCCTCGTTGTTTTTTTCTCTCCCATAGTCCCACTAGCCTGGTGTTGTTAATGTAAGTGTTACTGTTTTCGCCGTCATTTATTTTCTTCATTTTGCGATTCTGGTGTTGCAGAGCCTCGTTTTCATGCTGTTTCGCTTGCAACCTCACTCTCAGGCTTCCTGTGTCTGCCCTTGTGGTGTGTGTGAGTGTGTTCTAGTTTTGTGTACATTATTTAATTTTTTGGGTGGGATTTTAGAGTTACGCGCTCCACGGCTGCTTTGCGAGGCTCGCATGTGTGATGGCGCTGCTGGCTGCAATGAGCGCCTTTGGCACTCATTGCAGCTTAAGTGCTGCGCGGCTGCTTTGACTCGCTTTGGGAGGCTCGCATGTGTGACGGCGCTCATTGAAGCAAGTAACGTGACAACAAATCGCAGTTTGACAACTATTAAATGTGATTATCAAGAAACCATGGCTGCTTGGCCTCACTTTAAAGCAATGACATAAACATTCGGTTAACGGGTTAAAAAAAAAAAAAAAAGATCACTCATGAAAATGTGACCATATCATGATTAGTGACACGTAGGATTATACAGTGAATAATAATTATCCTAAACTGTTACTGCTGGCTCCCGATTCTCGTTATTCTGCATGTATCTATATGTATACACAATTGTCTGGCTCCTAAACAGCTTTTCTGACCAAATTCTAGCTTTTAAAAATTCCTGAGCAAACCCATGTAGTAGCAAATAAATTAGATTAATACTAGGTATTTATTGTGCATGTAAACACACACTGAAAAAGCTACATCAATAAGTTTTCATAAATTTTAAGTATTAAAGTTCAATGTTAATAAAAAAAAGTTGGCATTTTCCTAGAAACAAATACAATGACAATTGTTTGATTCCCCACCATTTAGTGTCTGGAACAAATCCCATTTTTCACAAACTGTATATAGCACAAGTCACTACATCTTCCAATTTGCAGGACAGCTTTGGGGGCAAAATAGACCCTCATTCTGCTAAAGTTTGCAAACATATGTAAAGTGATAATATGATATGTTTTCACAAAAAATATCAATGTTTGAAAAAAATAAATTGAAAGTTGTTGATCCTCATAGTTACTAAGCAAACATTTTGAAAGTGTGATAATTACAATGGCTTTTTAATCATATGACGCGTACCAAGGTTTATCTCCTTCCCTAAGACTTGAAACTGATATGTATGAATTCTCAGGACGTTTATCAGAATGGAGGTTAGAAAGATGGGAAAATGCCCGATTCTTTATGGTCCTGAGATAAGGAGATGGGAGGGGATACACTTGAGTCCTCTGGACTCCTTAGATAAGTGACAACAAGTTGTGACAGGGTGACAAAGCACTCTCACACAGGGCACATTCAGCCAGTTTAAGCTGGTAGTCATATAACTGGCCATTCCCACAAGCGGTTAAAATGTATGCACACTCAGAAGAAATGAATTTCAAACTTGCATGTCACTTTGTCTACAAACTCATCACACAAGTGCCCCATTCCTACAAGCATCATACCTATATGTTGTCTATAACCTGATGGAGTACATTCAGATATTCTCTCCAATACTCTCTATCCATGGAAAGTCCAACAACAACATTTCTCTCTAACGTCAAGCTTCAGGAGAGTTGTCTGCTCATTAAATTGTCAGATAAGTATGGCTGAAGTGCCATATACATGTACTCTAAACAAAACATGGACCGACTGCTTCTGTTAGTCTACCAACATGGCATTTATAATAAGAAAAATATTATTACTCGTAATTATCCTATGTGCCTTTCAATGCATTATACATATTTTATTTTTCCTACATCTGATCGGTACTACAAACACATACATATAGACACAATATATACAATCTTCTCACTAAACCATAACTTTGGAACATGCAGCCATTCTCTTCTTCATACTTTCTCCGCACAAGTCTGCAGCCCCACATGCTGCATAACAACACTTTGGTTTTCCATAATTATACAGATAAAAGGACATAGCTACCCTAAATATAATGTGTCAGCTAGTGAGGGATGGTATGCTTTAATAAAGTTCATGCAGAAAATGAATATTTAGACATAAGGAAATTGATGATGAGGATGTGCCCAAGCACACACACTGTGCAATTCTTCAGTAATTCAATATGAATTACATGACAACTCTGCAGCAAGAACTAATATACTAGTATTAACCATACACTGCTATCATTGCAGTGTATGCGGCCGACAAACCAATTATTAGTTAGGACTTTCTGCAGTTTCAGCGAAGTTGTGCAATAAGTGTAAATGATTAAATTACAGGCTCAGCAGCATTATATACAAATATATACAATTATAAAAGATATGTTAAATGTGATACTAGAAATGGCAAAGGTCATAACTTTGGATTCTGGGTTTAGAGAATACATAACCATAACATGTAGCAAAATCTGCATAATATTTACAGACTAAGTGCAATTAACAAATAGAAAATGCAACACTTAAGATCACTAAAAACTAGTGGTGTTCATGTTCCCTGCCAAATAAACGAGCAATATATTGTTAATGATAATGCTTGAAGTTACTGCTTTACAACATCTTTTATTTCATTCACAAGTTGTGGCTTTCATGGGCCAACTCTACGCTATACGTGGTACTTCATGACAACAATCAACATGGCTTTGTATATAAGGATGCCTGTAATGCACCCTCAGCACTACAGCAAGGAGCAGCGCACGTCTTAATAAATCCATTGGTGCTGACCATCATGTCAAATATACAAAGGGACAGGTTTATTCGCAAGCAATTCTTGAACGGTGTTAATTATTCAATGTGTATATATAAATATTCACACAGGGTTTGGCATTATGTAGGAAATATCTTCTATTGTACAGTATTCTATATATTTTATATATAAATAACACTCCCAAGCTCTCAGTACTTTGTCCACCTGTGTGTGTGTGTGTATATATATATATATATATATATATATATATATATATATATAGTGTAAGCACTTATATGCACATTTGGATTTACACAAGTGGAAGGCTCCTATCACCACAAGATATTATATATATATATATATATATATATATATATATATATATATATATATATATATATATGCACAGGTCTGTAAAGCTGCTTTGTGATAGAGGAGATGTCAGTACACAAGCACTTTGCACTCTCTGTGCATCTCTCTTCTTCCCTCCATGCACCACACTCCCTGTGTTTATATACACACAGATCCACGCCAGGCCTCAGGCGCCTGTCACACAGTATATAAATATGCCACCTTGTTGTTTCCATGCATACCGTGCACTGACAGGTCTGTAAGCCCTAATCGCGAGAATATCACATGCACTCCACCACACATCGCGATATGTCACCCCATTTTCCTCAAAACCCCCTCACCTGCACTGGATCCGCCATCTTGCTCCATTCATGCTCCTCTGTCCCCCGAGGAACTTACTACGCATGCGCAAGACTCCTATCACTACACTAGGCATGCGCCAGTCAGGGATCCCCGCAACCGTAGACAACAGAGGAGGGGCCAAAGTGTTTATGGCAACCATCTTGGTAAAGGATGAGGGTTTCCGATCGCCATATTAGTGCAGGGAAGAAGAGTTAGTGGCGCCATCTTGGTAAGGGGACACAAGGCGTAACGTTATTATAAAGAGCGAGTTGCATCATGGTAAATTGAGTAGAAACATGGTTGTAACGACAGCCATCTTGGTAGTGTAAGATAAGTTAGATGGAGGCCATATCATGAGACGCGGGCGCCATTTTGTGGGAGGAGAAACTATGATGTGAGCGTATTAATTAATATGCTAATTTATTTGTATATGTTTTTTTTTTTTTTAAATGACTAAACTTGATAATGGGCAAAATGTTCTTAGAGAAAAAAAAACACACAACCTTTTTTTCCTTAGTGCTGGAGGAAGTGTCATTGTAAACTAATTAACTTTCTGTTAGACCAGTGAATGCACTGGCAATTGTAGATACTACATTCCAATTGTGCAGCTACAAACTTCCCACCTTTTTAAAGTTGATCAGCAGAAAAGGTTAGATCCCACAGTGGCATAATGCCATATAAAAGATAATATGATAAGATTGATGCTGTATTCTTTTTAATTTCCATTTTATAAATGTATAGCTTTTTTCATACTTACATTCACATAGTTACATGGGAATTGAGGTTGAAAAAAGACCATCACGTTCAAACTTTTTATATCTCTCTGATCTGCAATATGCAGATTAATTGTTAATTGATCCAGAGGAAGGCAAACAGAAAAACCCCAGTGAAACATTGCCAATTGTCTTAAAAGGGGAAAAAATCTAATTCCATTTGGACCCTTTCCTGCTGGTTGGCCACTAAGTGGAGCTGCTGCCTAACGCTAGGAAATTGAGGAAAATCTCAGATGAAATTCATTAAAATGTCTGCTGCCCCAGCTAGTGGCCACTCATTGCCACTGCGGTGGCCAACCAACAGGAAAGGTCCTTACATTTTTATTGATTATTAAGCAGGGTTATAAAATATGATTATATTATATTGGAGAATCCCCCAAAAAGATTTAGAGGCCTAAATGATCATCTAAGAACTATTATGTATATATATATTATTTATGGTGGGCAAAAGAGGGATAGAAGCCCTCCACCATACAGTGAATAGTACATTTGTGTTCACAACAAGTTAAAAACATGCATGAAGCATCAATCTTCCTCTGAAGTGTAACTGCTTATATCTTATCAAATACTAGCCATTTATAAATTTATACATGACGGTATAATATTATATAATCTGCTCTATTTCTCTCTTTCTCTGTGCCCTATGTCTCTCTTCCTCCTTCTGTTTCTCTATCCCTCCTTCTATCTCCCCCTCTTTCTTCTCTCTTCCCCTCCCCTTCTCCTCTCTCCCACTCCGCTCCTTCACTCTCTCTCTATCCTTCTCCTCTATCTCTCCCCTTGTTTCTCTCCCTCCTCCCCTGCCTCTCTCTTTCCCTCCCCTGCGTCTCTCTCCCCCTGTGTTTCTCCCACTCTTTCCCTCCCTTGTGTCTCTCCCCCCACCGTCTCCCTCCCGTTTCTCTTCCCCCACCCTTTTCTTTCCCTGTGTCTCTCTCCCCAACCTTTTCCTCCACTGTGTCTCTTCCCCACGCTTTCCCTCCCCTGTGACTCCCCCCACCCTTTCCCTCCCCTGTGTCTCTCCTAGCCCCCCCACACCCCTTTGTGTTTTTATTGTTGTGAGCTGTGCTCACACCAATCATTACTACTGTAGTTTCCGTATGTGCATGGGGGTTCTAATAAAATATGTTGTGTAGGACTCCCTGCTTAGAGGGTGCAGCAAGTTGAGGAGTTAGTAAATAGGCTAAAGGAACAGCCCTCCCCCCTAGTCTTCATGTCTCAGCAAAGGTGATTAGCAGATGCCCCCTGCTAAGTACAGAGGAGCAGGAAAGGAAATTTGTGACATGGGCCCTAGGGTGAAAGGTTTGCACTGGGTTGGGGATAAATACACTGGACCTGATCAATAAAGTTGTTCATGCAGTTTAAACATACATCAGCATTGCGGTTTATTCTATATATGTAGTAATTCTACACAAGGGAATTATTGCAACAGACCCTGTCTGATTCTCTGCTCCTAACCATTGGGGATAGAACTACTGTACTGGCTTCCTGAGCTTCAGTGTTGTTGGCATCCTGAGACACAATCTTCATACCTGGGAAAGGCGGCTGGGCGCTAAGATGATAAAACCCTGACAATCTTGGGGGTTCCTGTAGACAGGAAGGTTTTGGGGTGCACCTGGCCTCTGGGTCGTCACATCACTTTTTTATGCAAGTATGTTGACCTTATTCCCATTTTAATAAAAACATATTTTAGTAATATGTATGTACATCGTTTTTCTCCTCTAATTGATAAAAAATATCTTTGAGATTGTTATTGATTAAAGGACAACAGTAATCATATCTTTTCTATCTAGTACTTAGAATAAATAAACAGACAGTAAAATGAAAGTGAAACAAATATATGCTGCCTTTTTCTGTTTTAGTCTTTACTAGGCTACCCCAGAAGCATGGGTGTAAGGCCTGGGGATACAAATACCCCCATTTCAGTGCGTGGATGCGAAGATAAATAGTTGTGTTGTATCTCCTCCGTCCATCAAAATAATTTACACTCTACACCCATGCTCACAAGGGCTTGTATCTGTAAACTAATGAAACCAGTGCTGGTTTTAGCTACCACATTCCAACTGTGCTGGCATTCAAATTCTCTTCCCATCTCAGGAAGTAGATCAGCGGGAAACGAAAATGTCTATTTTCACTGCGGTGTAATTGTGTATAAAAAGTAATACATTTAAGTACTTAGGGCCTCATTCTATTAGCGGCCGTAAATCGGCCGTAAGGCTGCGATTCCTTGCGGGGGTTCAGTTAACTCGCGATTCTATTATACGGCCTTGCAAGGATCTCCTCTTACGGCCGGCCGCATATCTTGGAACCGGCCGTAAGCTCAGAAATATAAAAACGCAAAAATAAATTCAAGCCTGCACTGTACAGCTCTGTAAATGCTAGGGATCATATTGGGGGACATGAGGATTAAAAGGAACCCACTCTCAAGCTTGCACATCAGCCCAAACCCGAGTTCAAATTAACTGTTTATTTTCCGGCTGCGGCGTGGGTGTGTCTGAGGTGCTCCAAGCACTCTGGACTTTTTACATGGATATTTTACGTATATTAAAAAAATATTATTTTACGGATTTGAGTATAGGGTAATTATGTGCTATTTTTTCTAACACCGAATATCACTTTATAGACTCCGCAAAGTGCAGGATGGCTTTATTTGAGCTATTTTATGTGCTTAATTGGTGCTAGCGGGACCTCTTTCCTGCAAGTAAGCTGCGGCTCGCTTTTAGCCTTGCAGACAGGGTTCCCGGAGCAATTGAATTGCAAATAGGAATTTCTTACGGCCGATTTCCTTGCGGCCGTTTTAGATCAAAGGATTTCCTCCGGCGCGATCGGCCGCAAGAGATAGCCAAGCGCCGGCCGCAAGCCTGCCGGATTCCCCGGCCGGAGGGGAATAGAATAGCCGAATAGCTTGCGGCCGGTCCTTGCGGCCCCGCAGCGGCTGCGGCCGATAATTGAATGAGGCCCTTAGTATTTTTTTTTATTACATTTTGCCTTTTTTCACTTGTACTTCTTCAAAAGAATGTATTTTAAATATAGAACTATGGTGGTGGACCTTTACGTTGGGGGTTCACATGAAGTTGATAAGTTTGTATGTTTTGGAAAGTTACAATATTGAGGAAATGGGGAATACGACCCGCAAGATATACAGCCCTATTAAATTCCCCCAACGTGAAAACCTGTAGCCTGTAACGGAGCCTGCTAGTCTTACGGCTATTAAATTGGCCTCTTACAGTAACCCGCAAATGATCTGTGGGTCACATGCAGAAAAACCCTACGGGATGTCGAAATCTGAACTCAGTAGCCACAAAACCTTTGATCTGTCAAGACCATAAATGTTACGCTCGCAAATCACTATTAAATTGCTAGGAATCCACTGGCGTTCAAACCCTTAATCCGCAAATGGAGCCAAAAAGCCTACAGGAACTAGAGAGGAACCACAAAGGGGTTAAAGTCCTATGCGTAGCACTGTAAATGCAAATATCAACACTCCACTGTACTTAAAATGAAAGGGAAAGTGATATTAGGTATTAAAATTAATAGCACAACATTCCCAAGCTCACAAATCTGCAATATAAAATACTTTTTTTAATGTTTAATTTACGTGTTGTATCGATCCCGACCTGAAGTTCAGTAAAAATAATTTGTAAAATTATAGCAATGTTATTAATATGGAATTTTTACATTGGAGCTCTAAGCAAACTAATAACTAATTACCCAGATTTTGGCTGTTTCACAAGTAATCAGTGAAGAGAATGAAGAGTGGGTGTTATAGGGCAGGAGTGTGTCTTGTTTGTCTGCAGACTTTCTGCAGCATCCTACACCACACGCAGGCAGTGTAGTTTTTTATCTTGAATAATGCAGCGCAGTAGTCAAGCTGTGTAGTCACAAAACCATCAATTACCAGACAGGAATGGGAGTTGGAGCCTGGGCTCCTAAAAATTTGTACTACTGGGTCCTAAATATTTTTCCAAAGTATAATGCATGTCTGTGAGGAACTTCATTCCTAAACAATAGCCTCCTATAAGCTCTTACTTGACTCCATTTTTTTCTACCCATGGTCCCAGGAATAGTGTACCCAGCTTAAGTGGTTAGGATTCAATGCTTTCACCACTGCAACCTGGGTTCGATTCCAGTCAGGGAACCAAGAGGCCACACCATCCTGAAGCCATGCAGGATTGGGCCTGGTCAGTGCTCAGATGGGAGACTACCTAGGAATACCAGGAGCTGTATGTTGTGGCCCACTGGAGAAGGAACTGGCAACCCACTCCAGAATCTCTGCCATGAAAACCAAGTGGATCAGCACGACCATGGACATAAAGATGTGCTTGGAGTCAGAAACGACTGAAGGACACAAAAAAAAAAAAAATACCCCACTTAACGATACCCCTTTAGTGCTCTATTTCCCTTTAATTTCCTGCTTAGCTCTGAACCCCACTACAGCCTTGTTTTTGACCACCAAACCCCATTTAGATTAGACGTAGCTGTATTGCAGTACACAAGTCATGTAGTTACAACAGCATTGGTCAGTATAGCCAGATCCTCTGAGGGAATCCATTGCTTAAACCTTGCTATATTTTTCAGGTGTAAGAAAGCGGTCTTGACTTTTAAATCATCATCATCAAATTCCATGCCAAGATGATTCACTTCTTCTGAATGATGTATGTGTAATCTTTCATATTCCAGACCAGTCATCTGATCCTGATTCAGTTTTGAAGTTATAAGGTGGTGTCTATCCATCCAGAATTCTTCTGGCTTATCAGGGTTTAACTTGAGTTAGTTGGCACTCATACACTCTAGGAGATATTCAAGACAATCATTAATCAGTGAATCTTTTGGTTTAAATGATAAGTACATTTGTTATGTCATCAGCAAAGCAATGGTAGCTTAATCCAGTATTTGACAAATTAGTTAAACCATGGAGCCATGGTTCCTAAACTCCTAAACTTACATTTTAGTTATTATTAGAGCACTAGTAACTTGCCCGTCATAAATGACAGTATTATATGTTATGTTCAATTGTCTGTTCTGTCTCTCTCTGTGCTGTCTCTGTGTGTCCCTGTCTCTCTGTGTGCACCCTCTCCCTCTCTCTGTACACCCTCTTTCTCTGCACTGGGTCTCTTTCTGTGCAATGTATCTCTCTCAGCACTGTCTCTCTCTGTGCGCCATCTCTCTCTCTGTGCGCCCTCGCTATCTGTGCCACATCTCTCTCAGTGCGCCCTCTCTTTGTGTGCGCTCTCTCTCTGTGCCCTCTGTCTCTCTCTCTGTGCCCTCTCTCTGCACTCTGTGTGCTCTATGTCTTTCTCCTCCCCTCTCCATCCTCTCTCCCTACCTTTGTCTCTCTTGGTCTCTCTCTCTGCCTCCCTCCCTCTCTCCCCCTCTGTCTCCCTCCCTCCCTCTATCTCTCCCTCCCTCTCTCTCTCTCTCTCTCCCTCTCTCCCCCTCTCTCCTCTCTTTCTCTCTCTCCCCCCTTCCTTTCTCCCTCCCTCTATCTTCTCCCTTCCCTTCCTTTCTCTCTCTCTCCCTCTCTCTCTGCCTTCCTCTCCACCTCCCTCTCTCTCCCTCCCTCTCTCCCCCTACGTCTCTCTCTCTCTCTCTCTCTCTCCTACTCTGCGCAGAACGCATCTCGCAGGTATTACTCACAACTGATAACTTTTATAGTGATGATAGTTGTTCTTTAATAGTTAAGGTTCTGTCCAGTGTTCCATAACTTTGCATTCGTTTGGTGCTTTGATTCTTTTTGCCAATTCCTATGAAATTATGTCCTGCCCAAAAAAGTTGATTTATGTTGCATTTTGGAGTGATGTGAGAGAGACATACACTATGGAATATGAATTAATGTCAGACCTAGCGTGTGAGGGAAACACATATAAAATAATCACATATATAGTTGTCAGTGTGCGTCACGTTGCGATGTTGGTCATGCAGTTGCGACCTCGGAAAGCGACCACAAGCCTCACAAAGCGAGGCGATCCAGTGCTGCCATCACACATGTGAGCACTCAGGCTGCAATGAGCGCAATGAGCACCAAAGGCAGCCAGTACCTGCTCGCAACACCCCCAGTACACTGTGTCTCCTTCACCCTTATCCTCCTTATTCTGCTCTTTCCCCGTTATCATCCTCCTCCTCCCTTTCCCCCTCTCCAATTACTGTACCTCCCTATCCCCTGCGATGAGCTCCTGCTGTTCTCTCTCCCCTGCAGCGCGGGCTTCTGGCTGTGTAGAAACCGGCATATGCTAATGACGTGACACAGATGTGACGTCACGTCATTAGCATATGCCGGTTTGGACAGCCAGAAGCCCGCGCTGCATAGGAGGGAGAACAGCAGGAGCTCATCACAGGGGATAGGGAGGTAATTGGAGAGGGGGAATGATGATGATAAGGGGGGAAGAGGATAAGGTTGAAGGAGACACAGTGGGCCTCGCAATGAGCCCCTACGGCGCTCATTGCAGCCCAGGAGGGAGGTGGATGGGAAGGAGAATAAGGGGGAAGGAAACACAGGCGATGGAGAGGGGGAGAGTCAAGGGGAAGGGAGGGGGGCGAAAGAGACACATGGGAGGACATGGGAGGAGAGGTGTGAAAAGAGACACAAGGGAGGAAGGGTGGGGGAAGAGACACAGGGGAGGGGGGAGGAAAGAGAGCCAGTGGAGGGGGAAGAGACACAGGGGAGGGAGAGGGAGGAAAGACACCAGGGAGGGGGGAGGAAAGAGAGCCAGTGGAGGGGGAAGAGACACAGGTGAGGGAGAGGGGGGAAAGACACAGGGGAGAGGGGGGAAAGGGAACCAGTTTAGGGGGGAAGAGACACAGGGGAGAGATAGCGAGGGGAAAGAAACACAGGGGAAGGGAGAAAGGGAAACAGGAGAGGGAGAGGGGAAGAAAGAGACACAGAGGAGGGGGGAAGAGACAAAGGGGGGGGGGGGGGGGGAAAGAGAGCCAGGAGACGGGGATAGAGACACGGGGGAGGGAAGGGGGGAGAAAGAAACACGGGGGGGGGGTAAAGAGACACAGGGGAGGGAGAGGGGGAGAAAGAGACACAGGGGAGGGGGAAGAGACACAGGGGAGCGAGAGGAGGGAAAAACACAGGGGAGGGATGGGGGAAGAAAGAGACAAGGGAGGGGGGAAGATACACAGGGGAGGGAGAGGGGCAAAACACAGGGGAGGGATGGGGGGAAATGAGGCACAAGGGAGGAAGTAGACGGGGGGAGAGACTCGCAATGAGCACCAGAGGCGCTCACTGCGTGGCTCACGATGAGCGCCGAAGGTGTTCACATTGGGTGTTAAACAGCATTGCCAGGCTTAACATTTTATTCCCGTCATTTTTGACGGGCAGGTAGCTAGTATAAAATATTTATTTGCATGCCACTGGTGAATGCTCACCACTACAAGCAAGCAAACGTTTGTAACAATTTTATATTTAAAATGGAATGGATGTAAATTTGTCCATCATTACAGATGAGCAAATATAGATATTGCTTTAACCAATGTGACATTCCAAATTTTGTTATTATAAACTAACATTTACGTGCCATTACAAGTGAGCAAATGTATACATTATTAAACCTTTTATCTTCAAATATTTCAAACAGTTTTCTAAGGTGCAATAGGGAAATATCATTCAAAAAAAGTAGTCTATAACCTTTTATTTGGTGCTTATTAAAACAGTAGTACATAACCAATTTACGACCAATGACTTACTAATGAAACCATTTTATGATACCACTGCACCAGCACACTCTGCTTTAAAAAGTAAGTATACAATTTATACTAATTTCATTATTTGAACTATATATATATATTTACATACATATATATACAGTGGATATAAAAAGTCTACACACTCTTGTTAAAATGTCAGGTTTCTGTGCTGTAAAAAAATGAAACAAAGATAAATCAGTGATGGGTTCCGTTACACACCTCCTCTGTGACCATAAGCCGGCATACACGGTCTGATCCCAACGGATCGGCCTGGGGATGTCCGGACAAAAGTAGTTGTTGGTCAATTCTCTAGTTTGACAACCCATCAGCATTACTGCAATTCACCTTTACTCACATTTCAAGAACAAAACAACGCACACTTCATACAGCATTCAAAGTGATAAATACACATTTCAAGGAGAGGAAAATACATTTTACAAACTGGTTTTACAGAGGCCTCTGTACTGGAGACACTGGGGAAAGTAATCCAATTATCCAGGGATAGAGGCAGACTCCATTGAGCACATGGTTGCAAAAAAACATAAACCACTTTGAAATACATAAAGTCACCTTTTACACATAACACACAGACATTTCACATATCCCCAGATAGCTGGGATCTGAGCGCACAAAACTACCGAATAGCGCTCAGATCCTATTCACACAGTTCAATTGCCATGTAGCTAAAGTATTTCCCATAGTCTTTCATTATATGAATGGGCTCCATGGCATAGCTATCTGGGGTATCACCGCTCCCACAGTGCAAGTACCGAATGATCCCCCTGTATTTAAAGGGCCAGAATGAGTGACATACACTCTGGTATGGCCGAATACTGTTTTTAAAGGGCAATATGTTCCAGGGCCATAGTCGCAGGGCAGGAGGCTGGCAATAAGTCCTCCCCAGGACAAAGTGGAGAAAGGCACTTCGTCACACATCTCCCCTTTGGGGGGAAGTCTAACCAGGCTCCTGGATATTTTGCTGTGGGGATGGGGCAACACGCTGAGGGAACTTGAGGGGCAGAGGCCAGCAGCACTCTGCCCTGATGCCAGCTCTTCTGCTGGTATAACCTGCAGGACATCCTGCTCTGTACAAGGGACAAAGGGAGGGCAGAGGCCGACTGCACTCTGCCCCGCTGTCAGCTCTTCTGCTGGGGTACTTGGGACATATTCCGGCTCAGTAGCCAGGGAAAGGTGGGGGTCAGTGGGGGTTAACATTTCCTCTGTTAACCCTAGGGCCACATTAGGAGTTAGCTGGGGAGGGGAATTTGTACTTACCCCCTCCTCCGGTTGTCCCAGTGAGGGTAGTTGGGGATCTGAACAGGCTGTCCAGCATCCCGGTAGGTCAGGCACAGAGACCACGTTCCCATCTGCGCCGTCTGGGAGATTGGTGTCTCCCCTTGTTAGGGTAAGCTGTCGCTGGGGGGAGAGGGCGACACCTTCAGATCCCTGGGGTTCACACTGCCGCTGGGGGGAAGGACGACACCTTCGGCCACCTGGGGTACACACTGCCACTGGGGAGGAAGGACGGCACCTTCTGCTCCCTGGGGTACACACTGCCGCTGGGGAGGAAGGACGGCACCTTCTGCTCCCTGGGATACACACTGCTGCTGGGGGGGAAGGATGACACCTTCGGCCCCCTGGGGTACACACTGCCGCTGGGGGGGAAGGACGACACACCTTCAGCCCCCTGGGATACACACTGCCGCTGGGGAGGAAGGACGGCCCCTTCTGCTCCCTGGGGTACACACTGCCACTGGGGAGGAAGGACGGCCCCTTCTGCTCCCTGGGGTACACACTGCCGCTGTGGAGGAAGGACGGCATTAGTTGGAGTATTCCACGTGGAGCGGTTTCTGTTTCTGGGACAGTCTCTCTGCATGTGGCCCTGCTGGTTACACGTGTGGCACCTGATGTACCGTGGAGGGGTTTGGTGGTTCCCACCACCCGGACGCAGTGCTGGGGTGGGGGGTTAATGGTGGGAGGTGGGTTAGCAGCTCCCAAGATGGACCCCCCCACATGCCCGCTGCTTTTCCATTATGTATTCGTGGACATCTGCTATTAACCATTCCAAGGTTATTGTGGGAAGCGTACCTGGGAAAAAGGCCAGTCTGCTTTGGAGTTCTCTTCCAAACTCATTCTGTGTGATGTCCGTAAGAGGTGCTGTAGCCGCTGCCCGGTCTCCGTCCATGAGTTCCTTTCTGTCTGCATCCCTGTAGTCCGCGGCCGCCTCCTCCTCCTCATCATGGAACGCTGTCCGAAAACTAGCCGGTTCCATCCTGCTGTAGCCAGGGGCGCTGTATGGATACTAGCGTTGCCCTCAATTTGTAACTCCACGGAATGGTGTCTCCTGTAGCTGTCCTTCTGACCGTGGGAACAATTCCGCCACTTGCCACCAAATGTAACGGAGTTGGAACACGAATCCAATATCTCCGCTGGTATACAGTAAAATATCCAAGAAGCACTACAGTCTCACCATCCCCAACCTCCCATATTGGACGACACTCAATTGGGAGTCAAATAATACTGTCTTTATTTTGTTATGCAGAAATATATATACACATCTCTTCCCACAGGCAATACACATCCCCCATAGTTGGCCACACAATACACATAGAGGGACAATATGTGTGGTCACACCTCCCTGAGGCTACCTGGCTACTTTGATACAATCAGACATTGATCAGATTATACTTGCTTGTTCTATAATGAAAACACTTTATACAATAGACTTCCTTATCTCATGAGGAGTCTCTGTAATAGGATTATCTATTATGCCAAGGTCTGCAATAGTCTGGGCTAATATTCTGCAGATCATAAACCAACATACATACAGTATAATAGTAGGATCATATTTTAACCATAATAATTAAATAACCATAAAACAGGGTAAAACAGTGATGGGTTCCGTTACAATAATGTTGTTGCATAAGACTGCACACCCTCTTATAACTGGGTATGTAGCTGTGTTCAGAATTAAGCAATCACATTTCAAATCGTGTTAAATGGGAGTCAGCATACACCTGCCATCATTTAAAGTGCCTCTGATTAACCCCAAATAAAGTTCAGCTGCTCTAGTTGGTCTTTCCTGAAATTTTCTTAGTCACATCCCACAGCAAAAGCCATGGTCCACAGAGAGCTTCCAAAGCATCAGAGGGATCTCATTGTTAAAAGGTATCAGTCAGGAGAAGGGTACAAAAGAATTTCCAAGGCATTAGATATACCATGGAACACAGTGAAGACTGTTGCGTGGCTGTGAGGCAATCAGCTTGTGAGTAACTCCTGCGCAGAACGCATCTCGCAGGTATTACTCACAACTGATAATATTATAGTGAAGAAGATTAAAGTTTTGGAATGGCCCAGCCAGAGCCCAGACCTGAATCCGATTGAAAATCTATGGGGTGATCTGAAGAGGGCTGTGCACAGGAGATGCCCTCACAATCGGACAGATTTGGAGTGTTTTTGCAAAGAAGAGTGGGCAAATCTTGCCAAGTCAAAGTGTGCCATGCTGATAGACTCATACCCAAAAAGACTGAGTGCTTTAATAAAATCAAAAGGTGCTTCAACAAAGTATTAGTTTAAGGGTGTTCATACTTATGCAACCATATTATTTAATTTTTATATTTTTTCTTCCCTCTACCTAAAAGATTTCAGTTTGTTTTTCAATTGAGTTGTACAGTTTATAGGTCACATTAAAGGTGGAAAAAGTTCTAAAATGATTTATCTTTGTCTCATTTTTTTACAGCACAGAAACCTGACATTTTAACAGGGGTGTGTAGACTTTTTGTATCCACTGTATATATATATATATATATATATATATATATATCACATATTTTAATTGTCAAACTGCAATTTGTCGTCATGCTTGCGACAAATTGCAGTTTGACAACTACGATCGATCAGAACCCCCCAGTATGTGCATAGCGTCGGCCGTGCGTGCGCCCGGATGAACGACAGGGGAGGGAGAGGAGGGGGGGGGGGGGGGGGGGGGAGAGGGGAGAGACCCAGAGGAGTGGGGGAGAGACACAGGGTAGGGAGAGGGGGGAGACACAAAGGAGGGAGAGGAGGGGGGAGGCACAAGGGAGGGGGGGAGACACAGGAGAGGGAGAGGAGGGGAGTGGAGAGACACAGGGGAGTGAGAGGGGGGAAGAGACACAGGGGAGTGAGAGGAGGGGGGAAGAGACACAGGGGAGTGAGAGGAGGGGGAAGAGATACAGGGGAGGGAGAGGAGGGAGAAGAGACACTGGGGAGGGGGGAATGACACAGGGAGGGAAAGGGGGGAAAGAGACACAAGGGAGGGGGTGAAGAGACACAGGGGGGCAGGGGGAAAGAGACACAGGGGAGGGGAAAAGAGACACAGGGGAGGGAGAGGGGGGGAAGAGATACAGGGGATGGAAAGGGGGGAAGAGACACAGGGGAGGGGAAACGAGACACAGGGGATGGAAAGGGGGTGGAGAGACACAGGGTAGGGAGAGAGGGAAGAAAATTACCAAGGGGAGGGAGAGGGGGGGGAAGAGACACAGAGGAGGGGGAAAGAGACACAGGGTAGGGAAAGGGGGGGGAAGAGACACCAGGGAGGGGGGAACAGACACAGGGGAGGGGGCAACAGACACAGGGGAGAGGGGAAGAGAGGCAAGGGAGGGAAAGGGGGGAAGAGACACGAGGGAAGGGGGGAAACCCGGGAGGGGCAGTGGGGGAAAGAGACACAGGGGAGGGGGGGAAGAGACACAGGGGAGGGAGAGGATGGGAAGAAACACATGGGAGGGGGGAAGAGACACAGGGGAGGGAGATGGGGAAAGAGAAACATGGGAGGGAGAGGGGGGAAAGAGACACATGGGAGGGAGAGGGGGGAAAGAGACACAGGGGAGGGAGAGGGGGGAAAGAGACACAGGAAGTAAGGGGGGGGAAAGAGACACATGGGAGGGAGAGGGGGGAAGAGACACAGGGGAGGGTAAAGAGACACAGGGGAGGCAAAGGGGGGGAAGAGACACAGGGGAGGGGGGAACTGACACAAGGGCAGAGGAAAAGACAAGAGGAAGGGGGGAAGAGGGACAGTGGGGGAAAGAGACACAGGAGGGGAGAATAGACACAGGGGAGGGAGAAGGGGTTAAAAACACAGGGGGGGAAAGGAGACACAAGGGAGGTAGAGGAGGGGGGAAATGAGACACAAGGGAGGAAGTAGACAGGGGAGAGACTTATCGCGAGGCCTGTGGTGAGCGCCGAAGGACGCTCAACGCGAGGCCAGTAAAGTAGGGGGGGGGGGGGGGGTGGCGGCCTGCAATGAGCGCTTTCAGCGCTCATTGCGAGCCACACGATGTGCGCCAGGCTTAAAATTATAATGCCGTCATTTTTGACAGGCAAGTCGCTATACTATATCTATCTATCTATTTATCTATATATATATATATATATATATATATATATATATTGAATAATTAAATGAACTAGATATTATTATATAGTAGCGACTTGCCCTTCAAAGAATAACGGTAATAAAATTGGCGCTCATCGCATGGCTCGCAATGAGCGCCTTTCTCCGCTCATTGCGTGCCTCTGGATTGGTGTATTTGTTGTTCTCATAGGCGCTTTTGCGCTTATTGTAAGGTCCGCATTGATCTCGTTTGGTCTCTTATTGCAAGGCTCTCCCCTGGTGTAGTTTGTGTCCTATGAGCAGCGTTGGCGCTCATTGTGGGTGCCGTGGTGAAGGTGTTTGTGGTTGTTTGCGCTAGTGTGGTGTTAACTTTTTTTGTTTTGTGTCTATTTTATTTTAATGCAAATTAATTAATTAATTAATTAAATCATAAATTAATGTACTTTACCTCTTTGTTATTAAATATGCAGCAAGGAATGTACTGAAGAGCTAACAATCTGTTTTGATGTTCCTGCAGCATATAATGTAGATTTGCAGTGTTGTTGAGCTGAGGTGTGCAGTGTGTAGTGTAAATAGGTTGCGTGCGCGAGGGGAAGCCGTTGGTGTATCTGGGTACTTCCGCATTCTGTAAGTTAGTGTTGTAAAATGGCGGCGAATGTGTATTAAGTGATATCATTATTATTATTATTATAGTTCATTTATTACACACTCAACATATTCGGTAGCGCTGTTCATAAATTAAGTTCAGACAAAGATAAATACAAATTAACATATAGCAAAGCAAAAAGGGCCCTGTCTTTGAGAAAGGAATCTAATGTCCATGGTGAATTCCCAAAGTACTTAGGATAGAAACACGCAGACTTACAATCTAAGGTATAGTGAGTGGTAAAAGAGGGAGAGAGGTGATAAGCGTGTTAGGGTGGAAGGTCATACGCTTCTTTAAAGAGATGCGGTTTAAGTGAGGTTTTAAACGTTTTGAGGCAAGAGGATAATCTGGTGGAGCGAGGCAAGGAGTTCCAGAGACTAGGGGTAGCATGAGAAATGTCCTGGAGGCGGAGTGAGAGGAGGTGACAAGAGTTGTAGCAAGAAGTAGGTCATTAGCAGAATGAAGAGGGTGGATGGGGGAGTATTTGGAGATGAGACCAGAGATGTATGGGGGAGCGTTATTGTTGAGGGCTTTGTAAGTTAGGGTCATGATTTTAATTTTTATTCTTGAGGCTAAGGGAAGCCAGTGGAGTGATTGACAGAGAGGTGATGCCGACACTGAACGTTGTGTACAGAAGATGAGGAATTCATAATGGTTTGAAGTGGAGATAGTTGGGTGGTGGGTTTGGCCAACAAGAAGCGAGTTGCAGTAGTCTAGTCGAGAGATGATAAGAGAGTGTATTAGGATTTTAGTTGTGTCTTATGTAAGATAGTGACGAATTCTGGAGATGTTTTTTAGATGGAGAAGACAAGATTTAGCTAGTGATTGTATGTGAGGGATGAAAGACAGAGCGGGGTCCAGTAGAACCCCAAGGCAACGGGCTTGGAAGGTGGGGGTGATGATGTCGTTGTTGAGAGTGAGAGAGATGTGAGGAATTGACGCTGTGGTAGAGGGAGGGAAGATTAGGAGTTCAGTTTTAGACATGTTGAGTTTGAGATGGTGGATGGACATCCAAGAGGGTATAGTAGAGAGGAAGTTGGAGATGTGTGTTAGAAGAGAGGAGGATAGATCTGGTGCTGAGAGGTAGTTTTGGCTGTCATCTGCATAGAGATGATAATGAAGCCCAAAAGACTTTATTAGGGTACCAAGTGAGGAAGTGTAGATGGACAAGAGAACAGACAAGGGGTGAGGAGAAGAAGAGGTGTCGGACAAGGAGATACTGAATGATCGATTTTGTAGGTATGATGAGATCCACGAGAGAGCAGATATCATAGGGGGTCTAGTGTGTTTTCCTCAGTGATATCATAGATTATGTTGTCATTTTCATATTAAATATGTGTCACGAGTGATGTCATAGCTGATTTATTTATATCATATGTGATGTATGAATTATGTCACCTAAGATCACACATGATGCCATAAATGATGTAATCAGAGAAACCTTTTTTTTTTTTGTGGGGGGTTTCTTAACTTCCTTAACTTCCCAATTGTCTATGTTTTTCCAGCTTGTTTTCCTCATCCTGTGCTGCAACCTTAACTATACTTTAATGCTGCTTTTGCTAGTAATTATTTATTTGTCATAAAAAATGACGTGGCAATAAAATTGTAAGGCAGGTAGTGCTGTTTGCCACAGACAGTAAGTATTTTGGTCGTCTGAGATCCTTCGGCGCTCATTGCGAGCCTAGCGCTGAGCGTCTTTGGTGCTCATTGCGAGCCTCTTGATTGGAGTATTTTTTGTTATCAGAGGCGCTTTTGCTGTCGTAAGGTCCGCGCTGATCTCTTTTTTGCTCTTATTGCAAGCTTTGCTGTTTATTGCGATAGTGTTTTTTTTTTGTGTATATGTAGTTTTTCATGATAATTAAGTAATTAATGAAATCATAAATTAATATACTTTACCTATTTGTAATTAATATATGCAGCAAGCAATGTGCGGAAGAGCTAACAATGTGTATGTGGTACGCAGGTGTGGATGATTTAGCGTCCTTGCTAATAGTGTATATTGTACCTCGTACGGCTTTTTGTAAAAGCCCTATGTGTTTGGTGGTGTTTTGCGGCTTTAGGGGTTGTGTAGCCTCGTTTTCGTTTTTTGGCTGCCATTTTTTCTCTCGCTTAGGGGATTTTCGAGTGTCTAAACTCGTAAATTGGATTTAAATTAAGGTGTAAGTTAACTTGCAGAGGTCCTGGATGCCACCCCCCCCCCCCCCCCTTGCTGTGGGTAAGGTTTTTATTTCATTTTTGTGTGTATTTAGTCTTTTTTTAATGTTTTCCGCTGTGTGAATTTGCCCGTTAAGGTCGTATTTTTGCGAGTTCGTAATGTTTTTTTCTCTAAGTCCCGCGGCTCGTATTTTTTTGTGTAAGTCTGTATTTAGTCATTGCGTGTGGCTGTTTGTAACTGCTTGTGAGGCCCCGTAGAGCTTCCACCTCGCAAATGCGGCCCCTTGCTTTGCGCCTCCGATGGGGGAGCCTCCGCTAATGCGGCCCCTCGCTACACGAGGGTCCGCATTTGCGGCCTGCAATAAGCAATTGCAGCTGACGTTGGAGCCTCCACCTTCTGTAAATGCGGCCCTTGCGGCCCAAACTGCGGCCCTCGCTTCGCAATCTCGCAAAGCGTGACGACGTTTCGTAGTTTGACAACTATTATATGTGGTTCCCAAGCTTCGAAAATATTTGGCTGGCTACTAACTAATGTGGCTGGCTTCTAGCTTTCAAATACATTTGTCAACCCCTGATGTAAACCATATAGTTTTATTGTATTACCCACTGGAGGCATGTACATAGCAAACAACATGTAGCCATTAATATATACACCACAATAAAATAAAATACGGTACATCAAACACAGCTATATACACTCTGCACTCATAAGTGATCTTCATTTACCATGTAAAGTATTTCATTGTAAAGCAATCAGCAACATATTAACTCAAAATTAGAAACACATTGCTATGCATATAAAGATATGCGGTGTAGAATAAATGAGTGTTGGGTAATTATTGTCTCTTCCCACTGCTGGAGATGATTGAAATACATGGGTCTTTTCTAATTAAAGCATTGATAATCTGTAAGAAAATATTTGCATTGCATAGTGTGCTGAGTTTACTAAAGTTAATAGACCGCTGTGGTTCAATAAAAAAGATACTTGTTTGGCAGGTATGTATCAAACTAACAATATAAGCAGCTGTGTCCTTTTTTTGTGAAAATTTGAATTTCTGTTTATGAGTACAGGAATCAATTTTATGTTTGTTTCATCACTTTATTAGAGCTGAATCATAAGGGTGTGAGTTTTGGGTGGAGAATGAGGGAATGTAGAGGCACTGTAAAATTAAAGGGGTAAGACTGAATTAGACACAATGCCATTCCCTCCTACTGGTCCAGAAGCAGACCCCTTGCATCATTCAGTATAACAATAGCTCTCCATAAATGTAAATGCCCCACTCACACACAATTTTCACAATGTATCATGGATCTCTCCAGTGTCCTATAGAGGCATCAATGCATAGTGGTGCTAGTATGTATGAAAATATTATAACATTTTCACCTAAGGGAAATTAATGTTGTGTTAACAATTAAAGAAAACCCAGTTGTGTCAAGATCTAATTACACTAACATCTGCATTCTCTCTGATATCAATAATAATTCATACTGGGGGTGTTACTCTTGACAGAGATATCACACAGATGTAATTCCTACAAAACACCTAGTCAGATTATTAAATCAAATAAAAACTATAGGTCCTATTCTATTTCCCAATTCATACATTTATACGCACTTAAAATCGCTCTTAATATTGCCAGATATTCTATTAGCTACTCGCAATCCTCGCCCCCGCCTTAGAACTTCAATGGTTTTAGTACAGCTTGTATATTAGCAGTAACTAATTAAAGTTACACAAAATCAATATTCTTTTAGAGCCGGAGCACTAGCTCGCGAATAAAGTCTAACCTGCAATTGAAAAAAGTATCATGTTTCTGTCAAAAATATTACGAGTACTAAATAGGACTCACAAGGCATTTTAACAGCAAATAAACACACAATACTGTACTTTAAAAGTACGAGAAGCAAAAAATGAATTACCGTATTGGCACTAATATAAGCCGCACCCGCACATAAGCCACACCTATGAAAATCAAGGGGAAAAAAGAAAAAAAGATAATATAGCCCAATATAAGCCACACTTTTAAACTTTTATAGATTCAGGGAATAAAATATTGATTTTATTTTACCATATACCATATATCTAGTATTTGGAAAACAATACTGTATACCTCCTTTCTTTTCTTACTAGGCAGGTTATCAATATTAACATCAAGAGAAAGGTAAAGTAACATCAAACGTAAGGTAAGAAGTAAGGTAAGGTAACAAGCAAACTTATTTCTTAAGATAGTGTTTATACCGGCACAGTGCTGTCAGTTAACACATTTTACTGTAATTGGCTTATTCACTGTCATCACTGTTGTCACTACTGACTTCGCTACCAGTATTCACTTCATCACTGTCACTGTTAACTTCACTTTCCTCCCATAGTAAGTTGTCCTCACTACCATCCAGTGCATTTGACACGCAGCATTTTTTTTAACCCCTTGATGATGGTGTTGGATGATATTATTGACAATGAAGTGATAATACATTGGCACAGAAGTGTAACTGACGGCTTCTTAATCTTGCCAGATGGTGTAAGAGCATGATCCCCTTCCCGAAGCCAATCTGAATACTGTTTTCGGACCTTGTCTTTGAACGGCTTGTTCACAATGACATCAAGCACTTGTAGTACTGGGTATGACCACGAGGTCTGTCTTTTGTACAGCAAGTTTATTCTTCACTTCAGCAGTGAGATGACCCTTAAAAGCATAAAAAATTAGCATGGCTCTCTTAGTGAGCAGTGCTCCAGGTCTGCAATTCCAAACTACAGACAACCAGTCAACCATCAGTTCCGTTGTCATCCAGCCTTTTTCCTGGCAACGAATAACTAAACCCTCGGGAATGTTTTCTTTGGGCAAAGTTTTTCACTTCAGAATAACATAGGGGGGTAACTTTCCTCCATCAGCAGTAACAGCTAATAAAAGCATTACTCTAAGTTTTTCATTGCTGGTTCATAATGTAATACTTTTCGCCCCTTTCTGGTCTACTATCATTTTGCTTGGCAAGTCGGATATAAACGGGCGTCCCGTCAGCATTGCCGATCTGGTGTAATGGGTATGAGTGACGCTGCCACAATCGGATGACGTACCGCTGGAAATTAGTCAGTTTCTCCTCAAAATCTTCTGGCAGTTTCTGTGCTAATGAAGTGCTGTGTCAAAGAGTGAGACCATTTCTCTGCATAAACCAACGGCACCAACAATTACTCGCATGAAATTCCCTCTTCTGTAATTTTAAGGTTCTTGCAATTTCCAAGGCCTTCAGTTGGATTACTTCTCGTGAAATAGGCATCCTATCTTTTCTCATATCATGCACTTAGAAAAAAAACCCTAGCTTCAAGTTCCGGATATTTGCCATGTTTTGGTCCCCTGAAAGATTTTCTTGTTGAAACTGCATTTTTCAATTTCTGCTCTGAAGCAACCCAACGTCGCACATTAGATTCGTCCAATCCATATTTTTTTTCCAGCCTCTCTGTTGCTTGTGGTTTTAGCAGAATTAACAACTGCAAGTTTGAAACTTGCATCATAACTACGCCTCATTCCTATGCTCGATGATGTTTTTCTCTATAAGTGATCAGCCATAACTGCGAGAAACAGGCTTTCTAATCAGTATCTATGGTAACTTTTGCCTGTTACAGGCCGTAAACAGTAGCTCGCAAAACTTTACAATCACAAATCACTATTCAATTGCTACAATTCCGCAGGCACTCACACCCGTAAACGGCAAATGTAAACGAAAATCCCACTGGTTCCAAATAGGACCCACAAGTGGGTTAAATGTAGCACTGTAAATGCAAATTAAAAATCAATACTGCACTGTGAAATACAGGAAAGCGATGAATGATATTAGAATGAATTGCTCAACAGTCTCAAGCCCGAAAATCGGCAGTCATTTTTTCACAGTTGCGAATATATGCCGCACCTGTAATTTACAAGCTTGTAAATTGGAAAAAAAGTGTTTGGGGCCAATACGGCTGTGGGTGTACAGGAGAGGCCTCTGGGGTGGAAGAAGCAGTACTTGGAACCAGAGCGCTCTAGGTGGTGTCAATGTTCAGTTAGAGGAGTGTGCTTTGGTTAACCAACGACTGGAGCAGCCTGGCCATGTAGGACTTCATCATGCGGTTGTGCCTTCTCACCTCCCTATAGATCCTCCGCAGGCGGCTGTCCACGGAAACATGGTTGGAGATGCTGGTCTGGATCCCCCAAGTAGCTTTCACTTGCTGGCACATCTCCCCAATGGTGGACATTGGGATGGAGGTCTGCTGGGGCCAGGTATGGCTTTATGAGGAGGTGGCAGTGGTGTTGGCCCAGTGGGGAGGGGTAGGATTCTGTGCTTGTGGCGGTGGGCTTGGTGGTGGTGGTTACGAGGTTGTGCTGCTGGTGGGAGGAGGAGTTGGTGGTGTGGGGAGGACCTTTTGGTCAGTCCAGTAGAAGGGCCCAGGTGGTGACTCAATTTATTGGAGGAAAGGGCAAGTGGGGTCAAATGCCACGGACATGGCAGAAGTTCCAGCAGGTGGCTCCACTGTCCACATAAAGTGTGAGTCGTTCTTAGCCTGATATCCCAGGCCCGACGCCCGTGCCTCTGGGTCACTAGCGGACCCAGACCGCCTGCCGGCTGAAAAAACTAGAAGAATAGTATATGTGTTAATTATATTGAATAATCCTGTTTGCTGAGTGTTCCTATCTGTCTTGTTGTCTTGAACCTGGATGGTTCACTTCAATTCTTTCTGCTATCATTTGATGGATATGATCAATTCTTGCCCCCAGCCTCTTGCTCTTCTGACTGTGGCCGGGGATCCTGTCCTCCCTCATCTGACCTTGAGGCTTATGCCTTCTCCCACTCCCCCTCCCCCTGGGATCATGCCCCCCCCCCCTTTTGACCCCATGTTAGGAGTGCCTATGGGTGAATCCCTCCCTCCCTCCCTCTACTTCACCTCCACTCCCACTCTTCCTTCCTCTGCTCCCAATATCTCCACTCCCTCTCTTCCTCCCTCTCTTACCCTCACCTACATTCCCTCTTTTCTTTCCTCTTCTACCCTCACCTCCACTGCCTCCATCCTCACCTCCACTCTCACCTTTACTCCCTCTCCCTCCATCCTCACCTTCACTCCCTCCACCCTCACCTTCACTCCCAAGGGCCACCTCTCTCTACTCTCTCCACCCACCATAAGACTCTCAAAAATAAAATAGGGATAAATAAAAATAAGTGTCTATGTATATATTTCTGATATAAAAAATTGTGTGTTTTATGAGTATTTATTACATATTAAGGTATAGGGTGGAGGGTGGGTGTGTGTGTATTTAGTGACCTATCTATATGTGTACCATTACTCTATGTGTATGTATATTATGTGTTATCAGTTAATATGTGTTTTGATGGATTAAGTTTAATATAAGTATTTTAGAAATAAAAATCAATAAAACTGCAATAACCTGCTCTCCAAAATCGCAAACTCTCACTCTCAAAGATCAAAACCTCCAGCTCCGGGACCTGTGTGCTAAGCTGTGAAAATCTACAACAAAGTCAATGCATGGGCGTGTAGCTCGCAGCTTTATTATCTCTTCCTCTCGCTGATATGTTAGAACATTTTCTATTGGTTCCTAGGGCTGTGACGCACACTTAAATTGTGGGATTGGATTCTTAACAGAGCTTTTACTCTAAACTGCAGGGACCTATCCTGTTATAGTAGCGCTCTTGTTATAGTAGCGCAAGCGTGTCAAGGACCCATACTGGTGTCTGTGGCATGTTGTTTGGGGACACAGTGTGTATTTGGAGGTCTGTAGATCAATAACTGACCTTTGTATGATACTGACAAATAAGGCAAAGAATCATGAGTGGTATGAGCATGTGCAGATTTACTGATACATTAAGGTTTTGGACTGATATTGCTAATAATAATAATGTGAAACTGTAATTGGACCTATCCTGTTATAGTAGTGCTCCTGCTATAGTAGCGCACGCGTGTCTGTGCCCTGTGCCACAGTGTTGACGTGGTATAAAGTTGTAGTCCAGGCAAATAACTATTCCATCCTCCAACGTGTCCCATCTTGAGGGGGAATCATTTTTTTGTCTGCACTACCTCCTTTTCACTACTTTACCACTGTGGCACAGGGCACGGACATGCTCGCTACTATAAATGGAAAGGATCCAGGAGTCATTTTACCTTCAACCCTCACTGTCTGGCAAATGCTAAGCATACCTCATCAAAAAGTCAGCCAATAACACATGACTTCTAACATAAAGAGTAAAGGGCCTTGAGGTAAACTGCAGAATGGGACAGCCTATGAAGACTAATGTTAAACATCATGTGGCCCACCACCTATCATAGACAAGTAACCTCTGTACAGCTATCACCACAAGGCCAGGGGTTCTTTCTCCATTCCATTCTGTTAGCATCACTTCCCAAGCCAAAAAGGGTGTCTAGACAACTTAACCCCACTCCACCAGTGTCCCTAGCTACTGGGCAGATGGACTAGTAATTACATTTGTTCAGTTCACTGTATACATGTGAGACTGTTTAAGAAATAAAACAAAATGTTAAAACAGGATAAAAGGGATAAACTCACACCTGAATCACCACAAGTACTACAAGCTGTTAATACATAGCTCTAAATAAAAGACCTCTTTGATCACTACCTTGCTGTGCTGGAGAGGCTTGTGTACTTCAATGAAGCTGTGAGCTATACCATGTAGGGTCACCCAAGATAGGAAGGTCACAGCAGACAGGTCAGACAAATTGTGGCCCACTGGAGAAGGAACTGATAACTCACTTCAGTATCATTGCCAAGATAACCTTTCTGATAAGCACCAGAAAAATAATGATAGATGTACGTGGTGTGCTGCAGTCCACAGGACCATTGAGAGTGGGACACGACTTAACGACTAAACAAAAAGAAAATTAAAGAAAATATAAAAGCTATTAACCGTAAAGCATGAATATCTTCACAGTAATTAATGGGGACTATCCCTACTTGCTGGACTTTGAGTTCATAAGCATGACTGGGGCACTCATCTTACCCTGAGACAATTACAGTTTCCATATCACCTAAATTGTGGCCTCCAAAAAATGTTTATTTCAATTGTGCTCTTGAAAATGTATTTATTGATTAAAACACTGACATCTGTTCATCTAAATAAACTGAGCCATCTAAATGAACACCAACTTTTTACTGCATAGAACATCATAAGATTTAGCAGAAAAGACCATTCCACACTTTCCAGTTTGATCTCAGATATACCAATAAAGAGTAGAAATCTCCTGGAGCATATGAATCTGATTACATAGTTATACTGTATAGTAACAAAAGCCTTTTAGTCCATCAAGTTCAACCTTTTTAGATCTCCTCTGATCCTTATAATATGTAGATTATTTGTTAATTGATCCAATGGAAGCCAAACAGAAAACAAAACTCTTTGAAACATTGACAATTGTCTCATAAAGGAAAAAAAAAGTTCCTTCCTGATCCCTGGCCATCGAATTCCTCCATGGATCAATACTCCTCTAATTATCCAGGATATATTTTCTTCAAAAAATATATCCAACGCCCTTTCAAAGTTCACTTCACATCACTTTGTCTTTTGTCACCCTGCTTCATCTCCAGGAACTTTTTTGTACTATTCATTCCACCCAATTAGTTAACCCAATTTTGCAAATATGTCATTATTCATGAAATAGTAAAAAAAAAATATTTTCATTACTTGCATGGGTGTAGGAGCCAGAATAATTGGGGGGGGGGGGGGATACCCCTTATTGTATACAAGGGCCGTGAAATTGCTTATTTATACCTACTGTCACAAAGTCAGGCTGACCTACGGATATATTTTAGAAGGAAGATATGTCAGCACTAGGCTGATTAGGTCCATTAGTCCAGTGCTGACAGAAGTAAAGAAATTAGATGCACCTGAAGTGGAGCACACTATTTAACCCCCAGGAACTAACAGCCAAGGTAAGGGAGTCTAGGGGAAGTATGAGGACAGACACAGTAAGCATCGGTGCTGGAAGCTGTGAGAGACAAGCCAAGGAAGCTACTGTTTGGAAACATGTCCTATGTGGTGAGGACCAGTGCTGCAGACTGAAGCCTCCTGCAAGGCTGAATACAATTACTAAAAGATCAGAAACGACTTTTGTTCTTCACGCCCCAGGGAAAAGGCTGAGTGTTGGACCGGTTAATTAGCTGTAGGTTAACTTTGCATATAAGGGTCCCTGGGGTGAAGCATATGGGAGAGAAGGGTGGGCCCTATGCTTCATCCATGGTTACTTATTTAAAGACGTGGAAAAGACTTTGGATACTATAAGAGACTATCTGTATCCTGGCCACAAGCTGGCACTATAAGAGACTATTGGTATCCTGGCCACAAGGTGGCACTAACCCTCACAGCAGAGACTTCTGCTGGAAGTAAAACTGCATTCATTTGTTTTCTTTTTGTAACATAATTTCTCCGGAGCAGGGAAGCTGCCCAGGTGTAGTCAGGGTGTTCCGGTATGTGTAGTAAGAACGTATATGTAGATTTGTATTTTTACTTTTTTTTCTACTTCTCATCTTTGTTTATGAGACCTACTAATAAACAAGTCTTCTGCATCTAAAATCTGTATTGCTGAACCTTTACAACAAGAAGTTTGCGACAAAACGGCCATCCTTGTCACAGTACATACAGACATAGGAAAATCCCTCATGCCCCCCATTTGCTAAAACTATAATGTGCATAATAACATTTTGTCATCAAATGCTGTCCCTTCTCCGTGTGGCAATACTGTAATATAAGTTAATGTGGCTCTCTCTGTGGAGAAGACTCTGTATTGTGCCTTCCTTCCATGTTTTAAATGTATTGCTGTTGTTCACCAACATATGCCTATGCCTCCACTGAACATGAATTGACCCATTTAATGCCAAGTGTGTTTTTTCTTATTATTTAGCTAAATTTACCACAATTTAGTTTGACACTAAAATGTGTTGTCTCTCCTCAGCTAAATTCAAAATTAATTCAAATGTCCACATTTACCAATTTTGTAACTTGTAAGAGATAATATTTATTTATCAGTTCTGCAACTTCTTTAAAAAAATATAACATTTCCACTATATATTAGCTGCTTAGCAGTGGTTCTTATTAAAATGTTTTTATTTGCTTCACCATTAAACAAAAGGGTATAGGATAATGTTACATCAACAAACACATTCAAACTCCTAATTCGCCTGTTTTTTGGGCGAAATAGAGCCCCAATCGACCCAATTGGGTCTTATACCACTCCTGCTCTCATAGGGGAGCAGTCTGATACCTGGCAAGCGGGGGTTCGGGCACGAACCCGGGAGTCACGAGGCCTTGGGCCTACAAGGGCCGGGGAGGCTGCCGCAGCGCTGCGACCACCCGAATCGGAGCAATCGGGTCAAGGAGGAGCAGGAGGGCCCTGGCAGCTTGTTCCAGCACGACTTAGATCGCAGCAGCAAGAGGGCTGCCGGAGGAGGTGGAGTGATGGGGCGAGGCGGCGGGAGCTGCCCCCCGCGGTCCGGAGGGGACCGGGACACTCTATTGGTCCCCAGGTGCCTGGAGCGGCCTGGAGGCCCATTGCTTAGCTGGAGAGACCTGCTGGAAGGTAGGAGCTGGGGACAGAGGGGGAGGCTGGCACAGGAGCGGCAAACAGCTGGTGGAGCCGCCATCTTGGGGCACTGGCCCTCTTAACACACGTGGCAGCCCTGTAACATATATAGGGAGGGCAATCTAGCCTCCTAACAGCAGATGCCCCTGCAATCAACACACTGCTGTCCCCCTTATTATCCAGGGGGGGAGAGAGAAGCCACAACAGACCCAGCACAGGGGCATAAAGGCAAGTGCTCCCTCCCTACCCTGCTAACCTGCTAACCTGCTACCCTGATACCCTGCTACCCTGCTACCCTACTATCCTGCAAACCTGCTATCCTACCACCCTGCCCCCTTGAGTGGACTGTGCAAGTGGATTGTGCAAGAGTTAATTGGTATATTGCTGAATTCTATCTTTACATATACCCATGTGAATACACAGGATTGTTGAATTCATAAGTGCTTGTGAGATTATTTTATAAGTGCATTCTGGCAATATAGCAGCTACAAGGACTGTGTTGAACTGTTTGCATTTCTATAACTGCACTGCCGCCTGGTGGCCGCTTGGAATCCTACAGCAAGACTTTGGCTAGCTGTGAACAACAGGCAGGTGAACACGGCGCTCTCATTGAGAGCAGAGCGGGTATACAAGCCGGCGCAAGTTGCATGCAGGGTTCAACATTGTTTTGCCTTACTCCAATCAGCACTTGAGAAGCTACGATCATCAGGCTGGCTCCTATAAGATATTACAGTGTCCCTGGAACTTCTTGGCAACTCTGACTCTCATCGCTATATAGAGATTGCTTGAGGAATTACCGACAACTACTGACCCTAACTTAGGGGCACGTCCCCACCATGGGCTGAGAGCTAAATGGGGCCATAGTTCAGCAATGCTTATAGCAGACATCTTAACTACATCTATGGAACTGGCATACCTTCCCTAGCATCCACCGCTTTGGCTCTTTGCATCCTCTCTATTTAACAAGAGCAACTCAGCGCCCACCCCTGGCAGACTCTCTTTCTGAACGCTCCGAAGATTCGGATCAGGAGGGGCGGCCCAAGGGATCCCAACAGCAACTAGATCTATCAGCCAAGGCTGTGGCTACGATTGAAAGACTCTTGGCTAAGGCGATTGATCCCCTGAGACAGGATCTGAGGGAACTGGGTCAGCGTACCCAACTTTTGGAAGATATGACAGACCAATTGGCGGAGGCGCAGGAAAAGGACAGGACATCGATAGCTCAAAACACTTACCAGGTTTCTGAACTCGCAGATAAGATAGAGGACCTGGAAAACCGCTCTCGCCGCCACAACATACGCATCCGCGGCATACCAAGAGCCATACAAGATCTAACCCAATACCTAAGAGACACTGTGGCGGCAATTCTTCCTGATCAGGATGAAAGCATGTGGGAAATTGAGCGTGCTCATAGAGCTTTAGGAGGCATGAGGAGTCCGGAGGCCCCGAAAGATGTCATTGTCAGATTTCTGAGGCAGCAAGCTAGAGACACTCTACTCTCGGCTACAAGGAAGCTGCAAGCTGTTAAGGGCCCGGACAACTCCCCTTTGCAGATCTATGCCGACCTGTCTCCTGACACCCTTAACAAAAGGAGGCTAATGAAACCGGCTCTTACAATTTTGCTTCACCACAAAATTCAGTACCGATGGAACTTTCCATTTGCCCTCTCCTTCAATTTTAAGGGCACAACTTACACTACGCGTACATTGGAGGACTGCCTGTCGGTGCTACATCGCTTACAGCTTTACTCTGGGGAAATCCAGGAAACTCGTCAAGAGCAATCTCAACCGCCTATTCCTAAGAGACAGTGGACGCTGGTGGCAGCCCAAGTCCACAGTAAACAAATCTCTCCTTAGGGGGGAATGAAACTTACTCTGGACAGTGCAAGGGGTCAAGGTGCTGGACACAAGGCCTGCACAGGGGATGCTAGTCAAATGGCTGACCCAAGGGCGAGCTCACGTCCGGATTAGATTCTACCTGGAGCAGATTATCATAACAAAAAATTTGTGATGCCAAATAGAATGTTAGATGTTAACCTATTTTTACCTTAAGCCTTAATTCAGAAGGTTGTGTAGTTTAGGATATAAGTTTATTATTGATTGTACAGCCTGCTGGACTGTGTTCCCACCTTAAGTGGACGAATTCTTCTCCTTGCTTAGAATCTTGGAGGAGGAGTACTAGTAAAAAGTGATTGTTATTCTATGTTTTTAGTTCAACAACTTCGTAGTTATAGCCTTAGAGAACTGCTAACTGTAAACTTGACACTGCTTATCTGCTTATGTAAATGTTTTTATCTCAATGGCCTAAAGCTAACCCTTTTTTCTTCTACATTTAAATCTCTGTTTAATAGCAGGACGACACCCCTGACAGCTGCTAACCGGCTCTCTTGGCAGAGGTTGGCTTTCCGGGCTCCCTCCCGTTTTGCTTCGTATGGCACCAGCTATCAGGTAATGACACACACAGCTAGGGTCTTACTCGTAAATTGTAATGGCTACCTCTAAGTATACTCTGCTAACCCATAATGTAAAGGGATTTAACTCCCCCTTTAAAAGGAGGAAAGCCTTCACGTTTTATAAAAAACACAAACCCGCAATCATCTTTATGCAGGAAACTCACTTCTCTCAGGACAACAAGCCTACATTCTTGCACAAGGAATATCCCACTTATTTTCTGGCTACTCTTCCCACTAAGAGAGCGGGGTGTGCAATTTTGCTACATAAAAACTTCCCTTTCCAGGTAGAGAACACAAAGATAGATGGGGAGGGCAACTATGTTATGGTGACTGGCATGATTGGGGGGGTTAGAACTACACTAGTCTCCCTGTACTCTCCTACAACCTCTCCCTACGCGGTTCTGATCTCCTTATTGAAGAGAATTGAGTCTCAAGACCTGGGTAGATTGATAATTGGGGGGGATCTAAATCTTACTCTAGATCCGACTCTAGACAGGTCAGGGACCCCTGTTAGTTGTAGATTTTCCAACAAAATAAAAAGGATTAAGCTTCTACTTAACAAATTGGGGTTGGTGGATGCCTGGAGGGGGCTACACCCAGGGGATAGAGAATATACATTTTTTTCTCCAACCCATTTGACTTATTCTCGGATCGACACTTTCCTGACTAGCTCATGTTTATTTGACTCGATCTTAAAATCTGAAATTGTCCCCTGCCCCTGGTCGGATCACTCCCTGGTACTTATTGAGGTGGACTTGGGCCCTAATTTACGACTCCCCTATACTTGGAGAATGAATGAGTCCCTGTTATCCAACCCAAGTAGCAGGGAAACAATAGCCAAAGACTTAGGGGTCTTTTTTGAGACTAATGTTTCTCCTGAGACCGGGGCCGGTTGGCTTTGGGTCACCCATAAGGCCTATATAAGGGGAACCTGTATTAAGCTGGCCTCCTCCCAGAGAAAAGCTCTTAGGCTGAAGGAGGCAGACCTAACGGCGACATTAAAGAGACTGGAGAGATCAAACCAACAAAATCCCTCTCCCACGGGACGTAAGCTAATTGATAAAACCAGGTTAGAGCTAGATGGCATACTGTCACATCGTACTGAGCAGGCGATGAGAAGGACAAAACATCTTTATTATTGGAAGGCAAATAAGCCAGACTCTCTTCTGGCTAGAAGGCTTAGCAATAAATTTTCACAACATAGAACCACTCAGATTAGGATGGCTGATGGCCACATCTCATATAGCCCTAATGAAATTCAAAAGGCATTTCAAAATTTTTATCAACAGATTTACTCCTCCCAGTCTCATTGCAGTGAGGCAGACATACACTCATTTCTTAGCACTCAGGACCTTCCCGTGTTATTAGATCACCATCTGGCTGACTTGAATGCAGAGGTTTCTCACGAGGAGGTTAGAGCTACTATACAAGGTCTTAAATTAGGTAAATCCCCAGGGCCGGATGGTCTCACAAACCTATATTACAAAAAATTTGAACACCTGCTAACCCCCTATTTAACGCTGCTCTTCAATGCCATATTGAATGGGGAATCTATGCCCCCTGAACTAAATCATGCTGACATAGTCGTATTTCCTAAAGAGGGTAGGGATGATCTGGAGACTAAAAACTATCGTCCTATCTCGCTGATTAATGGGGATGTCAAGATCTTAGCCAAAATTATGGCTAACCGTATATCTAAATTTTTACCAGACTTAATTCATAAGGATCAGGCGGGGTTTATCCCTTTCAGGGAAGCAGGGGACAATGTCAGGAGGGTCTTAAATTCTCAGTATATAGCACATAAATCTCACACCCCAATGTGTCTTCTAGCTCTGGACATTGAAAAGGCTTTTGATACGGTTGAATGGCCGTATTTATACAAAATACTTGACAAGTTTGGATTTAGGGGACGCTTCATCAACTTACTAAGGAGCTACTATAACTCCCCAACAGCCAACTTGAAGCTGCCAGGAGAGCGCAGGGCAAATATCCAAATTCATAGAGGGACCAGGCAGGGGTGCCCACTCTCACCATTGCTGTTCGCGCTTGCCATAGAACCTCTTGCACAGGCGATTAGATCTCATGCAGGCATATTTGGGGTTTCAGTGGGCCACCAGCACTTTAAATGCTCTCTTTTTGCTGACGATATACTGTGCACCTTGACCAACCCCCTTCAATCGATCCCAGCTCTTATGTCAACTATAAACGAATTTAGTAATATCTCAGGTCTTAAATTAAATATAGGGAAAACCGAGGCAATGGGGTTGGGTATGGTGCAATCGGAGATTGATTCTCTCAAATCTGACTATAATTTTGTTTGGCCCGCACGTCATGTAAAATATCTAGGAGTCAAACAAACACATTCAAGGTAATTACTTCTGATTACTCCAGTGGGGGCTGGTGAGCGTTCAAGTTGGAGGGGTGGCAGAGCATGACTTGGCTCCTCCCCTTAACAGATATGCCCATTTGTGTAACTCCTCCCCTGATGTCATATTGACATGTATATTCCCTGCCCAATGACCTTATACTTGCCCCATCTACTGATTTTTTTTGATTTTTTTTATACAGTTTCTAGAATCTTGGGATTCGGGCAAATAATAACATTTCTCTTCTGCATGAATGCAATGACACTCACCAACAGTTGGCTCTCCATCTCGGGGTGTCTTCAAGTTCAGTAGTTCACCAACGAGTCCAAAATAGTCTGCAGCTGCAGCTTACACCAAGCGGGACAATAGAGGCCCAAACAGTACCCACATTATACCATGCAAGTCTATATATGCCCAAAGAATAACTAAAAACCCACATTATACCATGCAAATCTATATAGCCCCAAACAGTACCTAAAAACCCACATTATACCATGCACTTCTATATAGACCAAAAAGAAACCAAAAAACCCACATTATACCATGCAAATCTATATAGGCCCAAACAATATCTATATAGGACCAAACCGTACCTAAAAACCCACATTATACCATACATGTATATAATATCACTATAATAGTTCCTAAAGCGTGTGTAACGCGTTCAAAACTTTTTGTACGTATTTCCGTACAGGCCGCAGTGCCCCTACGTGGCTCCAGCCAGGGGAGGGAAAAGGGGGGAAAGAGACACAGGGGAATGTGACAGAGGGGGAAAGGGACACGGGAGGGAGGAAAGACACAGAGGATAGGGGGTAAGAGACACAATGGAGGGAGGAGGGGGGAAAGAGACACAGGGGAAGGGGGAAAGACAGAGGGGGAAAGGGGCACAGTGGAGGGAGGAGGGGGGAAAGAGATACAGGGGAAGGGGGGAAGACAGAGGGGGAAAGGGGCACAGGGGAGGGAGGAGGGGGAAAAGAGACAGAGGGGAAAAAGGGAAATAGACACAGGGGAGGGAGGAGGGGGAAGAGAAACAGGGGAAAGAGGGAAAAAGATGAAGGGCGAAAGAGACACGGGGGAGGAAGAGACACAGAGGAAAGGGGAAAAGAGACAGAGGGGGAAAGGGACACAGGGGAGGGGGAAAAGAGACACAGCGGAAAGGGGAAAAGACACAGGGGAGGGAGGAGGCGGGGAAAGAGACACAGGGGAAAGGGGAAAGAAACAGAGGGGAGAAGTGACAGAGGGGAGGTAAAAGGGGTAAAGAGACACAGTGGAAAGGTGGAAAGAAAAAGAGAGAGAAAGGGGGAAAGACACGGGAGGTAGGAAGAGACACAGAGGAAAGGGGGAAGAGAGATAGGAAAGGAAGCAAGGGGGTGAAGAGACACCGAGGAAAGGGTAAAAGAGACAGATGGGGAAGGGGACACAGCGGAGGGAGTAGGGAGAAAAGAGACACAGGGGAAAAGACACAGGGGAGGGAGGAGGGGGAAAGAGACACAGGGGAAAGGGGGAAAGAAACAGAGGGAGAGCAAAAGAAAGGAGGAAGGAGGGGGAAAGAGACACAGGGTAAAGGTGGAAAAAGATAGAGGGGGAAAGGGGGAAAGAGACATGGGAGGGAGGAAGAGATACAGGGGAAGGGGGGAAGACAGAGGGGGAAAGGGGCACAGGGGAGGGAGGAGGGGGAAAAGAGACAGAGGGGAAAAAGGGAAATAGACACAGGGGAGGGAGGAGGGGGAAGAGAAACAGGGGAAAGAGGGAAAAAGATGAAGGGCGAAAGAGACACGGGGGAGGGAGGAGGGGGAAGAGAAACAGGGGAAAGAGGGAAAAAGATGAAGGGCGAAAGAGACACGGGGGAGGAAGAGACACAGAGGAAAGGGGAAAAGAGACAGAGGGGGAAAGGGACACAGGGGAGGGGGAAAAGAGACACAGCGGAAAGGGGAAAAGACACAGGGGAGGGAGGAGGCGGGGAAAGAGACACAGGGGAAAGGGGAAAGAAACAGAGGGGAGAAGTGACAGAGGGGAGGTAAAAGGGGTAAAGAGACACAGTGGAAAGGTGGAAAGAAAAAGAGAGAGAAAGGGGGAAAGACACGGGAGGTAGGAAGAGACACAGAGGAAAGGGGGAAGAGAGATAGGAAAGGAAGCAAGGGGGTGAAGAGACACCGAGGAAAGGGTAAAAGAGACAGATGGGGAAGGGGACACAGCGGAGGGAGTAGGGAGAAAAGAGACACAGGGGAAAAGACACAGGGGAGGGAGGAGGGGGAAAGAGACACAGGGGAAAGGGGGAAAGAAACAGAGGGAGAGCAAAAGAAAGGAGGAAGGAGGGAAAAAGAGACACAGGGTAAAGGTGGAAAAAGATAGAGGGGGAAAGGGGGAAAGAGACATGGGAGGGAGGAAGAGATACAGGGGAAGGGGGGAAGACAGAGGGGGAAAGGGGCACAGGGGAGGGAGGAGGGGGAAAAGAGACAGAGGGGAAAAAGGGAAATAGACACAGGGGAGGGAGGAGGGGGAAGAGAAACAGGGGAAAGAGGGAAAAAGATGAAGGGCGAAAGAGACACGGGGGAGGAAGAGACACAGAGGAAAGGGGAAAAGAGACAGAGGGGGAAAGGGACACAGGGGAGGGGGAAAAGAGACACAGCGGAAAGGGGAAAAGACACAGGGGAGGGAGGAGGCGGGGAAAGAGACACAGGGGAAAGGGGAAAGAAACAGAGGGGAGAAGTGACAGAGGGGAGGTAAAAGGGGTAAAGAGACACAGTGGAAAGGTGGAAAGAAAAAGAGAGAGAAAGGGGGAAAGACACGGGAGGTAGGAAGAGACACAGAGGAAAGGGGGAAGAGAGATAGGAAAGGAAGCAAGGGGGTGAAGAGACACCGAGGAAAGGGTAAAAGAGACAGATGGGGAAGGGGACACAGCGGAGGGAGTAGGGAGAAAAGAGACACAGGGGAAAAGACACAGGGGAGGGAGGAGGGGGAAAGAGACACAGGGGAAAGGGGGAAAGAAACAGAGGGAGAGCAAAAGAAAGGAGGAAGGAGGGGGAAAGAGACACAGGGTAAAGGTGGAAAAAGATAGAGGGGGAAAGGGGGAAAGAGACATGGGAGGGAGGAAGAGACACAGAGGAAAGGGGAAAAGAGACAGATGGGGAAAGGGACACAGGGGAGGAAGGAGGGGGGAAAGAGACACAGGGGAAAGGGGAAAAGACACAGGGGAGGGAGGAGGGGGGGGAAGAGACACAGGGGGAAAGAAACAGAGGGAGGAAGCGACAGAGGGGAGGAAAGAGGGGTAAAGAGACACAGGGGAAAGGTGGTGGAAAGAAAAAGAGGGGGAAAGAGAGACAGGAGGGAGGAAGAGCCACAGAGGAAAGGGGGAAAGAGACATAGGGGAGGGAGCAAGGGGGTGAAGAGACACAGAGGAAAGGGGAAAAGAGACAGATGGGGAAAGGGACACAGGGGAGGGAGGAGGGAGAAAAGAGACACAGGGGAAAAGACCCAGGGGAGGGCGGAGGGGGGAAAGACACAGGGGAAAGGGGGAAAGAAACAGAGGGAGAAAGCGACAGAGGGGAGGAAGGAGGGGGAAAGAGACACAGGGGAAAGGGGGAAAGAGACACAGGGGAAAGGCGGAAAAAGATAGAGGGGGAAAGGGGGAAAGAGACACGAGAGGGAGGAAGAGACACAGAGGAAAGGGGAAAAGAGACAGAGGGGGGGAAAGGGACACAGGGGATGAAGGAGGGAGGAAGAGACACAGGGAAGGGAGAGGGGGGAGAGTCACAAGGGGGAGAGAGAGGGGGGAGAGACAGGGGAGGGAGATAGGGGAAGAGACACAGGCCTAGTATATATATATATATATATTAGATTAAATCATATCTACTACATCTGCACTAGGAATCTTCTGTGCACCGATTTTATGAGTGGCACCTGCACAGCCAGGAGCCACTCAGATGTTGACTGATATATACCATTCCAGCAGAAGGGAAATGAGTAAGACTGCCGGCACTGCGGAGCTACAGTTCATTGACGGAACCATGAATGCCAACATGTACTGTGACATACTGAAGCAGAGCATGATCCCCTCCCTTCGGAAACTGGGTTGCAAGGCAGTATTCCAACAGGATAACGACCCAAGCACACCTCCAAGACGACCACTGCCTTGCTAAAGAAGCTGAAGGGGATGGACTGGCCAAGCCTGTCACCAGACCTAAACCCTATTGAGCATCTGTGGGGCAATTTCAAACGGAAGGTGGGGGAGTGCAAGGTCTCTAACATCCGCCAGCTCTGTGATGTCATCATGGAGGAGGGGAAGAGGACTCCAGTGGCAACCTGTGAAGCTCTGGTGAACTCCATGCCCATGAGGGTTAAGGCAGTGCTGGAAAATAATGGCGATGACACAAAATATTTACACTTTGGGCCCAATTTGGACATTTCCACTTAGGGGTGTACTCACTTTTGTTGCCAACAGTTTAGACATTAATGGCTGTGTGAGTTATTTTGAGAGGAAAGCAAATTTACTCTGTAATACAGGCTGTACACTTACTACTTTACATTAAAGCAGATCATTTCTTCAGTCATTTCTTTAGTGTTGTCACATGAAAAGGTATAATAAAATATTTACAAAAATGTGAGGGATGCACTCACTTTTGTGAGATACTGTGTATATATATATATATATATATATACATGTGTATATATATATATATGTGTATACACATATATATATGTATATATATATATATATATATATATATATATATATATATATATATATATATATGTGTGTGTGTATAATGTATATATTTAAATATATATATATATATATATTTATTTATTAAATTGTACGTATTTTTTTTATTTTGTTAATTCATTTTTTTTATATATATTAATTCTTAGGATATAATTTTCTTTATGTTTATTTATTATTGTTTTTAATTTGTAATATTATTATTTATACATATTACAGGGCTCTTGCCCTGCTCCCTAACTAATTTTTCCCACAGATTAACTACCATTCGAATTTTGAAATACTCTGATTGGATGAAATTCTGATTAACATTGATTCCAGCCAATCAGTATTCAAGAATTAGAATAAAAGCCCCACCGTGGGAGAAAAAATTCATTAGTCGGCAGTGGAGCTCCTTGGAGGAGGAGGTCTGTTTCCTAGGAGTATTTTATTTTTTTACAGCGACTTTTTTTAGGTGGAGGATCAATGGCTTCAGTCAATCAATATGGATAGCCCGACTAGTCCAGAGCACAAGAGTAAGGACCAGGGCATCGGTGACCACAGCTGGAGGGTCATTTTGGACAGATCAGCGGACTTATTAGTGTTTATTATTTTGGTGTATTCCTTTTTTACATAGCGAGCATATACATGAGATGCAAGTTCATCATGTACTAACTAAGGGCCCTATTAAATTCCAGCCTCGTAAATAAGAGGCTTCTACTTAAGCCCTACGTACTGCAAAGTTTCTCTAACTTACAATGCTATTAAATTAGCCCTGCTGCGAGCAACGTGTGAGCTACGCAGCAGGGCCGTACGTATCTACACTGCGTAAATGTACATGAGGAGTGACAGCCTGCGAGATGATATCGCAGGCTCCCACTCCTCATCAAGTGCTGCGGGGGTCCTAAAAGGGACCTCCGCGGCAGTCCCCCACATAAGCATTGCCGTGGGGGGTACTCCAAACCCCCCCCAGGCACCTAAAATGAACCCCCCCTCAATGCGGGGGTCCCTGTCGGGACCCCCGAAGTGTCCTCACATGAACACCTTGCTGCAGGGGTCCATAGGAACCCCCGCAGCCCCCACACATTAACCCCTTGCAGCGGGGGTCCCCGATCGGCACTGATCAGGCCCCCGCTGCATTTAAAACTTTTAAATTCCCCGCCGCGGCTCCTTAAAGGGGCCGCGGCACACTATTAGCCAATCCCGGCCGCGGCACTTAAAATTAACCCCCCTCTATGCTGGGGGTCCCCATCGGGACCCCCGAAGTGTCCCCACATAAACCCATTGCAGGGGGGGTCCCCGATCTGCATAGATCAGGCCCCCAGCTGCATTTAAAACTTTTAAATTCCCCGCCGCGGCTCCTTAAAGGGACCGCGGCACACTATTAGCCAATCCCGGCCGCGGCACTTAAAATTAACCCCCCTCTATGCTGGGGGTCCCCATCGGGACCCCCGAAGTGTCCCCATATAAACCCCCTGCAGCGGGGGGCCCCGATCGGCACCGATCGTGACCCTGCTGCAATTCAATTTTAAATTTCCCGCCTCGCGGGTCCTCAAAGGACCGTAAAGGTCCTGAAAGGACTCGCACTAAAAATAATAACCCCAGGCAACTATAATTACCCCATTAACTCATGGTGGTCAATCCAGACCACCATAAGGCCTAAATTAACCCATTAACTCATGGTGGTCAATACAGACCACCATAAGACCTAAATTAACCCATTAACTCATGATGGTCAATCCAGACCACCATAAGGCCTAAATTAACCCATTAACTCATGGTGGTCAATCCAGACCACCATAAGGCCTAAATTAACCCATTAACTCATGGTGGTCAATACAGACCACCATAAGACCTAAATTAACCCATTAACTCATGATGGTCAATCCAGACCACCATAAGGCCTAAATTAACCCATTAACTCATGGTGGTCAATCCAGACCACCATAAGGCCTAAATTAACCCATTAACTCATGGTGGTCAATACAGACCACCATAAGACCTAAATTAACCCATTAACTCATGATGGTCAATCCAGACCACCATAAGGCCTAAATTAACCCATTAACTCATGGTGGTCAATACAGACCACCATAAGACCTAAATTAACCCATTAACTCATGATGGTCAATCCAGACCACCATAAGGCCTAAATTAACCCATTAACTCATGGTGTTCAATCCAGACCACCATAAGGCCTAAATTAACCCATTAACTCATGGTGGTCAATACAGACCACCATAAGACCTAAATTAACCCATTAACTCATGATGGTCAATCCAGACCACCATAAGGCCTAAATTAACCCATTAACTCATGGTGGTCAATCCAGACCACCATAAGGCCTAAATTAACCCATTAACTCATGGTGGTCAATACAGACCACCATAAGACCTAAATTAACCCATTAACTCATGATGGTCAATACAGACCAGCATAAGGCCTAAATTAACCCATTAACTCATGGTGGTCAATACAGACCACCATAAGGCTCTATTTAACCCCATCAGTCCCATAAGGGTATATTATTACCATTATGGGCCTGTTACAACCCAACATTAACCACATAAGTGCCATGATGGTCCTCAAGGACCATCATGACACTAACTACAAACACTACACTATAACCCCCAATAAACCATTTAATCTAAACTAACCCCCCTCTACACTAATCTATTAACACTTACACTACCTACCTACACTACCTACCCCCTAATAAACCTCCCCAACACTCTAATTACAAAAAACAAAAAACCTACAGTACAAAAAACAAAAAAACCTACAGTACAGAAAACAAAAAAAAATTACACACCTGAAAAGGAAAGACAGATAAACACAATACAATAATACATATAATACATTACATACATTACATACAATACATGACATTACATATAATATATTAAATATAATATATTAAATATAATATATTACATATAATACATTACATACATTACATACAATACATGACATTACATATAATATATTAAATATAATATATTAAATATAATATATTACATATAATACATTACATACATTACATACAATACATGACATTACATATAATATATTAAATATAATATATTAAATATAATATATTACATATAATATATTACATATAGTCCTAATCAAATACCCCCTATCTATCTAACATACAATCTATTTAATTTAAAATAAATCCTAACTATATCAAATACATCCCCCTATCTATCTAATATACAAAAAATCCTAACTACATACACAGACCCTTATTCTAAAATAAAATAAAATAATTACAGTCCTAACTACATACACAGACCCTAATTCTAAGCTAAAATCAATAAATTAAGACCACTTACCTTTAAGATGTTGCTTCAGATCACTAACCTATGGGTCAAACAAAAAAAAAAATTAGTACAAAACATTAACATCAAATAAATAAACATTATATACATTCTACATATTCAACTCACCTTTACAGCATGTCCAGTCACTGTTAAGCTCTTCCGGCGCGGCCCTGTTAAAAAAAAAAAACACAATACATGAATACATGAATACAATATATAAACAATAAATAAAATACACAAATAAACATCTAAATATACATTTAACTTACCTCCCCGCGATGTCCCCGGCCTTCTCTCCTTCAGCCCCGGCTGGGCCGCGGAACCATCCGCGCTCTAAAAAAAAATAAAAAAAAAACTAACGGAGGTCTGCACTGGCAGACCTCCCCGACGCTACTGAACCTCCCGGAGTCGTTTCCGGGAGGAAATTGGCATTGGCGGCTTGTGATTGGCTGAAAAAGCTGTCAGCCAATCAAAAGTCGTCAATGTAGGAGCCAATCAGGATGCGCAGATGTCTTCTACCAATCACTCCGTGGGGGTGTATCCCATAGTGATTGGCTGAAGGCATCTGAGCGTTGTGATTGGTTCCCAGAAAGATAGACAAGTGTTTAAGCCAATCAGGGTGGGATATTGGGGTGTATCCCATCCTGATTGGCTCACACATTGACGACTTTTGATTGGCTGAAATTGATAGACAGCTTTTTCAGCCAATCACAAGCCGCCAATGCCAATTTCCTCCCGGAAACGACTCCGGGAGGTTCAGTAGCGTCGGGGAGGTCTGCCAGTGCAGACCTCCGTTAGTTTTTTTTCTTTTTTTTTTTTAGAGCGCGGATGGTTCCGCGGCCCAGCCGGGGCTGAAGGAGAGAAGGCCGGGGACATCGCGGGGAGGTAAGTTAAATGTATATTTAGATGTTTATTTGTGTATTTTATTTATTGTTTATATATTGTATTCATGTATTCATGTATTGTGTTTTTTTTTTTTAACAGGGCCGCGCCGGAAGAGCTTAACAGTGACTGGACATGCTGTAAAGGTGAGTTGAATATGTAGAATGTATATAATGTTTATTTATTTGATGTTAATGTTTTGTACTAATTTTTTTTTTTGTTTGACCCATAGGTTAGTGATCTGAAGCAACATCTTAAAGGTAAGTGGTCTTAATTTATTGATTTTAGCTTAGAATTAGGGTCTGTGTATGTAGTTAGGACTGTAATTATTTTATTTAATTTTAGAATAAGGGTCTGTGTATGTAGTTAGGATTTTTTGTATATTAGATAGATAGGGGGATGTATTTGATATAGTTAGGATTTATTTTAAATTAAATAGATTGTATGTTAGATAGATAGGGGGTATTTGATTAGGACTATATGTAATGTATTATATGTAATATATTATATTTAATATATTATATTTAATATATTATATGTAATGTCATGTATTGTATGTAATGTATGTAATGTATTATATGTAATATATTATATTTAATATATTATATTTAATATATTATATGTAATGTCATGTATTGTATGTAATGTATGTAATGTATTATATGTAATATATTATATTTAATATATTATATTTAATATATTATATGTAATGTCATGTATTGTATGTAATGTATGTAATGTATTATATGTAATATATTATATTTAATATATTATATTTAATATATTATATGTAATGTCATGTATTGTATGTAATGTATGTAATGTATTATATGTAATATATTATATTTAATATATTATATTTAATATATTATATGTAATGTCATGTATTGTATGTAATGTATGTAATGTATTATATGTAATATATTATATTTAATATATTATATTTAATATATTATATGTAATGTCATGTATTGTATGTAATGTATGTAATGTATTATATGTATTATTGTATTGTGTTTATCTGTCTTTCCTTTTCAGGTGTGTAATTTTTTTTTGTTTTCTGTACTGTAGGTTTTTTTGTTTTTTGTACTGTAGGTTTTTTGTTTTTTGTAATTAGAGTGTTGGGGAGGTTTATTAGGGGGTAGGTAGTGTAGGTAGGTAGTGTAAGTGTTAATAGATTAGTGTAGAGGGGGGTTAGTTTAGATTAAATGGTTTATTGGGGGTTATAGTGTAGTGTTTGTAGTTAGTGTCATGATGGTCCTTGAGGACCATCATGGCACTTATGTGGTTAATGTTGGGTTGTAACAGGCCCATAATGGTAATAATATACCCTTATGGGACTGATGGGGTTAAATAGAGCCTTATGGTGGTCTGTATTGACCATCATGAGTTAATGGGTTAATTTAGGCCTTATGGTGGTCTGGATTGACCATCATGAGTTAATGGGTTAATTTAGGCCTTATGGTGGTCTGGATTGACCATCATGAGTTAATGGGTTAATTTAGGCCTTATGCTGGTCTGTATTGACCATCATGAGTTAATGGGTTAATTTAGGTCTTATGCTGGTCTGTATTGACCATCATGAGTTAATGGGTTAATTTAGGTCTTATGGTGGTCTGGATTGACCACCATGAGTTAATGGGTTAATTTAGGCCTTATGGTGGTCTGGATTGACCATCATGAGTTAATGGGGTAATTATAGTTGCCTGGGGTTATTATTTTTAGTGCGAGTCCTTTCAGGACCTTTACGGTCCTTTGAGGACCCGCGAGGCGGGAAATTTAAAATTGAATTGCAGCAGGGTCACGATCGGTGCCGATCGGGGCCCCCCCCTGCAATGGGTTTATGTGGGGACACTTCGGGGGTCCCGATGGGGACCCCCAGCATAGAGGGGGGTTAATTTTAAGTGCCGCGGCCGGGATTGGCTAATAGTGTGCCGCGGTCCCTTTAAGGAGCCGCGGCGGGGAATTTAAAAGTTTTAAATGCAGCGGGGGGCCTGATCTATGCAGATCGGGGACCCCCCCTGCAATGGGTTTATGTGGGGACACTTCGGGGGTCCCGATGGGGACCCCCAGCATAGAGGGGGGTTAATTTTAAGTGCCGCGGCCGGGATTGGCTAATAGTGTGCCGCGGTCCCTTTAAGGAGCCGCGGCGGGGAATTTAAAAGTTTTAAATGCAGCGGGGGGCCTGATCTATGCAGATCGGGGACCCCCCCTGCAATGGGTTTATGTGGGGACACTTCGGGGGTCCCGATGGGGACCCCCAGCATAGAGGGGGGTTAATTTTAAGTGCCGCGGCCGGGATTGGCTAATAGTGTGCCGCGGTCCCTTTAAGGAGCCGCGGCGGGGAATTTAAAAGTTTTAAATGCAGCGGGGGGCCTGATCTATGCAGATCGGGGACCCCCGCTGCAAGGGGTTAATGTGGGGGTGCTGCAGGGGTCCTGATAGAGACCCCTGCAGCATGGGGATGTGTATAGGGTGCAGGGGGGAGCCTCACGCTGCTGTCTCGGGCTGTTCCGAGGCAGCACGTAGAGGCTTTCGGATCCCTTGCGTGGACTTTTTGTCCACGTAGGGATTCTTACGATATGCGAGACTCGTGCATAGATTTAAGGCTACGTAGCTCTCTCGGAGCCTATTCTCGGCCATTTTCTCGCAGTCATATCGTAAAGCAGGCTGCGAGAGATTCGGTTCTCGCAAACAGCAGGAAAACTGCCTTTTGCGAGCACCGAGAGAACTACGAGGGAGAATTTAATAGGGCCCTAAGTTCATAAGTAAATGTGGATTGTATGGTACCACATATCTATTGTCAACCTTTTTTCCACGAATAATGGCACTTTGTCCCTCTCTTCTTCTTCTATATAATGGATAGCCATCACAATTGGCATACGTTTTGTCTCTATAATCTTTGGGAAATTCTTTAGTACATTTATTATTTTTCATACATGATGATTGTGGGTTAACATCTCCACACGTTCCGTGAATCATACGATGAGTTACAATCTCATATAGTCTACCATAGAGTTCGGGATCTGGGAGTTCAGCAATAATGATTGAATCGACTTTGGCACCACTATCTAACTTATCTTTTTTTTCTTGAAGGATTATAAGAAGATGTGCATGTGGAAGACCTCTTTTTTCTTAAATAATCTTTTATTAGAAGGCAATTAACAGTAAAACATTTAACACAACTGTATTTCGTCAGTTAAGATATGCAAATATTTACATTATAACATTTTCCCATCATAGACTGACTAGACCTTCCATTTTTCCTTTTTTAGTTATTAAGATTACGTGAATCATAGTTAACATTTCAATTTAAACAACATAACTGAAAGAAAAGAAATAACAAAAATAAAAAAAAGAGAAATAAAGAGAGAGAACAGTAGCTCAAGGTAAAACGTCTAATGAGCACAAATTAGAGAGAGAATACCACAAATATCAAATTAGTTAGCTAAACCATTATACTGCTATCTTCGCATAAAGTATAGAGCTAGTCTAGAATATTCGCCCCTAAGAGCGCTTAACACATACCTCGTTAAAGATATCCCAGTACACTTACATTCACCTCTACTGCTCAGATGAGAGATTTCCGGACTCCCCCCGCTTCCAGCTCCTCCATCAGATCTCCTTTGCCAAAGTGTAGATATTGTATAATATTATATGCTGTTATACTAAAGGGATGCTAAATGAAGATGTCAACCAGGGTTCCCAGATTTCCTGAAATTGGGGAATTTTGTCCAGAATAATATAAGTTAATTGCTCATTTATAAGTAAGTGATTCATCTTTTTAATCACCTCCGTAAAGTTAAGAGTCTCTTTCATCCAGCTCCTGGCTATGTGTGTCTTAGTAGCCAATGCCATTAATTGGTATAGTTTATTCTAAGTTTGAGATAGACCCGTAACACGAATCCCCAGCAGGCTAGACTCCATCGAGGGCGTAACTGCCTTGTGAAAAAGTGTGGAGGCTAATTTGGCTAGTTGCCCCCATATTTTCTGAGTGGATGGACATGACCACCATGTATGTATATGATCCCCTATGTTTTGGCATCCCCTAAAGCATTTATTGTTTTTTAGCGGCTTAAATTTCTGTAGTTTGTCTGGTGTACAATAAACTCTATGCAAAACTTTGATGGATGTCTCTAATAAAGCCGAATTAAGAGAGCCTCTAGAGAGACTGGAACAGGATTCTGTCCATTTAACCTAGTCCCACTCCACCCCAAGATCCCTCTCCCACTGTGCAAAGTATCTGGGTTTCTGGTTACTTGTGGAATTATGAAAGGTGTCGTAGAGTGAGCCCAGAACCCCTTTGGTAAGGGGTAAGTTTTTGCATATAACAGACATCCAGGAGGCCCTAGGGTGCCCCAGTTCTCTTGAACTCTTACTGACCCAGCTCCTAATTTTCAAGTAATTATAGAATTCTGTGACAGGTAGGTCACGGTTTGTACAGAATTGGTCATAGGTCAGCAAGCTATCGTTCAAAAACCAGCTCCCTATACGGTCCAAGTTTCTAGAAGTCCACCAGAATTTAGAGACGTCATTCGAGTCCGCCAAAATTTGTGGAAAGGACATGACTGACATCATTGGGGACAATCCTGGAGCAAGTAACCGCCCAGAGTTGGAATTGGCCCACCCCCACGCACAAAGGGTTTGTGAAATCATGGGATTTTGATGAGTTGTGAATGGAGCTAGTTCTTTGGGGATCCATATCAACCTATCCCAACTATGTGGGAACATTTGCTGGTTTTCCATGAAAACCCAGGCTGGTTGATGTGTTGTAGAGTGTGCTCTGGGAAGGTGGGCCAGTTGAGCGGCTTTAAGATAAAGCTTTAAATTTGGGCAAGCAAGTCCACCTCTATTTTTCTGCCTGAACATCACCTGCCTGGAAATACGAGGGCGTTTATTTCCCCATATAAACCTAAATATGATACTCTGAAACCTATCTAGGTCTATAGGCGAAATTGGGAAGGGAATGGTTCGAAAGAGATACAGGACTTTGGGTAGAATGCTTATTTTAGTAGCCGCTATGCGAACCGTCCAAGATATGTTATAGTTCGTCCACCTCTGCATGTCTTTGGTCAAAGATTTGTATATAGGTGGGAAATTAGCCTTATATAAGTCTGCTATATTAGATGTAAGTTTGACTCCTAGATATTTTACATGTCGTGCGTGCCAGACAAAATTATAGTCAGATTTTAGAGAGTCAATCTCCGATTGTACTATACCCAACCCCAGCGCCTCCGTTTTCTCTACGTTCAATTTGAGACCTGAAATATTGCCAAATTCGGGTTATAGTTGACATAAGTGTTGGGATAGACTGAAGGGGCTTGGTCAAGGTGCATAATATATCGTCAGCAAAAAGAGAGCATTTAAAATGCTGGTGGCCCACTGGGATCCCGAATATGCCTGAATGAGCTCTAATCGCCTGTGCAAGAGGTTCCATGGCAAGTGCAAATAGCAGAGGTGAGAGTGGGCACCCTTGCCTGGTCCCTCTTTGAATTTGAATAGTTGCCCTGCGCTCTCCTGGCAACTTCAAGTTTGCTGTTGGGGAGTCATAGTAACTCCTTAGCAAGTTAATGAAGCGTCCCCTAAATCCAAACTTGTCAAGTATTTTGTACAGATACGGCCATTCAACCGTATCAAAAGCCTTTTCAATATCCAGAGCTAGAAGACACATTGGAGTGTGAGATTTATGTGCTATATACTGAGAATTTAAGACCCTCCTAACATTGTCCCCCGCTTCTCTGAAAGGAATAAACCCTGTCTGGTCCTTATGAATTAGGTCTGGCAAAAATTTAGATATGTGATTAGCCATGATTTTGACCAAGATCTTGACATCTCCATTGATCAGCGAGATAGGACGATAGTTTTTAATCTCCAAATTATCCCTACCCTCTTTAGGAAAAACGATTAGGTCAGCATGATTTAGTTCAGGGGGCATGGATTCCCCATTTAATATTGCATTGAAGAGGAGCGTTAAATAGGGGGTAAGCAGGGGTTCAAATTTTTTGTAATACAGATTCGTGAGGCCATCCGGCCCTGGGGATTTGCCCAATTTAAGACCTTGGATAGTAGATCTAACCTCCTCTTGAGAAACCTCTGCATTCAAGTGAGTCAAGTGACGATCTCATATCACAGGGAGATCCTGAGTGCTAAGAAAAGAGTGTAAGTCTGCCTCGCTGCACTGAGATTGGGAGGAGTATATTTGTTGATAAAAATTTTGAAATGCCTTTTGAATGTCATTAGGGCTATATGAGATTTGACCATCAGTCATCCTAATTTGAGTGATTCTATGTTGTGAAAATTTATTATTAAGCCTTCTAGCTAAAAGAGAGTCTGGCTTATTTGCCTTCCAGTAATAAAGATGTTTTGTCCATCTAATCGCATGCTCAGTGCGGTGTGACAGTATGCCGTCTAATTCTAACCTGGTTTTATCTATTAGCTTACGTCCCGCAGGAGAGGGATTTTGTTGGTTTGATCCCTCTAGTCTCTTTAATGTCGCCGTCAGGTCCACCTCCTGTTGCCTAAGACTTTTTCTTTGGGTGGAGGCCAGCTTAATACATGTTCCCCTGATATAGGCCTTATGGGCGACCCGGAGCCAGCCGGCTCCGGTCTCAGGAGAGACATTGGTCTCAAAAAAGATATTTATGTCTTTGGCTATTGATTCCATGCTACGTGGGTTGGATAGCAGGGACTCATTCATCCTTCAAGTGTAGGGAGGTCGTAAATTAGGGCCCAACTCCAACTCAAGAAGTACCAGGGCGTGATCCGACCAGGGGCAGGGGACAATTTCAGATTTTAGGACCGAGTCGTAAAGAGATGAACTAGTAAGGAAAGTATCGATCCAAGAATAAGTCAAATGGGTTGGAGAAAAAAATGTATATTCTCTACCCCCTGGGTGAAGCCCCCTCCAGGCATCAACCAACCCCAATCTGTTGAGCAAAAGCTTAATCCGTTTTATTTTGTTGGAGAATCTATAACTAGCGGGAATCCCTGATCTGTCCAGAGTCGGATCTAAAGTAAGATTTAGGTCCCCCCCAATTATCAGTTTTCCCAGGTCTTGAGGTTCAATTCTCTTCAATAAGGAGATCAGAACTGCATAAGAAGAAGTTGTAGGAGAGTACAGGGAAACCAATGTAGTTCTAACCCCTCCAATAGTGCCAGTCACCATAACATAGTAACCCTCCCCATCTATCTTCGTATTCTCTACCTGGAAAGGAAAGTTTTTATGTAACAGGATTGCACACCCTGCTCTCTTAGTGGGGAGAGTGGCCAGAAAATAGGTGGGATATTCCTTGTGCAAGAATGTAGGCTTATTGTCCTGGGAGAAGTGGGTTTCCTGCATGAAGATGACTGCGGGTTTGTGTTTTTTATAAAATGTGAAGGCTTTCCTCCTTTTAAAGGGGGAGTTTAATCCCTTCACATTATGGTTTATCAAAGTGTACTTAGAGGTAATCATTGAAAGATAGGAGTAAGACCCTAGCTGTGTGTGTCGTTACCTGATAGCTGGCACCATGGGGAGCAAGGCGGAAGGGAGCCCGGAAAGCCAACCTCTGCCAAGGGAGTCGGTCTGCAATCGGCTGGGTTGTCATCCTGACGTTAAACAGAGATTTAAATGCAAAAGAGGAGAGGGTTAGCTCTAGGCCAATGAGGTAAAAACAGTTAAATAAGCAGATAAACAGTATCAAGTTAGCAGTTAGCAGTTCTCTAAAGCTACAACTACGAAGTTGTTGAACTAAAAACATGAAGTAACAATCAATTTTTCCTCGTGTTCTTCCTCCAAGACTCTAAGCAAGGAGAAGAAATCGTCCACATAAGGTGGGGATACAATCCAGCAGGCTGCACGATCAATGATTAACTTATATCTTAAGCTACACAACCCCTTGAATCAGAGCTTAAGGCAAAAACAGGTTTACATCTAACATTCTATTTGGCAATGAAAAATATGCTATGAAAGTCCGCTCTGAAAAGGATCTAATCCGGGCGTGAGCTCGCCCTCAGGTCGGCCAGTTGACTAACATCCCCAGTGCAGGCCTTGTGTCCAGCACCTTGGCCACTTGCACTGTCCAGAAGAAGTTTCATTCCCCCCTGAGGAGGGACTTGTTTACTGTGAACTTGGGCTGCCACCAGCGTCCACTGTCTCTTAGGTATAGGTGGTTGAGATTGCTCTTGCCGAGTTTCCTGCATTTCCCCAGAGTAAAGATGCAAGCGATTCAGCACCGATAAGCAGTCCTCCAGTGTACGTGTAGTGTAAGTTGTGCCCTTGAAGTTGAAGTATAGGGCAAATGGAAAGTTCCATCGGTACTGAATTTTGTGGTGGAGCAAAATTGTAAGAGCAGGTTTCATTAGCCTCCTTTTGTTAAGGGTGTCAGGAGACAGGTCGGCGTAGATCTGTAAAGGGGAGTTGTCCGGGCCCTTGACAGTATGCAGCTTCCTTGTAGCTGAGAGTAGAGTGTCTCTAGCTTGCTGCCTCAGAAATCTGACAATGACGTCTTTCGGAGAATCCAGGCTCCTCGTGCCTCCTAGAGCTCTATGAGCTCGCTCAATTTCCCACAAGTTTTCAGCCTGATCAGGGAGAATTGCAGCAATAGTGTCACTCAGGTAGGGAGTTAGATCTTGTATGGCTCTCGGGATGCCGTGGATGCGTATGTTGTTGCGGCGAGAGCGGTTTTCTAGGTCCTCTATCTTGTCTGCAAGTTCTGAAACCTGGGATATGTTTTGAGCTATCGATGTCCTGTCCTTTTCCTGAGCCTCCAACAGTTGGTCCATCATCTCTTCCAGGAGCTGGGTACGCTGACCCAGTTCCCTCAGATCCTGTCGTAGGGGGTCTATCGCCTTTGCCAAGAGTCTTTCAATCATAGCCACAGACTTGGCTGATAGGTCTAGTTGCTGGTGGGGCCCCTTGGCCCGCCCTTCCTGGTCTGAGTCTTCGGAGCGTTCAGAAAGAGAGTCTGCCAATGGTGGGCGCTGAGTCGCTCTTGGCGGAAAGTGGTCCTGTATACCCTTGGCCGGGGTAGCCCGCTTGGGTTTCGGCACCTTGGCAATGAGGTTGAAAGTGTCGGCAAGATTCCCAAAATTAAATCAGTAGGGAGGATACGAAGGACTAATGCGGTGAATGCTGGGTTTGACCGTCTACTGACTCAATTAGGGTAGGTATGCTAGCTCCATAGATGTAATTAGGATGTCTGCTAATAGTATTGCTGAATTATGTCCCCATTTAGCTCTCAGCCCATGATAGGGGGGTGCCCCTAGGTCAAGTCCAGCAGTTGTCAGGAACTCCTTGAGCGATCTCTATATGGCAAAGAGAGTCAGGGTAGCCAAGAAATTCCAGGGGTACTGTAGAAGCTTATAGGAGCCAACTTGATGATCGTAGCTTCTCAGGTGCTGATTGGGGTAAGGCAAGATAATGCAGAGCTCCGCAGACAGCATGCGTCAGCTTGTATACCAGCTCTACTCTCGATGAGAGTACTGTATTCAGCTGCCTGAGTTTTGCTGCAGTATTCCAAGTGGCCACCAGGCGGCAGTGCAGATATAGATATGCAAACAGTTCAACACAGTCCATGAATCTGCTATATTGACAGAATGCACTTACACAATGATCTCACAGGCACTTATGAAGTCAACAATCCTGTGTATTCACTTGGATATATACTGTATAAAGATAGTATTCAACAATGCATGTGGACGCTATCACAGCTGCAATATGAAGACAAACGGCCCCTTGTATATAGGGAAAGCACTAGCAATATGGGCTTGGAGAACCCCAGTTCAGGTCCCTGATTCTCATATAATTTGGGGCTTCAGAGGTAGAAGCAGGTTCTTTTATAGAGGGGCACGGGTAAGAGAGTTGGTCCCAGTGAGACTCCCACTACAGTTAACTTCTTGTACAGTCCACTTGCACAGTCCACTTAAGGGGGGCAGGGTAGCAGGGTAGGGAGGGCACACTTGCCTTAATGCCCTTATGCTGGGGCTATTAAGCCTTTTCTCTCCCTTCCTAGGCAAGAAGGGGCACTGCACTATGTTGATTGCAGGGGTGTCTGTTGCCGTGCTAGGAGGCTAAGTTACCCTTCCTATGTTGGTGAGAGGGCTGCCACAGGCATTGCCTGTCACAGCTATGCCTGCCTCCCCTCCTGTCTCCCCACTCCTACCTTGCCCAGGGTCTCCTTCAGGAGCGTAGGGGTCTGTATAATGTCCCTGTCCCCTCCGGATCACGGGGGGCAGCTCCCGCCACCTCGCCCCGTCACTCCACCTCCTCCAGTATCCTTCGCGTTGCTGCGGTCGGAGTAGGACCGAGCCACCCGGTCTGCCAGGGCCTTCCTACTCTTCCTGTGACTGAGCACTCTGGATCGGGGGGTCGCTCGAGTGCTGCTGACAATGTTGCGGCGGCTTCCCAGGCCCTTGTAGGCCTGAAGCCTCGTAGCTCCCGGGTTCGTGCCCAAACCCCCACTTGCCACGCACCAAACTGCTCCCCTATAAGAGCAGATGGGGTAGAGGTCTTGTAGGGGTAGGTTGGGGTAATATTCCCCCCAAAATTTGACTTTATAGAGCTCTTTATTGCAGAGCTCCTTCGTGGCACAACTGCTCCCTATGCCCCGTAGCCACGCCCCCCCGAAGGCCTCTTTTTTTAAATTCAAATGTATAAACATAAGCAAGACATTTTCCAAATAAGTGAGTTACAGTGATGTCACATATTAATTCATTTAATTTAATTTTGAAAACTCTGGCTACTAAATCTGGTCTATCAGAAGCACTTTGTCCAAGAAGTAAATTTTGTGTAATCTCTGGCCATTGGGGATTACATGTAAATGTAATAAATAAATCGGGATTCCCAAATTTGGTGACAATAGCCATGGTATCATTGTATCTTTCTCGCATATTGCGAGGAGATCCCTGGAAAGAAGATGGTAAAATGATGGCTTTACCAGCTGTCATGTCTCTGCTTGTAGCAACCTCAGCAACATAATACATTAATCCACAATTCTGTTCTACACATAGTTTATCTTGTTGATATTTGATGAAGTTTAAATTATTGGCCTCAACTTGCAAACAGGAATCAATAATCCACTGTTGTGTTAGTTTCCCACCACATAAAATTTGATCGAATGTATTTCGAATGGCAATTTGAGCTACTTTAAATTCCAGCATGGAAATATTATTTCTTATTCTTACTTTAGAATTTGGGTGACTTGGAAGTTGTAATTTTAGTTGCCAACCTGCTTCTCCATGTGGGAAGAAAATGGGATATGTCATTGGATCTAAATTAGTACTTAAGATACTTATATTAATGAATGGTTGCTCCTCATTTCTGGGATATATTCTAATGTCTCTTTGAAATGGTGGTTCTCCTTCATCATTTTGAAACACCATTGCAACCTCATTTGATGTTGGTAAATTATAAGGGCGTTTATCAGTATGTCTATCTCTTTTAAGCACCATATTGACTTTTGGGATTGGTAATTGATGTCTTTCTGCATGAAGTTGTTGTTCCTTTTCTACTTCTGACAATTTTTTATAAGCTTGAGTATAAGGGTTATTTGCCATAATTTTATCTAGCTCTATAATTTTTTTTTATTTTATTGCAGCTGCGTACGTTGGTCAACAGCTTCCATTGTATCAAGGACATATAGTTGAGCAAATGTTCTTTGCTCTCCTTCCTGTGGATGTAAATGGGAAGTACGATGGTAGATTTGGCCTTGGACTTTAAAGCAGTAAGGGCCATGTCCTGGTAAATTAGCAGCTAATGTTGCCCCCATAGATGCAAAGTATATGGCACTATTATATGATTTTATGTTTGTCTTGAAATTTTTGTAGTTTGGAAAAGTCGGTTCAGTCATAATGTCTTTTAAATATGGTGGGAATTGTTGTCTTTCTGGAAGTTTGACCTTGCTTTTTTTTGTCCATTCTATAGATGTTTTACTTGAAATATTGTTTTTGTGCAATCACATTGAGTACCATAAAATGTTGGCATTAAAATGAAACCATTGCCCTCTATCTTTCCAACACCTCATAGTAGACAATGTTTTTGGTGTAAACACATCCATCGTCCAATAAATGACCCTGAGTTTCGTTTTCTTCAACATGCACTTTAATTACTTTTGGATTAGTGCACCTTGAAAAAGCCACATAGAGTTGTCCATGTGCAAAAACTGGTTCCTTTTAAAAAAATCCCAACAGACTTAAAAGTGTGTCCTTGGGATTTATTGATGGTCATGGCAAATGCCATGATAACTGGAAATTGTCTCCTTTGAAGGACAAAAGGCTAACCACTCTCACTTGGAGCTAAATCAATTCTTGGTATAAAAACTCGTTCACCTTTATGGGTCCCAGTTATAATTTCTGCATGTATAAAATGATCTTTTAACTCATGCACAATTAATCTGGTCCCGTTACAAAGTCCTTTTTTTGAATTCATATTTCACAATAACATGACAATTGCGCTTTTTTTCAATTGTAAAATATGTGGTGGCATTCCAGATGGTGTTAACGAATTAATAAATTCGATACTAAAATTCGATTCACTGTCTTTATCATCAGACAGAATTGAATCTGCACTGTAATAATTCTTTTGTGGTGCATTGATGTATTTTAAAATGTGGTTATTTACATTCAAGGTATCAATATTTTTTGATGTTAATATCACTTTGTTTTAATAATGAGGATTACTCAGACATTGCAGAGTGTTTAGAAATATGGCTGATATGAGTGATTCATTGCAAACCATTTCTGATGGAATTTCAATGGTATCATTTGGTAAATGCTGTATTTCTGGATGTTTTCTCTGATTTTAATGAGCCAATCATTGAATTAATTTTGGCCTTCAGATCTCATATTTAACTCTAATTTGAGATGTGTAAATATTTGCCACAGTTTACTGGTCTTGATACATGTTTCAATGATCTCTGTTCTATTTAAGTGTGGCACAACAGGTAATGTTTGCCTAAAATCTCCTCCTAACAGCATCACCTTTCCACCAAATGGCAACTTATTATCCATCACTTCTTTTAAGAATCTGTCAATACATTGCAATGCATGACATGACATCATTGTTGCCTCGTCTATGATAATTAGTTTAGTTAGTTTAAATTTTTTTGCTTGTAAGGAATCCAAAACTATTATCTGACACTGATGTTTCCAAAATGGGAACTGGCAGCTTAAATCCATTATGCACAGTTCTACCACCATCTAACAAAAGTGCAGCAATTCCAGTTGTTGCAAATGGCATAGCTATCTGATCCTGTGATCGAATATAACTCATCAAACAATTGTACAGATAAGTTTTTCCTGATCCACCTGGGCCGTCTAGATAGAAATCCTGTTCTTTGAACATTTTTTATCATCTGTAGCATTTGTGATGGCATGAAATGCTTCTAACTGTAAATTATTTAAAGTTGCCAGTTTTTCTTGTTTTTTTTGTTTTTGTAGCTCAGTGTCATAATCATCAACATTTATGTCATCTATAAGTCCTGGATCTGGTAAATTAAAACTTGCACAATTTAATCCATGAGCCAACAATATTTCTTGTATTTCCATCAATGTTTTTAACAGAGCTATTGGTTCTCTGTAACGTTTCAAGAAATCTTCTGACATGTTTAATTTAAATGTTTCCCACAAAGTGAAAGCATCAGGTACATTGCAAAAAATGCAAATGAATGCAAATTGTAGTCTCATTTGCTTTGGCATTTGACCTAGTGCTGCTTCTTCCAGACACCTCTCCCATTTTGTATCATCAGCTATGAAATTTTGATGTCTTGCAGCTAATAGAAATGTTTTATAAACTATGTCATTCACTGTACATAAATGCTCAAAACTCTGTGCACCGGGAAGATGTAGCAGAAGTAATATTAAGCTGAAACGTTCAATGTCTCTTGGACTGACGGAATAAATGTGTGGTATAATTTTCTGTGCATCTCTTCTTCGTTGTCGCCATAGACCATTTACAAATACATAGTGGTATGGTATCTCTATGTATAAAAGTCTGGCGTATCTGCGTATCCTGACAGTTTAATTTAAACCATGCAGTAAGTGTGGTATCTCTGTCTTCACTTTGATATAATGCAGTTCTTTCATTTCCTGCAGTAAAGCAAACCAACTGACTTTGAGGCAAATGTACAGCTGAACGATAGATAGCAGGTGACCCATCATGCATCTTAAATTTCAAAAGGCGCCACATTGCTTCAGGAGCACTCACATACCGAGCATCTAAATAATTTGATAGTTCATCATGTAAAATTGGATTTTCGTTTTCATTTGCAGCACCTTGTACAACAACAGTAGCTGCGTCATATCCTTTGTATATATATTTATACACATACTTAATTGATTTATTCAAAGTGCAAGCTTCCACATTGATGTGTGCATTGTACTTGATGAGCAAATGTGGATTGTATGGAACGACAAATCTATTATCAATAGTGATGTCGCGAACATCAAATTTTCTGTTCGCGAACCACGGACACGAATTCCATCAAATGTTTGCGAACGGACGAACATCGGCGAACCGCCATAGACTTCAATGGGCAGGCGAATTTCAAAACCCACAGGGACTCTTTCTGGCCACAATAGTGATGGTAAAGTTATTTCAAGGGGACTAACACCTGGACTGTGGCATGCCGGAGGGGGATCCATGGCAAAACTCCCACGGAAAATTACATAGTTGATGCAGAGTCTGGTTTTAAGCCATAAAGGGCATAAATCACCTAACAATTACTAAATTGATTGGAATAACATGCTTTAAAACATCGGGTATGATGTTGTATGGATCAGGTAGTGTAAGGGTTACACCCGCTTCTCAGTAACAGACCAATCTCCCTGTTTAATGCACCGCAAACAACCGCAAACAGTCCCTTTGCACAACCGCAAACTCCCCATTTGCACAAGGTTGGATACCAAGCTAGCCATGTCCCGTTCCTTGTCCTCACTGATGTCATTGAAGGTCTCTTCCTCCACCCAGCCGAAAGGTGACAACAAACCGCCTGGGACGCCTGCTGTGTTTGGTCTTCCACCTCCTCAAAGCCACCTTCCTCCTCTGACTCCTCTTCTTCAGACTCCTCTCTCTGCGTTGCCTCTGTCTGCATTATTATAAGGTGTGTACTGTTAAGTAGTACTATTCCTATCGGTTTAATCACTGTTACATCCACTATTAGGGGACGTGTATATGGCATGGATTTTTGGAACAGGGAGATGGAAAAAGATGCTTGGTCAGACCTCCTACTTCAAATTTGGGGCACTGCACGTGCAATCTAAGGTGCCACCAGATAGGAGTGGTGTATTAAGTTGTACTACTCATTCCTATCAGTTTAATACCTGTTACGTTACCTATCAGGGGACGTGTATATGGCATGGATTTTTGGAACAGGGAGATGGAAAAAGTTGCTTGTTCGGACCTCCTACTTCTAATTTGGGGCACTGCACGTGCAATCTAAGGTGCCACCAGATAGGAGTGGTGTATTAAGTTGTACTACTCATTCCTATCAGTTTAATACCTGTTCCGTCACCTATCTTTCCTCCCAATAGCACAATCTATATGTCATCAACCGGCCTGTGTGTATTTAGAGAACCACACTTTAAGGCCCTTAACCTGGGACAAGGTGGCTTGGCTATCAGAATTGTCTCAGAGCCTTAAAAACTCGCCAAACCCCCTAATCAGACACTCACTATCATACTGGAAATGGGCCAAGAAACATACGGGTTTGTTCCCTGGATCCACCCAAATGACCCCAATTCTTGACCACCCTCAGGCCCCAAAACCCATGAGCACAACATCACAACACTAGTGGAGGTCAAGGAAACTAGATAGACTGGGAGACTGGTTAGTAAAGGGCCAGATGCTCACCTATGAGGAACTGAGGGACAAGCATGAGCTACCGCTGTCAGAACATTACAATTACTGTAGGCTGAGGCATTTCACACACTCCCTGACCCAGAAACAGGGGACACCGGTCTTAAATTGGTTCTCCAAAATTTGTAAAGATAAACCTCTATCAATGGGGATCATTGGGTCGCTTTACAAATATAAAACATTTGTTACTGGTTGAAGCGACACTGGGGGAAGGACCAGAGTGGGGGAGCCCTGGAGACCCTTCAGAAGCAACCGGTGGCAAAATCATCCCAGGAAAGGAGAGGTCGCTCACTGAAGCCTGCCCTAGGGTAACCCAAGAGTGATTGCCCAGGTTAGATATTGTAAATAATAAGCTAATACTGCTGGAGGGATGATAGCTAATAGGACTTTGTTGTTCCCTGCAGATATACTCTTTACTATTGTCTGTTTTACCATGTTTTAGGTATCTCTTAAATTGCAATCACAGTAAAAAATAAGAAAAATTATTAACCTAAAAAGTAAAAATAAGAAGGAATAACCAGCTAACTTTCACAAAATGTCTTTATTGTAAATATGTATTTTTGCACAACTGTTATGCAAGACTGTTCAAAAATGGTTTATTTTTCATTACATGCTGTACGCCTTCTGACAATAAAAGAATTTAAATGCAAAAATTAGGTATTGTTGCAGCGACCAGAAAAATTGATGTTAGTTTGTGGACCATTATTAGCTCAAGGCAGCTCCTCTATCAGGCCTTTTTTAATCCAATGTATCGCCCACTGTCAGTCCCTTCAGGATCCATCCCTCATTCATCTTAATAAAGGTGAGTTAATCTAGACTTTTTTGACCTAGGTGACTTCTCTTATCAGTGACAAAACCTCCTGCTGCACTGAAGGTCCTTTCTGACAGGACACTTGAAGCGTGGCAGTATAGAAGTTCTGTGGCAAATTGGGATAGCTCAGGCCACAGGGCAAGCGTGCACACCCAGTAGTCAAGGGGTTCATCGCTCCTCTTAGTGTCGATATCTGTAGTTATGGCGAGGTAGTCTGTTACCTGACGGTCGAGTCGTTCTCTGAGGGTGGACCTTGAAGGGCTGTGGCGATGCATAGGACTTAAAAAGCTCTGCATGTCCTCCATCAACAACACGTCTGTAAAGCGTCCTCTCCTTGCCGGCGTGGTCGTGGGAGGAGGAGGATTATGTTCACCTCTTCCGCTGTTAGATTGCCTTTGTGCTGTGACATCACCCTTAAACGCTGTGTAAAGCATACTTTTTAATTTATTTTGGTAGTGCTGCATCCTTTCCGACTAACATTTCAGGCACTTTCTGCTTATACCGGGGGTCTAGTAGCGTGGACACCCAGTACAGGTCGTTCTCCTTCATCATTTTTATACGAGGGTCCCTCAATAGGCACGACAGCATGAAAGACCCCATTTGCACAAGGTTGGATGCTGAGCTAGTCATGTCCCGTTCCTCGTCCTCAGTGATCTCACTGAAGGTATGGTCTTCCACCCAGCAACGAGCACCCTGGGATGCCTGTTGTGGTTGGTCTTCCTCCTCCTCCTCCTCAAAGCCACATTCTTCCTCTGACTCCTCTTCCTCACAATCCTCTTCCAGCGTTGACCCAGGTCCAGCAAGAGATGCTGATAAGGCTGATTCTGGCTGTGATGGTGACCACAACTCTTCCTCTTCACGCTCATCTACGGCCTGATCCAGCACTCTTCGCAAGGCCCGCTCCAGGAAGAAAACAAATGGTATGATGTCGCTGATGGTGCCCTGGGTGCGACTGACCAGGTTTGTCACCTCCTCAAAAGGACGCATAAGCCTACAGGCATTGCGCATGAGCGTCCAGTAACGTGGCAAAAAAATCCCCAGCTCCGCAGAGGCTGTCCTAGCACCCCGGTCATACAAATACTCGTTAACGGCCTTTTCTTGTTGGAGCAGGCGGTCGAACATTAGGAGTGTTGAATTCCAACGTGTCGGGCTGTCTAAAATCAAGCGCCTCGCTGGCATGTTGTTTCGCCGATGGATATCTGTAAAGTGCGCCATGGCCGTGTAGGAACTCCTGAAATGGGCACACACCTTCCTGGCCTGCTTCAGGTTGTCCTGTAATCCTGGGTGCTTATGCACGAAGCGTTGTACAATCAGATTACACACATGTGCCATGCATGGCACATGTGTCAACTTGCCCAAATTCAATGTCGCCAACAAATTTCTTCCGTTGTCACAAACCACTTTGCCGATCTCCAGTTGGTGCGGAGTCAGCCACTGATCCACCTGTGCGTTCAGGGCGGACAGGAGTGCTGGTCCGGTGTGACTCTCTGCTTTCAGGGAAGTCAACCCCAAGACGGCGTGACACTGCTGTATCCGGGATGTGGAATAGTACCTGTGGAGCTGGGGGGGGGGGGCGGGGGGTACCATTGATGTGGTGCAAGACATAGCAGCAGCAGGAGAGGACTCAGCCGAGGAGATTATGGAAGAGGATGAAGTAGGAGGAGTAGAGGAGGTGGCAGCAACTCCTCTGCAGAGCCACGTATTCCATGCTTGGCAGCCGTCACCAGGTTTACCCAATGCGCAGTGTAGGTGATATACCTGCCCTGACGATGCTTTGCAGACCAGGTATCCGTGGTCAGATGGAAATGTTGGATCGCTCATAATGCATTCTAAATAATATGGAAATGGGTGTCTTAGTGGAAGTTTCACCTTTCCTTTCTGACAGCACCTAATGAAATTTCCGTCAGTAGGTCTTTCCTTTATAAAATCATAGGCCCCACAAAACTGACAAACCACATTAAGTAACCCACAATAATGAGTATCTACTTGTACTGCAGTAGTAAACACATTGTCATCCATTTCTTCAACATAGATATCAGACCCACTTTCTATATGTACATTGTTTTCATGTGTGTCTACATTAAAGTCATTCTGCAAAATAGAATCATTCGACAATGGTTCACAGAGATGTTTTTGTTTACTTTTATGTTTCTTGGAAGCCCCAACACACTCACTTGCGGCTTTCTTACTCATCTTTCTTTTATTTAAAAGTCTCTATCGATCTTCTTCTCGCAAGCGTTGTGAAGTTTCCGGTGTCTGAGCATCTCTCCACCTTTGCTTCCTTTCCCTTGCCGATCTTCTTTTGCATTCAATTTTGTCTTCTCCATTATCCGCCATTTTAATCTGTACTTGTAAATAGAGATGTAATTATTTTTTGTTCTTTGTTTTGTGTACATATTTTTTTTACTTTTTGTACTGTTACATTAAAGTTGGTGAACAAACTAATCAAGCATTTAAAAATGTTTGGACTTTTTTACAATGAAATAAATGAAACCATTTTTCAAAGTATTTTATTGACATATATTAAATAGGAAATAGCTGCACATATATATATTTATATTATTAATCCTTCAATTCCATTCATCCTTGATTGAGTTCACTGCATACATTCAATTTCTTTTTTTCGCAAGTGTTGTAAGCTTCTTATTTTTTTTAAATATTATTATTAATTAGTATTGTCTTTTCAACTTTACATAAGTGCATGTTAAAAATTGTTGCAAAGTTATGACTAAATATTATATGTTAATGACTCAATAAGTACTCTCCATTTTCACAAAATATAATATAGCCTTTTTTTATGCATCACTACAAAATTAAATGTTATACCTGTGAAGATGATCTTGATGTTGTTCAAAGGCTGCAAATGTCACACTGTGTGTTGATTCCCTTGCAGATCCAAAAAAACTGTTAAATCAAATTGAGAATCTTTTTAATATTTTGCTTCATCCATATCATTAAATGAACATCAACAGACATATATTTGGCTAGATTAAAAACCTAAAAGCATATTCTTTAATATCTTGCTGTAGTAATATAATTCAATTCTGTACCTGTCAAAATTATTCTTATGATGTTCAAAGGGTCCAAACGTCACTGTCTCTGTTCATTCAGCTACAGCTCCACTGCAATTATACAAAATAGTAAAATTAATGTATAATATGTTGCTTCATCCATATCAATCAATCAGACTGAACATAGATCTTTTTGCATAGATTTAAATAAGACTCAATTAATGTCTATTAATCTTAAATTAATGTCTGACTAAATATAACGTCAAAATGTAAGCATGAGTGTATTCCCTTTTTTTTTTTGAGGGGTATTTTAAAATGAGTATGTTACAACTGAATTATTAAAATAATGTACATTACTAATGAAATAAGAATCAATTAATGTTCATTAATATTAAAGTAATGTCTGACTAAATCTAACATCAAGATGTAAGCATGAGTATATTCCCTTTTTTTTTGGTTATTTTATACTAAATATATAAGCACTGAATTATTAAAATAATGTACAATTAATAATTAATGAATCAATGTGTTCCTTTTTTTAGCACATTATTAAACGTTAACCTTTTTTGATATTAATGATTAGTAATGATTAATTAATTAATTAAATCAAGTAAATTATGAATGTTGTTTACAATTCTTTCACACAGGTAATCACGATATATAACAAATTAATTATTAAATTAATGTACATTAATAATTAATGAATCAATGTGTTGCTTTTTTATTCACATTATTAAACGCTAACTAATTTTGATATTAATGATTAATTAATTAATTAATGTACATTATGAATGTTATTGACAATTGTTTCACACAGGTAAGCACGATATTATTTTTCTATTAATTAAATTTCCTATTTTTTTTAAATTTATTTATTAAGTAAGTAATAATTTAATAATTAATGATTATTAATGATATTTACATTTTTTAATGTAATATTGCTGAAGCAGTATCCTGAAGAGCTAACAATCTCTTAAGATTTTCCGGCATCAGAAAATGTCCAGTCAGACAGTCATCACCTGAGGAGAAAGTGTCAGTTATGTGTCAAGTGTGCCCTATATATAGGCTTTGTGCGCGAGACAAATACATTGTTTTAGTCGGGAAATCCGCTGTTCCGCAAGACAAATGCGTTGTTTTAGGCGGAAAATCCGAGGTGCCGCGAGACAAAGGTGGGAAATCTGTGTTAATGCGTAAATTTGTAATTGCGTTTCGTAAAATGTACTCGCTACTGACTTTTTTACTCATTGTGCGGTTATTGCGCATCCTTTGTCTTTTTCGAGCACATACGTCTGTGGCTGTGTTTTACGCAGTTCATAGTAGTATAGCCTCGTTTTCATTTTTTTCAGCCTCCATATTTTTCTCGCTTAGCCGATTTTCGATCTTTATAAATCGTCTAAATCGATGTAAATTGGAGTTCCACCTCACTCCCAGACGTCCTGCCTGGTTCCCCATGCTGTAAGTGACCTTTTTGTGTGTATTTAGTGTTTTCTAATTGTTTTGGTTCCGCCGCTTATCTCATATTTTTTTTCAAGTCATATTTTTTTTTCTAAGTCCCGCGTCTTGTGTAAAAAAGTGCTACAATTTAATGTCTCGCCTCGCCTGTGGCGCTCATTGCCAAAGTGCTACGATTTAACGGCTCGCCTCGCTACGCGAGGCTCGCCTGCAATGAGCGCCTGCGGTGCTCATTGCCAAAGTGGCGCTCATCGCTAAGTCGTACGCACCACGCAACACAGCGTGACGACGAATCGTAGTTGGACAATTATAATATATGATTTGCTGTTGACATGGCTGTACAGCAAACATGTTCATTTTTTTTTCTCTTTTTTTACTTGTTATACTGTACCTTGTTGGAAGTGTGATTTGAAGATGAATATCCTTAGATCCGCTGATGTAAATCTTCGTCCAAGAGTCTTCACGCAGTGTCTGTTGTAAAAGAAAAAGATAAATGTTAGTTGATTGTAATATTTTTTTCATGAATAGCATGGTTTATTTATTTTGAAAGCAATGTGTTGTGGTATTCATTTTAAAGTGCGTGAGAGCATACAGCGGTGGGTGTAATTCATTAGTATGGTGTTTTGTGTGGACTACTGTTGTAATTGTATTCTTCTTTTAGTGTAGTAGTTTGTTGGGCATGAAACAGGATTTAGTATTTTTTTTAATTGTATCTGTTATCCTGATTTCTTATGCTATGCTGTTTTTTTTGCGCACTTGAAAATGGTTGTATTTTATTTCTCAGTTATAGTTCTATTTCTTCGTACAGTAATCATTAATGTTAGTTGTATTTTCTATATCTTAGGAATGTTTGTTGGACTATTCTATTTTGTGTGCAGCCCTTTTGGGATGCTGTATTTGGCTTGTGGCTCATGGTTTAAGTTGTTGTAGAGTAAACATGACTGTGAATTGTATTTTCTGTATGTTGGAAGTATTTGCAGTACTATCCTGTTTAGAGTCCGTCACTTTTGGTATGCTTAATTTGGGTTGTTTGTGAAGGTTAGAGGTTGTTGGAGAGTAAATGTGAATGTGAATTTTGTTTTCTATATGTTGGTTGTCTTTTTTGTACTATCCTGTTTTGTCTCCACCACTTTTAGTATGCTTAATTTTGGTTCTTTGTGAGGGTTACAGGTTGTTGGAGAGTAAACAGGAATGTGCCTTTTTTTTTTCTATAAATTGTGGGGATTTTTTGTACTATCCTGTTTTGTGTCCACCACTTGTGGGATGCTGCATTTGGCTTCTGGGTGATGGTCATAGGTTCTTGTAGAGTAAACAGGAAAAATATCTATTTTTTCTGTATGTTGCTAATGTTTTGGATGCTATCCTGTTTTGTGTCCGCCACCTATATTTTATTAATGCATTGTGTTAACAATTCTTTTTGCTATGGAAGTGTGTTTATTAGTGAATTGTATATGTGTTTGTCAACTTTCTTTAACTGTGGTGTTCTTGTTTTGCTGTAATTTGTATTGAGGCTTTAAGAGGATTGAATTTTTTTGTTTTACTTGTGATATTGGTGGCCAGTAAACATGGGATTGTGTGTATTTTTTGATTTGTTATACTATACCTTGATTGAAGCCTTTTTGTTGTATGTATGACAGAGGGGCCCGTACTGCCAATGTAAATCCGGTAGTCTTCTTGTAGTGTCTGTTTGAAAGAGAAAGGAAAATGGTTAATTGTATATTCATTTCTTTTTGTTTGGAAAAGCATGGTCTTTTTCTGCATGTAATGTATTTTTGTCTCTTACCTCTTCCTTCTTTCTGTTGTTGAAAAGTAATTCCTATGGGTATCCTTTTTTTTTCCGGGCATTATTTACTGTAAATTAATGTCACTTGAATATAATTGTTTCATTAGTTGGAGTTAAGCTGAGCTTGTTGTAGGGCCTATACACATATACTGTATGTGCATTTGACATATCACTATACATGAATGACATCTTGTTTGAGAATGTTGGAAATGTTTTATTTTTTAGTTGTAATTTTTTTGGTGGTGTTTCTTAATAAATGAAACATATTCTAACTTACCTCTCAGTTTGAATTTGCATATTGTGAAGTTGTAAATTCAGAAATAATTCTCTTCTCAAGTAACGGCAGCAGTGAACTATCCAGTCACACTGTTCATCACCTCAGGAGAAATGTAGAATTTTCTGAAAAGTGGGCAGTATTCTTTAAACTTTTGGGTGGTTGAAACCGTTAGAACGCAATACGCATGCACTATTTGCGTTCCAGCGTTTAAATTTGCGTTCCAGCCACCATTTTGTGTGTCTCATGTAAAATAGTTGGTATTAGCAGTGTGGTACGTGCCGCATAGTGTGTGTTACGTGCCTCGTGAAGTGGTCTGGAGCGTCCATTCCATTTTGCGAGTTTGTGTAGTAGTTTTGCGTTGTTAGCCTCGTTTTCGTTTTCTTCGTTGTCCATTTTTTCTCTCGCTTCGGGGATTTTCGGGTGTCTAAAGTCTTTTATTTCAAGTTTAATTGAGCTGTAACTTAACTTTTGGAGATCCTTGGTGCCTACGCTTGCTGTAGGTAATGTTTTATGTATTTATTGTGTGAATTTATTGTGTTTTGAATCTTTTCATATGGGCGTGTTTCGGGCGGGAACGTGGTATTTTTGCGAGCTCGTAGTGTTTTTACGCATCTCGTTTGTTGTTGTCGTAAATTCGTAAATTTCTACGAGGGCCGCAGTTCCTGGTAAGGAGCGCCTTTGGCCCGTAGCATTAGCAACGCCCCTGAATGCCCTTTTTAATTAAAAATATACCCTTTGTAAAGTTATCTATCGAATCTGCAGTCACCACCTCCCTTGGTAGAGAATTCCACAGTTAAACCACCCTTACTGTGAAGAACCCTTTTCTTTAAGGTGGAATCTTTTTAGTTCTAACCTCAAAGGATGTCCTCTTGTCAGTTGAAAACCTTTTGGCACAAAAAGCTCCCTTGACAGATCTTTAAACTGACCCTGGACGTATTTATATAGGGTAATCATTTCCCCTATTAGACTCTGTGGTAACTTGTCTTCCTTGAATGGTAATTCAGGACTTCCTTAAACAGGCCTTTGTAGGAGGGCTGAGAATCTTTACTTCCCTCCCACAATTGCTCATGGACAGGATGTGATGTAAATTACATCATCTCAACTAAGGATATATCCAGGCAGGAAACTGGTGCTGCTTCCTGTTTTCTTCCTGGATGGTGTTGGTGATGGTTATGGTCTAACCGTGGGTAAGATCAAGCGTTTGGGGAAGGGAATTACTATATAGGTAGATAGATTTAAAAAGGGTTTTTGCTCCGTGGGTCTGGGCTGTGTGTTTGTAATACATTTATAGTATTGTGTTGTTGCCTTTTAATAAATACCTTTTAATGTAGACGAACCTTGTGTAATATTTATATATATTAATTTGGGGATACACCACATTTGGCGACCACGAATTTTAGACTTCTACAAAGGTTATTTATGAGGTAATATCACATTAATAGATAGTCAGATTTTTTTTTTTTGGGGGGGAAGGAAAAAAGTACTTTGTCTAATTATCCTCTGCATGGGAAATCAAGTGCTGATTGTGTGTGGAGTCTAGGTTAAGCCTCCATTTTTAATATATATCGTACTAGCTTCTGAGTTGAGTTTTGTTCGTACTAGCTTATTTTGATACATAAAACAAATATATATCATACAGGTTGTTTTTGTGGGTTTATCTGAGTTGTTGTGCTTTTGAGTACAGGCCTAGCCCTGCATTTGAATAGACTCCATGCGGCTTCTTTGTGTATTTGAATGCTAAATCAAGCCTCCATTTTTAATATACAAGCTTGTGCATCAGGCCTCAATTATTATTTTTAATCCTTTATATCGTACTATATCGTACTAGCTTCTGAGTTGAGTTTTGTTCGTACTAGCTTAGTTTGATACATAAAACAAATATATATCATACAGGTTGTTTTTGTGGGTTTATCTGAGTTGTTGTGCTTTTGAGTACAGGCCTAGCCCTGCATTTGAATAGACTCCATGCGGCTTCTTTGTGTATTTGAATGCTAATTCAAGCCTCCATTTTTAATATACAAGCTTGGGCATCAGGCCACAATTAGTTTTGTTGTGTGTTTCAAATACCTGAGTTTGTTAATACTATTATTTATTTATTTATTTATTTTTTTTAATTTTCTCTTCTTTCTTTTTCTTTCTCTAATCCTTTATCATAGTACAGGCCTGGAGAAAAATAAATAAATAAACCATTTTAAATCTTATATATATATATATATATATATATATATATATATATATATATATATATATATATATTATTTCAGGCGTGCATTTTAATACACTATAAGCTTCCATACCTTATACTTTTTGGGTGTCTTGCATATCCTAGTTCAGGTATATCTCCTACCCTGCAGGCCTTGCTATTATATTTTAAGTTAATTAGCAAGTATTACCTTCACCATACTAAGGTAAGTATAATTTGCATTGTGGGTACTAATCTATTTTTCTACATATTACACCTGGCCTACTGAATAGTCATCAACTATTGTTGGCTACTCAGAAGCATGCTACTTTAGTCGCAAATTGATTTGGATTCTTACTTGGGTGAGTAAAAGAGTAGGAATGTCTTTTCAAGGGGCCAAATACTTTCCCACAGAAGTGCGTGAGTACTTTAGGAAACATATTCAAAAACATGATGGTCCATATGAGCTTCCAGAGCCAGCAAACCCAGACAGTGGAAAAGAGAAGAGATTAATGGATGTTCTAACACAAATTGTAAATAACAAAAAGTATAGAACAAAGAAGAGAAAAAGTTTGGTCACACAAGCTGTTGTAGCCACAATAGGAGGCCTAATAGACTTAGTTGTAGAATTACGGCAGCATAATTTGGAAACAACAAATAAAATGGAGGAAGCAATGGACAAAAGGGATTGTTTAAAAATTGCAGCTTTGAGAACAACTACAATTGTGGGGGAACTAGAAAGGGAGTTAAGGGAAATAGAAGAGCAGAGGGATGCTTATGGAGTAAAAATAACAGAACTTCAAAACATAATAATGGACTATAAAAATAAAACAAAGTTAGAAGGGATAAAAGGAGTCAGAGACATTGCCAAAATATATCCAGATCTGGATATGTTCGTGGCACAAAATAAAGAACCAGTGCCGAAAATGAACCAAGATAGAAAAGATTTCTTATGTTATTCTGTTCCACAAGTAGATACCATACCACAAGCACCAGTTATTGTTTCAGAATTATTTAATGCAAGGCAAACACCTATAGGATTTTCTATGCAGACTCGACCGATGTCTATGGCAGATAAAGACAATTTCCAGAAATGGTGGGGAAGTATGCCAACTAACAACTTTAATACGTTTACACATTGGTTTATGAGGGGAGCAGATAGAGCTAAAAAAGGAGGTCTTAACTTAGAGGAATGGACAGAACTGTTAGAATACGCTATGGGTCCTTTGGCTAGTAGACTATTGGGATTTAATAACAGTGTGTCTGATCAGGCAGGAAGAATTGCTGCAACTAATTTCTATCTACTTAGCATAGAGAAAGAAATAGCAAATATTACCATGAGGCCAACAGATGGTCCTAGAGAGGTAGCTCAAAGGATATTTTTTTGGTATACTCTACGACAACCTCAACAGCCTCTAGTGCTGGGCTCACCAGAACATATAGCAAAAGTAATGGAAGCCCTTCCCCGGGAGTGTCAAAAATTTATCAGGCTTTTTGATCCAACACCAACAGACTTGGAAATGGTACTAACTAGAGCTGATAAGTGGTGGATCAAGCATCCTTTCACAGAACAGGCCTGCTCTGTTTCAGCTGTAAGAACATTTAAGGTCGAGTCTGGTAGAGATATAGATGGTAATTGGAGAAACCAGACGTGGGATGTACCCCAGAACAAGAAGGATGATCAAAACTGGAGACCAAAACAGAACTTTGACAAAAGATGGAGAGATCCACCTAGGGACTATAGGAATAGGGATGGCAGCAACTGGAGGGCTAATCAGGAGGGAGAGAGAAACGGTAACATGGGCTTTTGGGAACTCAGGAGACAGAAGGATAGGATAGAAGAGGAAAATCACATACTTAAAAATAAGGTAGCTGAGTCAGAGAGGAAATTGAAGGAAAATGAGGCAAAGATGATAAAAGAGGGACAGAGTAGAAGTGAGTCACAATGACAAATACCAACCCCTGCGCCTCAGCATCTCATTCACTCAGCTAATTTAACCATGGATGAGGCAGGTCGGCCTACCATTTATACAGTCATCGCAGGGGTAGGGAAAAATATGTTGGTAGATACAGGAGCAGCAGTTACAATGACCAACAGGGTCAGAAATGGGGATTCGTCAGTAAGTATTATGGGAGTTACTGGGAATCCACAGGAGGTTAGAGCAGGTCCAATTGATGTAGCAGTTGGAGAAAAAACAATACAAGTAGAAGCAATAGTGGGTTGACCAGAGGAAATATTGGGAATAGAAGCTTTAAAAAAAGGAAATTTCATTGTAGATCTTGCCAATTTTTGTTTGTGGAAGACAGAAAAGTATCAGAGTACAGAGTTGACGAAAGGGGTTGTGCTCCCAATGGCATATATTGTCTCTCCGATAAAAAGTCTGGAAAAAGACAAACTGAAACTAGACGGACAACCAGAATGGCTGCAGAAGCTAATCCAAGACATACCTGTTTGGGCAATTACCGAGATGATAGAAATGCTGGAGAGACGTGGAATAATTAAATCTGGAAATGGGTATGCATGTAACTCACCATGTTGGCCTGTGAGAAAAGCTGTGTTAAAAGGGAATGGAGATGAAAAAGCAGCCTCATCATGGAGACTTACCATTGATTACAGGGCCGTGAACAAACTTGCAAAAAGAATGTCCCCTGTTGTTTTTGTTATGTATATGTTTCTAATGATGGAATCTAGTGTTCCCACAGAGCAAGGCTGTATAAGAATGAAGATGCGTGTCAACAGAAGATTGTGGTGGATCCTTGTTACAGGATGGATAAGTATAAGCTGTATCACAGTAGGAATGGGGAGACAGGCAATAAGGCCAGAAGATACCGCAAATAAGGGAAAGAGTTTGAAAAGATTGGAGTTACATTATGTCCAAGCAGATAGATTTATTTGGCCCAGGGAATTGGAAGTAAAAGAGGGTGGAGGGTTACAAGTAAACATTATTTTGCCACATAATAGTACCAGGGCATTAGCTCTTAGAGCTCCAATAAAAAGTATAGAGGGACATAACTGGGAATGGGTTATAAGATATGGACAGATAATGAATACAGGAAACTTTAAAGGAAGGACTAAAATAACAACAAAGGTACAAGGGAGGGTTACAAATATTACAGTAGTAGTGAGTAATTTAACATTGGAAGAAGGTGGAGAATGGGACGCTGCAGTTATAGCTGCCCAGCCTGACCTAGAGGAATTCTGCAATTTTGATACTGGAAAGGGGTGTGTTCTAACAAGAGATGAAGTATTTGTCTCTGTAAAGGAGCTGCAACGTTGTAAAGATCAGAAGAAGGTACCATGGCCAATAGGCGAATTGGTGGTGGTACCAACACATGAAACAGTTGTGCAAGGGGTTGGGTGGACTTACTACCCAATAATTCTAAATTTTAATGATTTTTCTATTCCTCCAAAGTGCCCGGAATCACAGCGGCAGTTGTTTAAGCAAAGTATACAAGAGACCATCATTGAGTGGACCGGAGCAGGGAGTCGAGAAAAACGGGACACACTTGCAGCCCTTTTAGGAGGAGTCGGAACTGGATTGGGAGTATGGAATTCAGCAGACATCATTGGACTGAACAGCAGGATAAACTCCCTTACTGATGGCATGGGACATGCTATGAAAACAGGTGGAGTAGCTGACCCCCTTATAGTGAGTAGACTGAAAGACAATGTTGATGACATACACACCATTGCCAACAACCTGCATCTAGTTGAGGAAAATATTGCTTCCATTGCTAACAGCATTAAGAATGAAATAGTGGGAACTGCCATTTTCTGTTCTATGATTGGAGGAAAGCTGTTGGCAGATTTAAAGGAAACTATTAAAGATATCCAGGAAAACAAGTGGGCAAGACAAATCAATGCAACAAGGATTATCACGTCATTGAAAAGAAAAGGAGTGGACATCACTGAGGACAATCTTAAATACAGCTATATTGAAGGCCCAGATCAATGGATGCCACATGGACTACAATCTGGGACAATAGGACTAATCCTGGCAATTCCCCGTTGGGAGGGGCAGGCAGAGCAACTGAACTTTATACATAGCATTGGCACGTTAAGTGATGGAATCTACAAGCAACACTTCCCATCAAAAAGACTGGCCACTATTACAGGATTGGAGATGGATGAAAGCTGTTGCAGGAAATCTCAACACCGATGGCTGTGCAGTTGTGTTTGGGAGAAAGGAGCTGAGGAGGATGGCTGGGTGCAGTTGATAAAAGAAAACCTGGTGCAAGAAGTGATCCGCATAGGGGACATTGCATGCTTTATCGGCCACTCTGAATATAGGACAGTTGATGAAATATGTTTGGTGGAAGAAGGGTCTTGTATCATGGTATTTCCATCAAGAAACCTTACCACTGAAATGATCAATTTTACTGCAAATGCAGATTGGACAAATTTGACAATGAAGCTTTTTACCTTGGAACTTCATGAGTCAGAGACACATCCAGTCCTACGAACACTGTCGCTGGTACTCATGTTCATTCAAGTATTAACGACAAATATAATAATATACTTTTGTGTGGCAATGAAACAAATGAGGAAGGAACTTGCAAGGAGGATATATAATAATGTGTCTTTTTCCTCTTCTTTCTCTCTCTCATACATTCAATAAAGTTTTACATTGCACATACATAAACATTTATCACACACTCTCACCTAAATTCTATAAATTCTGTTTTTGTGTAATATGTGGATTGACAGCCATAGGAAAGTACAGGAGAACTTATGTCGCTGAGGGAACTATTCCGGAGGGACGGTGGGTTGAATTTCTCCTGTATATCAGGTTTTTGCTCCCACTAGGTTCTCCTGTACTAGAGGGATAACTAGAAAACTGAGCAACATAGAAGAAGAAAAAGTGAGGGAATGTGGTAACTTGTCTTCCTTGAATGGTAATTCAGGACTACTTAAACAGGCCTTTGTAGGAGGGCTGAGAATCTTTACTTCCCTCCCACAATTGCTAAAGGAAGTCATGGACAGGATGTGATGTAAATTACATCATCTCAACTAAGGATATATCCAGGCAGGAAACTGGTGCTGTTCCCTGTTTCTTCCTTGATGGTGAGGGTGATGGAGGTGATGTCGATGGTCTAACCGTGGGTGAGATAAAACGTTTGGGAAAGGGGATTACTATATCGGTTGTTGCTCCGTGGGTCTGGCTGTGTGTTTATAATACATTTATAGTATTGTGTTGTTGCCTTGTAATAAATACCTTTTAATGTAGACGAACCTTGTGTAATATATATATATATATTAATTTGGTGATACACCACATTTAGTACTACCTCCCTATTGACTATACTACCCCTCCCCCATCTCCTCCCCTATGAGTTGTTAATTCATCCCTTATACCCTCTACACTTTCTACCCCATTACTTATATCTAGTCCCTCCCCCCCACCTACTAGTTTAAAAACTCCCCCAGCCTTTCTACCATCCTATCCCCTAGTACAAAAGCTCCCTCATCATTAAGGTGCAATCCATCCCTACTGTAGAGATTGTACCGAAGTGAGAAGTCAGCCCAGTGCTCTAAAAAGCTAAGCCCCTCCTTAGTGCACCACATCTTTAGCCACACATTAACCTCCCTAATCTCCTAATATTTCTTATTAGGTAACACCATTTCATATATATATTTTTATATGTTCATTCATATCACATATATAGTTTTTAGCAATAGGGGTTGTATCATGGTATTTCCATCAAGAAACCTTACCACTGAAATGATCAATTTTACTGCAAAAGCAGATTGGACAAATTTGACAATGAAGCTTTTTACCTTGTAACTTCATGAGTCAGAGACACATCCAGTCCTACGAACACTGTCGCTGGTACTCATGTTCATTCAAGTATTAACGGCAATTATAATAATATACTTTTGTGTGGCAATGAAACAAATGAGGAAGAAACTTGCAAGGAGGATATATAATAATGTGTCTTTTTCCTCTTCTTTCTCTCTCTCATACATTCTTCAATAAAGTTTTACATTGCACATACATAAACATTTATCACACACTCTCACCTAAATTCTATAAATTCTGTTTTTTGTGTAATATGTGGATTGACAGCCATAGGAAAGTACAGGAGAACTTATGTCGCTGAGGGAACTATTCCGGAGGGACGGTGGGTTGAATTTCTCCTGTATATCAGGTTTTTGCTCCCACTAGGTTCTCCTGTACTAGAGGGATAACTAGAAAACTGAGCAACATAGAAGAAGAAAAAGTGAGGGAATTAATATACATAAATATTACACAAGGTTCGTCTACATTAAAAGGTATTTATTAAAAGGCAACAACACAATACTATAAATGTATTACAAACACACAGCCCAGACCCACGGAGCAAAAACCCTTTTTAAATCTATCTACCTATATAGTAATTCCCTTCCCCAACCGCTTGATCTTACCCACGGTTAGACCATAACCATCACCAACACCATCCAGGAAGAAAACAGGAAGCAGCACCAGTTTCCTGCCTGGATATATCCTTAGTTGAGATGATGTAATTTACATCACATCCTGTCCATGAGCAATTGTGGGAGGGAAGTAAAGATTCTTAGCCCTCCTACAAAGGCCTGTTTAAGGAAGTCCTGAATTACCATTCAAGGAAGACAAGTTACTTTCTAGCTATTAGTACCCCATGTTCTACGGCATATCATGTAGGATTAGTCTCATCTAGGTTGTTCTTACATGACCCATCTACAAGTATTGTTATATCTGTTTCTTCCCAGGGGGTGTCTTTTAAGTCTGATCTGGATACTACTATGGTCTCTATGGTTTCCATACAGTTGTGCTCAGTGCCTTCCCTTGGCTCACCTAATTTTAATAAATACCCTGTTCTAGTACATCCTACTAATTTTACAGGGACAGTCTCCACTGCCCCACACTGGGAAAGGAAAAGGGAAAGGAAAAGGGACTGGGGTAGTGGCACTATATCATGAAAATAAATACAATCTTTTTTTTCTTTTTAATTTTTTCTCAGAGTGGCTTATCATGGCTATAGAACTAACCTGTTAAGGTTGGTTTGTTCTCTGTTGAGTGCCTCTGACTTACCTTTTTTTGTTTATGCAAATTACCCTTAGGGCCTCATTCTATTACCGGCCGTAGGAGATGCGGGGCCGCAAGGACCGGCCGCAAGCTATTCGGCTATTCTATTCCCCTCTGGCCGGTGATTCCGGCAGGCTTGCGGCCGGCGCCTTGCTATCCCTTGCGGATAGGAGGAAAGCCTTTGATCTAAAACGGCCGCAAGAGTTTCGGCCGCAAGAAAATCCTGTTTGCTATTCAATTGCTCCGGGAAACCTCTCTGCAAGGCTAAAACCGAGCCGCAGCTTACTTGCAGCAAAAAGGTCCCGCTAGCACCAATTAAGCACATTATAAAGCCTAAATAAAACCATCCTGCACTCTGAGGAGACTATAAAGTGATTGTAGGTGTTAGCAAAAATAGCACAACATTCCCCTACACTCAAATCCGTAAAAAAAATATTTTTTAATTTATGTCACATATCCATGTAAAAAGTCCAGAGGGCTTGGAGCACCTCAGACCCGCCCACGCTGCGGCCGGAAAATAAACAGTTAATGTAAACTCAGATTTGGGCTGATGTGCAAGCTTGAGAGGGGGTTGATATTAATCCTCATGTCACCCAATATGATCCCTAGCATTTACAGAGCTTTACAGTGACGTCTTGAATTTATTTTTGCGTTTAAAGTTTTCTGAGCTTACGGCCGGTTGCAAGATATACGGCCGGCCGTAAGGGGAGATCCTTGCGGCCATTTTACGGCCGATAATAGAATGAGGCCCTTAGGGTTTAGTCTCCCTAAGGGTAATAGGGGACTCCAGACGTGGACCCCTTGCTCACTGTGCCTTAGGGAGTTCAGCTGCACCTCACAGACGAGGCCCATAAAGGACGAAACGCGTCTGGTGTTTGCTGTTTCTCCTGTTCAGGGTAGAATTGCCTGGTATTTCGGGGCTGGGTCACTCTTTTGAGTAGGACCAGCCTGATATACTACAGGATATTTCTCCCTGTGAAGGGCACAAGTGAGCTGAAAGAGGTTTCTCTCAGAGTGGCCCTTTCATGGCTATAGAACTAACCTATTAAGGTTGGTTTGTTCTCTGATGAGTGCCTCTGACTTACCTTTTTTTGTTTATGCAAATTACCCTTAGGGTTTAGTCTCCCTAAGGGTAATAGGGGACTCCAGACGTGGACCCCTTGCTCACTGTGCCTTAGGGAGTTCAGCTGCACCTCACTGACAAGGTCCATAAAGGCCGAAACGCGTCTGCGGTTTGCTGTTTCTCCTGTTCAGGGTAGAATTGCCTGGTATTTCGGGGCTGGGTCACTCTTTTGAGTAGGACCAGCCTGATATACTACAGGATATTTCTCCCTGGGAATGGCACAAGTGAGCTGAAAGAGGTTGCTCTCAGAGTGGCTTATCATGGCTATAGAACTAACCTATTAAGGTTGGTTTGTTCTCTGATGAGTGCCTCTGACTTACCTTTTTTTGTTTGTAAGACATGACTGAAGAAAAAATATATATAACCATGTTTACCATATAGCAGTTAGTGCCACAAAATATGAAATAAACAGAGGCTTAAGCACTTTCTAATGAACTATCTCTTACTTTTTCTTGAGTTCCATTTCTACTCACAAATATTCTCTTCTCACACACTGTATTATCACAAAACAGAAAGTCATCTATTCTTTAAACAATTGAAAATAAATACGTAATGTTTAGCAAGCTTAGCACAGAAAGCATGCATGTTTTTCAGAATAAAAATAAAAATGTTAGAGCCTAAAAGAGAGAAAACACACCATCTTCAAATTAAAGCCATTGCAATAAAAAAAAACACATAAAAATTCCCAACTCATAGAATTTTAACCATACCTTTGCACAGCAATCAGGCACACACACCCACACTCAAACCCAGAAACGCCACAAATGCAAACACACCCTAAATAATAATTGTTAATTGTTGACGTCCGATTGTCTAGTACAACTTTCCACTTATCACTGCAAAGTTACATTCTACCGCGCTGTCCCAGACAGCAACTGCAGTTTTGTCCCATTTTGGGTACACCGTATCTTTTACGCGTAGAGTCATTTTTACAATAGTCTACTGACATACTCTTATAACCCTACTCGAATGACCATCAGGGGTCCTTACCAATCTGTCCCTGTTACACACAATACTGTTTGTAAGACAATGCCATAGAGAAGTCCCAGACTCCAAAACAAGGAAAATGTGGTACCTTTATGATTATTGCTGCTTCACACTGCACTACGAAAACTCGTCACTCTCCTGTTCTCCAGCAGTTTTCTGGCCTCTCCTGGGTCAAACTGATTCCCAGAATCGGGTCAGAAGTCTTTCAGCAGAGAGTCCCAGACTCTCCCATGCACATTTCAGAAATTCAAAACCTAGAGAATAGTAGGGATATTGAGTTCCGGCTCAAAGGACCAAGTTATGTTAGATAATAAAAACCTGTGTGAGATAAAGCATAAAATCATAAGGGGTTATACTTGATACCAAGGAGCGATTTACAGTAAGACAAGTTCCCACAAATGCCTTTTAAAGAATCTCTGATTTATTTAGTATTTTAGAAGCTATTTTATACACAGATGTGTAGTGTAGAGTTACCATAAATCATTAAACTCTTGCAACTGTGGTTTAAACATTTCTAAGATGTCCTTGCAAAAGCAAGTATCAATTGTGTGTATTAGCTAATTGTTCTCTTAGTACAGGTTGTCTTGGCTTAGATTTATAAACTAATTAGAATTGTTTGGCATGTCCTATCCCTTATAAATCTGTGTTGACTCCTACTTATTATCTTTGTCACAATATGGGGTAAACTCTCTCTGTCCACGCACAGGGCTCCATTCTACACTGCACCAACTGGAACAGACAGCTGAAATCTGGTAGATCAGACAGCCACAAACAGAGCATGGAAATCTCAGCATCTAGGAAAAGAACATAGTTCTACCACCTATGTCTTAATCAGAAAATATTATCATTGAACAGGGTACAGCAAATTTATACAAAAAATACAATGCTAATTAAACATATTAACAAATAGTAATTTAATAATGGGTCCATTAAACACAATTACTTGGCAACTTAAATAAGATCACTAGATTACAAAGCCACGTTAAGGTGTTGTATAATATGTGATTGGTTGGCAAGCTGTCCATAGAAGACCTTCAGTGATAAAATGTCCCATTTAAAACATTATATCAGTTCTACAAAGGACCTCTTAGATCTGCATTTACAAATAATAATTTGATTACACCATCACATACCAGGTCACACAGTATGCATTGAATGACAACAACACTATTTATAAAACAATACAGATATCAAGCATGTTTAGCACAAATATAACTATGATAGTAAGCTATTGCACACATATATATATATATATATATATATATATATATATATATAATGCACTCAGTACTATAGTACAGTGAAACAACCACCTCACTATTCACTAGTATAGTGAATACACCCAGAGCTGAACATGGTACCACCAGTACAGTGAAACCCTTAGCCGAGAGACCTAGTGCAAACAGAATACTTCACACAGTCCTGACTGGCACATGGTAGTTTGGGAAAATCTTATTCACATGGACATATTCCTGTATACTACTGTTTAGCAAACCTTCTAAAAGCTTTCAGACTAAGGGGTGAGGCTTACAGGTCTGTAATTCCCTGGATTTGCTCTTGCTTACTTCTTAAATAAAGGTATCACATCTGCTTTTCTCCAGTCATCTGGAACCAGGCCTGTGGAGAGTGAGTATTGACAATTTAAATTTAACATTTAACATTTATTTTTTTAAGCCTCCTTTTGGATTTCTTCCTTCATTAACCAATAGAGAAATCAGTCCAATGATCTAAAAAAACTAAACACGCCTTCCTGCACCAAACATTAACCTCCCTAAGCTCCTGCTGCCTCCCTGGGCTTGTTTCCTAGATCCATAATATCCTTTTCTAGGACACTCCATCTTCCACCAAGTTTATCATTAACTAGAATATTGCCCGTCAAAAAATGACGGCAATGAAATTGTAAGGTAGCTAATGCTGTTTAGTGTGTAATAATGAAATATATAATACATTAATAAATGAATATACTTTACCTATTTTAAAGCATTGTGTGGAAGAGCTGTGAATGTGTTTTGATGTTGCTGCAGCATTAGTGGTGTGGATCTGCTGTGTAAGCGTGCTGAATGTGTGCAGTGTAACACTGTGCGTGCGCGAGCCCAAACCGTTGTCGTGTACTTCCGCATTGGCGTGAAATGGCGAGTAATGTGTGTTATACATTTGTATCGGAATATCCGTAGGTGTTTTGTGGTGTTTTGCGAGTTTCTTGTGGTGTTTTGCGAGTTTAGAGTGCTGTAGCCTCGTTTTCGTTTTGTTCGGCGGCCATTTTTTCTCTCGCTTCGTTTTTTTTTTAGTCTCTAAACTGTTTTATTTGAAGTAAAATCGAGATGTAAGTTGTATTTTTGAGGTGCTGGGTGCTCCCTCTTGGTGTAGGTAAGTTTTTTATGTATGTGGTGTGTGTATGTATTGTGTTTTACATTTTGTAATGTTCGCGAGTTGCGTCCGAGTGTTGCGAGTTCGTAATGTGTGTGAACGTGTGTCGTATGTTGTTTGCGAGTGTCGTAATGTGTGTGTCGTAGTGTTTGGGTTGCGACGTGAAGTTTGCGAGGGTCGCAGTTGCTGGCAAGGAGCGCCTTCGGCGCTCCATGCCAGCAACTGCGGCCCTCGCTTTGCGAGGTCCTCAGGTGCTGGCATGGAGCGCCTACGGCGCTCCATGCCAGCAACTGAGGCCCTCGCTTTGCGAGGGTCCTCAGTTGCTGGCATGGAGCGCCTTCGGCGCTCCATGCCAGCAACTGAGACCCTCGGGCAGTGCCCTCGCTTCGCGAGGGCCTCGGCTCGCTGCGCGAGCCCGCAGCGTTAGCAACAACTCGTACGCTCACAACTATATATGTGATACCAATGTGTGTCAAGACTGCTGTGTCATTTTCAGCACCTCCCAATAATTTATCAACAAAATACAGAACCCTATTTCACTAAATCTGGCAAATCTGTTAGTGTAAGCCGACTCAAAACTGGCCTGCCTCCTCCTCCTTTTTCCTCTGCCTCTCTTTGTAACTGTAACCCAGCTACCTTCCTGGATATCCTCACTAGCCCCATCTTCATCCTCTATCCTTGTGTTTTTTCATATTTTTCCAACCTCTGATTTTTTTTTTTACTAAATCTTTCGTCTTGCAATTTTTTTTTTATTTTTATTTTTTATTTTTTTTCAGTTTCTACAAATAACAAACAGACATTACAAAATTATACGAAACACAAATATACAAATACAAGATATATTACAGTCATACAAAAACTAAAGAAAAAAAAAAAGAGTTTAAAGAATGGTAATATTTATCCCAAATCAGCCAACTGTTAAACCTGGATAAAACAATGCCCATGTCGTATAAATTCCTTTCTAATTCTCTATTCTTTTTCAGAATTGTTAATACTTCATTCAGTGATGGAATAAGTTCTGATTTCCAGCGTTTGGCAATAAGCCATTTGACTACTGAGACTACCTGTATAATTAAAGCTTGTTTTTCCATCTTAAGCCTATTGTCCATGATGTGAAGAATAGACATTTCACATGTCGGCTTAATGATTTTACCGCAAATTTTTGACATATATTCAAAAATCAAACTCCAAAGTTTCTTAATGGGGTCACAGTCCCACCAAATATGTTTTTGCGTCCCCTGCCTCCAAGAAAGCCCCTTATTAGGATTATTGTTAACAGTTGCTATCTTTACTGGGACAAAGTACCACCTCTGGATCACTTTAAAATTGACTTCTCTATATGCTTGATTAGTGATATCGCGAACATAAAATTTTCGGTTCCCGAACTGCGAACGTGAACCGCCGCAAATGTTCGCGAACCGGCGAACATCGGCGAACCGCCATAGACTTCAATGGGCAGGCGGATTTTAAAACCCACAGGGACTCTTTCTGGCCACAATAGTGATGGGAAAGTTGTTTCAACGGGACTAACACCTGCACTGTGGCATGCCGGAGGGGGATCCATGGCAAAACTCCCACGGATAATTACATAGTTGATGCAGAGTCTGGTTTTAAGCCATAAAGGGCATAAATTACCTAACATTCCTAAATTGTTTGGAGTAACGTGCTTTACAACATCAGGCATGATGTTGTATCGATCAGGTAGTGTAAGGGTTAGGCCCGCTTCACAGTGACAGGCCAAACTCCCCGTTTAACGCACCGCAAACAACCGCAAACAGTCCATTTGCACAACCGCAAACTCCCCATTTGCACAAGGTTGGATACCAAGCTAGCCATGTCCCGTTCCTTGTCCTCACTGATGTCATTGAAGGTCTCTTCCTCCACCCAGCCACCAAGGGTCCCCGAAAGGTGACAACAAGCCCCCTGGGACGCCTGCTGTGTTTGGTCTTCCACCTCCTCAAAGCCACCTTCCTCCTCTGACTCCTCTTCTTCAGACTCCTCTCACTGCATTGCCTCTCTCTGCATTATTATAAGGTGTGTTAAGTAGTACTACTCTTATCAGTTTAAAACCTATTACAGCACATATCAGGGGGCGTGTATAAGGCCTGGATTTTTAGAACCAGGAGATGGAAAAAGATGCTTTGTTGGTCGTATCACTTCAATTTTGGGGCACGGCACGTGCAATCAAAGGTGCCACCAGATAGGAGTGGCGTGTTTGTAAGTACTACTCTTATCAGTTTAATACTTGTTACGTCACCTATCAGGGGGCGTGTATAAGGCCTGGATTTTTAGAACCGGGAGATGGGAAAAGATGCTTTGTTGGTCGTATCACTTCAATTTTGGGGCACGGCACGTGCAATCAAAGGTGCCACCAGATAGGAGTGGCGTGTTTGTAAGTACTACTCTTATCAGTTTAATACTTGTTACGTCACCTATCAGGGCACGTGTATAAGGCCTGGATTTTTGGGACCGGGAGATGGAAAAAGATGCTTGGTTGGTCGTATCACTTCAAATTTGGGGCACTTTGTGACATTAGCTTCTTACGCTCAAACATGTCCTTTACAGGCACCTGACTATGGGCAGATGAGCAGGAACTGCTCAAGGCGAGAGACGGAGTGGCGGATGGTTGAGAGGGGGCAAGGAGGACAGCAGTGGTTGATGTGGCTGATGATGCTGGACCAGGAGGAGGATGGCGGCTTTGAGTTTGTGTGCTGCTTGTACTCGTGTTGGTCTGGAGTCACCCAACCAGGCTACTCTAGACCTCATTCATCATTACAGGTTTTGACAGATTGGTACTATGCGTGCAAGCTACTGTGACAACAGATATGAGTGGCACTGTGCACTTGCAGAAGTTATATCATCCTCATCATCCTCCCCTGTATCTCTTTACCCCCTCCCTCATCATCCTCCCCTGTGTCTCTTTTCCCCCTCCCTCATCATCTTCCCCTTTGTCTCTTCCCCCCCTCACTCATCATCCTCCCCTGTGTCTCTTTGCCCCCTTCCTCATCACCCTCCCCTGTGTCTCATCCCCCCTCCCTCATCATCCTCCCACCTCCCTCATCATCCTCCCCTGTATCTCTTTACCCCCTCCCTCATCATCCTCCCCTGTGTCTCTTCCCCCCCTCCCTCATCATCTTCCCCTGTGTCTCATCCCCCCTCCCTCATCATCCTCCCACCTCCCTCATCATACTCCCCTGTATCTCTTTACCCCCTCCCTCATCATCCTCCCCTGTGTCTCTTCCCCCCTCCATCATCATCCTCCCCTGTGTCTCTTTCCCCCCTCCCTCATCATCCTCCCCTGTGTCTCTTTCCCCCCTCCCTCATCATCCTCCCCTGTGTCTCTTTTCCCACTTCCTCATCATATTCCCCTTTGTCTCTTCCCCCCCTCCCTCATCATCCTCCCCTGTGTCTCTTTGCCCCCTTCCTCATCACCCTCCCCTGTGTCTCATCCCCCCTCCCTCATCATCCTCCCACCTCCCTCATCATCCTTCCCCTGTATCTCTTTACCCCCTCCCTCATCATCCTCCCCTGTGTCTGTTTCCCCCTCCCTCATCATCCTCCCCTGTGTCTCTTCCCCCCTCCCTCATCATCCTCCCCCCTCCCTTGATGATAAGGGGGGGAAGACAGAGGGATAAGTGTGAGGGGTGTTAGGGTAAGGGGTGTTAGGGCTAAGGGTGAGGGGATTAAGTGTTAGGGTGAGGGGTGTTAGGGCTAAGTGTGAGGGGTGTTAGGGTGAGGGGTGTTAGGGATAAGTGTAAGGGGTGTTAGGGTGAGGCATGTTAGGAATAAGTTTGAGGGGTGTTAGGTCTTAGGGATAAGTGTTAGGGTGAGGGGTGTTAGGGCTAAGTGTGAGGGGTGTTAGGGTGAGGGGTGTTAGGGATAAGTGTAAGGGGTGTTAGGGTGAGGCATATTAGGAATAAGTGTGAGGGGTGTTAGGTCTTAGGGATAAGTGTGAGGGGTGTTAGGGTTAGGGTGAGGGGTGTTAGGGATAGGTGTTAGGGATAAGTGTGAGGGGTGTTAGGGTTAGGGTGAGGGCTGTTAGGGATAAGTGTGAGGGGTGTTAGGGTTAGGGTGAGGGGTGTTAGGGATAGGTGTTAGGGTGAGGGGTGTTAGGGATAAGTGTGAGGGGTGTTAGGGTTAGGTGTTAGGGTTAGGTGTTAGGGATAAGTGTGAGGGGTGTTAGGGTTAGGGTGAGGGGTGTTAGGGATAGGTGTTAGGGATAAGTGTGAGGGGTGTTAGGGTTAGGGTGAGGGCTGTTAGGGATAAGTGTGAGGGGTGTTAGGGTTAGGGTGAGGGGTGTTAGGGATAGGTGTTAGGGTGAGGGGTGTTAGGGATAAGTGTGAGGGGTGTTAGGGTTAGGTGTTAGGGTTAGGTGTTAGGGATAAGTGTGAGGGGTGTTAGGGTTAGGGTGAGGGGTGTTAGGGATAGGTGTTAGGGTGAGGGGTGTTAGGGATAAGTGTGAGGGGTGTTAGGGTTTGGGTGAGGGGTGTTAGGGATAAGTGTGAGGGGTGTTAGGGTAAGGGGTGTTAGGGATAAGTGTGAGGGGGTTAGGTGTTAGGGTGAAGGGTGTTAGGGATAAGTGTGAGGGGTGTTAGGGTTAGGTGTTAGGGTTAGGTGTTAGGGATAAGTGTGAGGGGTGTTAGGGTTAGGGTAAGGGGTGTTAGGGATAAGTGTGAGGGGGTTTAGGGTTAGGGTGAGGGGTGTTAGGGATAAGTGTGAGGGGTGTTAGGGTTAGGGTGAGGGGTGTTAAGGATAGGTGTTAGGGTAAGGGGTGTTAGGGATAAGTGTAAGGGTTGTTAGGGTTAGGTGTTAGGGTTAGGTGTTAGGGATAAGTGTGAGGGGTGTTAGGGTTAGGGGTGTTAGGGATAAGGGTGAGGGGGTTAGGTGTTAGGGTGATGGTTGTTAGGGATAAGTGTGAGGGGTGTCAGGGTTAGGGTGAGGGGTGCTAGGGATAAGTGTAAGGGGTGTTAGGGTTAGGTGTTAGGGATAAGTGTGAGGGGTGTTAGGGTTAGGGTGAGGGGTGTTAGGGATAAGTGTGAGGGGTGTTAGGGTTAGGGTGAGGGGTGCTAGGGATAAGTGTAAGGGGTGTTAGGGTTAGGTGTTAGGTGTTAGGGATAAGTGTGAGGGGTGTTAGGGTTAGGGTGAGGGGTGTTAGGGATAAGTGTGAGGGGTGTTAGGGTAAGGGGTGTTAGGGATAAGGGTGAGGGGGTTAGGTGTTAGGGTGAGGGGTGTTAGGGATAAGTGTGAGGGGTGTTAGGGTTAGGGTGAGGGGTGTTAGGGATAAGTGTGAGGGGTGTTAGGGTTAGGGTGAGGGGTGTTAGGGATAGGTGTTAGGGTGAGGGGTGTTAGGGATAAGTGTGAGGGGTGTTAAGGTTAGGTGTTAGGGTTAGGTGTTAGGTTGGTGGGTGTTATGGATAAGTGTGAGGGGTGTTAGGGTTGGGTGCTAAGGTGAGGGGAGGATGATGATAAGGGGGGAAGAGACACAGGGGTGTCCTTGCAGCAGAGATCAAAAGAGTCCTTCAGGACTGTATTGCACACTGTGTACAGTAGCCTAGCTATGGTTTTCCCTATTGATGCAGTATCACCTACACTCAGCCTCCTCTCAGTAAGACTGCAAGTTAGTTATGATTCCAAAATGGCTGCTGTCCATGAGTTAGAAGGCTCTGGAAGGGAGTGTATGCTGCTGATTGGCTGGAATGTGTCTGCTGACTGTGACATTCAGGTTCAAAGTTTGCGCAATGATAAAGTACAGGGGGCGGGTCGAATCTCGCATATGTTCGCAGTTCGCTGCGAACGCGAACATGCTATGTTCGCCGGGAACAGTTCGCCGGCGAACTATTCGGGACATCTCTATGCTTGATATTTAATCATTTTCTGTGAGAACGCAAAATGATCTTGACCAATTTTCCAGGTTAATTAAGTTATTACATTCTTTTTTCCCACTTAAGCATACCTGGAGATTTTTCCATCTTATCCTGTTTTCTTAATATTTCATAGCATTTTGAAATTATATGTTTCCTGTCATTATAAAGTACTAACTTTTGAAAATTGGTTAAGGATCTGTTTGAGGTAATTAAATATTTCGAATTTAAAATAACTTTCTTAACTGTCTCATATTCCAACCATTTCGACGATGGAAAACTAAAATTAGCACATAATTTGGAAAAAGACTTAATTTCACCTTTATCGAACAGATCTCCCAATGTCTGTATATTCCAATTACTCCAATTACGAAGACAGGCCAAGTTAAGAACATTACTTACACCTAACAGTGACATTTCCGAACACGGAATTGTTGAAAGGTTTAGTTTTTTCTTCCATTTAAACCAAAATTTAAACCCTGATTTAATTATTATTGACGTAATATTATTATTGGGAAATTTATCATACCAAAGCCAATCACTTAATGATAAGCCCTTAGCTAAACATTGTTCTATTGTTATCCACTTATTTTGTTTTGTTTTAGTGGACCAGGGTATAAAATGAGATAGCATTGCAGCCATGTAATATTCTTCAACACAAGGGGACGCAATGCCTCCTTTTATAAAGCTCTTCCTAACAATCCTTGAATTAATTCTAGATTTTTTCCCATTATATATAAATGAATCGATCAAGGTTTGGTATTTTTTAATTATAGTTTCAGGAACGGATAAAGGCAAACATCTAAATAAATAATTTATTTGCGGTAATATGGACATTTTTACGGCTGCTATTCTACCGAACCAGGATAATCTATTTGATTTCCAATTTATTAGTTGGTTTTTAATTTTGTCATATAATTTCGAGAAATTAATTTTAGTTAGATTTTCCAATTTTTCAGAGAATTCTATTCCCAAATAATTGATTTTATTTAACTCCCAATCAATTTCCCAAATATTTTTCAGAGAAGTTATTTCATCTTCGTCTATATTTATCGTTAATACCTCTGTCTGTTTATTTTATAGTAAGAAATTAAAACAAATTTGTTTATTAAATCCTGAATCTGAAGTAAAGACTTTCCAGGTTCGGCTATAGTTAATATCACATCATCAGCATAAAGCATAATTTTATGCTCAGAATCACCAATTCTAATTCCATGAATTTTCTTATTCATTCTAATGACTTCTGCCAAAGGTTCCATTATTAAAACAAAAATTAAACGAGATAGTGGACAACCCTGATGGGTCCCATTGGTAATAGAGAAAGTGTTTGTTTTTAGGCCATTTCCGACAACACAGGCAATGGGGTTTGAATATAAAGCCCCTATAGATTTCACTCCAAAATCTTCAAAACCGAATTTTAGTAATACTTGATTCATAAAATCCCAGTTTAGCCTGTCAAAGGCCTTTTCTGCATCTAATGTGATAACTATCGAAGGTTTATGATTATCTTTACAAAAAGAAACTACGTCAATTAATCTCCTTGTATTATCGGCTCCCTGCCTATCTTGTAAAAAACCTGATTGATCCATATTTATTAATTTACCAAGGCACAAGCTCAATCTTTTAGCTAAAATTTTTGCATATAATTTTATATCCGTGTTCATTAAAGATATCAGTCTATAATTCTTACACCACCTTAAATCTTTATTTTGCTTTGGAATATTAATTATAACTGCCTCTAACATTTCATTGGGTGCACTCCCCTTTCTTTTAATTTCATTGAACACTTCAGCTAGATGTTTCATAAGTACAGTTTTAAAGGTTTTGTAATAATAATTTACAAAGCCATCTTGACCTGGGGCTGAATTTAACTTTAAATTATCAATTACTTCTTCAATTTCTAATGTTTTTATTTCACTGTTTAGATAATCTAGATCCTCCTTAGTGATTTTGGGAAGTAAAAGTCTATCCAAAAATGTAATAATATCTTCTGTTTTTGGTTTTATAACTGCATCGTTACTTTCTAAATTGTAAAGATTTTCAAAGTCAAAAAAGGCCTTTTCAATATCACTAGGATTTGTAAATGTAATTAAGTCCTTTTTATTTTCAATTATTAATTCATCTATTCTATTAATTGGTTTATTATTTTTCAATTTCCGAGCTAAGAGTTTGCCAACTTTATTATCCAAAAAATATTTTCTCTGTTGAAGTTTCCACAGGCTGTTATCAATATTTTTTTGGACAATTTTATTTATTCCGTTTTTTACTTTTCTAATCTCTATACTCTTATCAGCTGAAGGGTATAATTTATTTTGTCTTTCAAGGATTGCTAATTGCGCATATAAGTCTCGGAGTGATAGACCACTCTGTTTCCTTCTATGTGCACCCCATGAGAGTAACATTCCTCTTATATATGCTTTATGGGCATTCCAAATCATTGAGGGCTCAGGAACTGAATTCTCGCAATTTTTTTTCTATGTCCTTCTTTCCTATGACGATTCCACGTTTCCTAAGTGCTTGGAGGCTAAGTCACGCGTTTTTCAATGCCTCGATGGCTTGCCTCGCTTTGCTAGGCTCGCATGAGCATACTTATATATCTGTCTTCGCCATGAGCACCAAAGGTGATCGTTGCAAAGCCGTACAATTGAAGTACACGAGGGGATAGGCTCACAATGAGCGCCAAAGGCCAAAGGCGCTCATTGCAAGCCCTGCTAAGCGCGGGGGCTCATAATGAGCGCCAAAGGTCCACAGAGGAGCAAAAGCCTTGCATTGTGTGCCAAACAGCATTGCCATGGCTTAAATTTTTTTTAGCCACATCATTTTTGATGGGCAAGTGCTAGTATATATATATTTGTAAATAAATAAGTACATTATTTAAACAAAAAAAGTTAAAGATCTACAGCCCTATTAAATAGGCTCAACGTGTGAAACAGTAACCCGTAATGTAGCCCGTAAGACTCATAGCTATTAAATTGGCCCCGTAAAGTAAGCCTCTGCTGATCTGCAGGTTATGTGCAAAAAAAGCCTACGGGACGTGGAACGTGGAACTTAAATCAAATCCTTTGTTCTGTCAACCCCGTAACCACTAAATTCCAATTTAGCTATTAAATTGCAACAAATTCACTGGCGTTGAACCTTGTAACCTGCAAATGGAGTCAAGAAGCCAAAGGGTACTAGAGAGGACACGCACAGGGGGTAAAGTCCATTCCGTAGCACTTTAATAAAAATATACACACACTACTGTACTGATATGAAAAGGGAAAGTGATGTTAGGTATTGAAATAAATAGCGCAACATTCTGAAGCTTGCAAATCGGCAATATAAAATAACTTTTATTTTTTATTTTTTTATGTTTGAATTCCGTGTTATATCGATCCCAGCAATCAATGTGTTAATACATGTAATAGAACTTGCATGTAATAGATTATCATATTTACTGCTTTATCAATATGGCATTATTTCTGGAAGGTGGGTCCAATTGTAACTTGTAATTGAAACCAGTCAGACTTTGAAATCCCACCTCCATTTTTTAGTGATGTCTTTATGACTATCTCTGTTGCCATTGGCTCCATCTAAACCCGTAACTATGGGTTTGAATAATTAATCACGTTCACGGCCGTGCATTCAACGGTTGACCAATGGTTTACGGGTTTGCGTCTCAAGCCCATAACCCGCGGCCTGTTCTAATTTAATATCTCTGTAACTCGGCCAAATTCCAAGCCCTCAGCCCTGGCGGGTCTCACATTGCACTTTAGTAGGGCTGTTAGTAATTGAAGCAATTACAAAGTTTCAAGAAACAGCACACTTACCGCTACATCTGGTTACAGCATCTCGCCTTATTATTTGTGCTGATTTTTGTTGAAGGGCTTCAATGGCTAAACTAAAATGACAATATCTATGTCAATTCTTTATCAGTTTTAAAAATGTAAACACATTGTTCACCCTCTAAATGATGGAGCAGAGCACATGTGATGACTTTTGTGGTCCTTTCTTTTAGTGTTTAGTAATTTTTAAAATCTAAATATTGTCCTTATAATTTAAATGTAAGAAATGTCAGTATTTTGGCAATACATGTATTCAGTATGATGTATTGTTATACAAGTGAAATGTGTTTTTATATTTTCAGAAGTGACTGGCAGATGCTACTGACTAATCAATGTGTGTATTTGCTTTTTCTTTAACAAAGAAAAATACTGCACTGCATATAAGAACAAAATTGTCCTTTGTTGTGCCTATTCAATGTACCTAAACGTTTGGCTTAATTTAGCCTGAGCATAAGCTTATTCCAGACACCCTTAAATTATTTTCATGTGTTTGACCATACCACTGACACTGGAAAGCTGTGTTAATTATGCACTACTCCTTTATACCGTAATACTTTCTCACATTACCATCAAATGTTCCAGCTTCCAAACCTGAAGATTTCTTGTACTTATATACCTCTTTTTTAGGAAGATACTTCCTTCTTAAACTTTAAGAAACTATTTGATATAATTGAAGATTGCTGGGGTATGAGCTGTCATGGGTTTTGGCAATTAATATAAAAAAGTACATATTTTATATATTTGCCAATTTTGACTAATTTAGAATTCTTACTACACAATATATGTAAGCTTTGGCCTCATGGAATAAACAGAACTGTATTATTTGAAAATATATTTATTGTAGATGAACAAAGATAATAATTCAGTATATTTTATCATAACAATATTTATATAAACAATTGTAGTAGATATAATATCAAGGTACAACAATTGTGAAGTATCAGTTATTACCACATAGTCCACATAATCATATATAAGACATGCACAATATGCTCAATATAATTAATATTGTAATTATAATATCAAAGAAGGTTTTAATTATTTTGGTATGTTTACAAATATCTATTTATTAAGATATTATACCAATTTGATATTTTATAGCTTTTATAGTCTAAGGAAGATATTATCTCTAATTCAAAACAGAAAACGTTTTTCACTACAATTATGTATATTCAAAATATATTGGCTTGCTATAACAGCTGATATGTGTGGCATTTATAAATGTAATTTGTAAATTATACATTGACTTATACGTTACAAATTATAGTGATGTTGTATATATCAGATAAATATTGATATAGCAATCTATTTATTAGTAAATTAACAAAATATTTCCATGATTGTAATGAAAAAGAAGAAATACAATTTAGAGAAATATTAATCTTATACCATACCTAGTTCGTGTGCTTGATTTCATCAAATAACTCAGCCCAATGGAAGTCTGGATCTTTTCTTATATTTTAAAATAAGTTCTTGGTATGTAAGTGAATAACCTTTTTTGTCAGTGATCTGTGAGGGTTTAATTGTAGACCTTGGAGAATGCATTTTGAATAAGCTATTTGGTAGTATATTCTTTCTAGAAGTTTACCAAAGTTTCTGCCTGGGGTGTGCCTGTATCTCTCTAATGGAGTTTGTTCAGGAGTCTGTGTTAGCTTCTAGATTTTAGATTTCAGATGTAAGATTATAGATGTTCCCTTGATTAGTTTTTTTCTTCTCTTTTTCCTTTGTCAGTCTCCTAATTATACCCAAAACTTAATTTGCTTATCGGGTGTTCAAATTAGACTACGTACTTGGCAACCAATCAGAACCCATGATGATGTCAGAAATAGTTAACCAATAGAAAAAATATATATTGTTATTCCATAGACACAATATCACTTAATATCTTAACATTAGATGGCGCCCTTGTATCATCAAATTATAACAACAATTATTTTGAACGAGCTAATAAACTCTCACCTTATAGGTCATAAATAAAACTGATATCTTCTTGTATTTTGACATTTCAATGTAAAAGTGTCATGTGTTACATACCATCGATACATTTATGAATGTGAATATTTAACGAGGAATCCTGCTCATTAAAATCTCATCTTTTCAGGAAAGCAAAGACTTAAAGTTAACCTTATAAATTAGCTAAGGAATTTTTTGCTTAGGTAATATATTACAGAACAAAGGACTCTAACAGCCCTATTAAAACTGTAGCCCATAATTTAGCCCGCAAGACTTACGGCTATTAAATTGGCACCGGAAAGCAACCTGCTAACGATCTACGGGACGTCAAAATTTTAACTCTGCGGCCACAAATCCTTTGATCTGTCAAGCCTGTAACTGTTACATTCGAAAATCGCTATTAAATTGCATACAAATCCACTGGTGCTCAAACTCGTAACCTGCAAATGGAGCCCAAAATCCAACGGGTACTACAGAGGACCCACAAGGGGATTAAAGTCCTATCCGTAGCACTGTAAATGCAAATATACACACACTACTGTACATTGAATGAAAGGGAAAGTGATATTAGGTATTAAAATTAATAGCACGGGGCGGAGCTAACATTCAAGGAAAGAGGATGTGTGCTGCATGAGCTCTGCTGAAAAAACATATAAGTTCATATATAAAGTGACTTATCTATCACCAAATTGATATATATGACCAGGATTGTGCATAGGAGGACCCAGCTGGTTTTAAAAATCAAGTTTGGAAACTTCTTCTTCTGAGATTTGCTGCTGAACCAAAACAAAGGAGACTCTGATAAACACCATCCATACTTAAGGCTGGTAAACACCAAAATTGCTTGTCTGGATCAAACCTACACTATTGGAGATCTTTTCTGTGTAACGATTTGTAGATATAGAATAACATCTGGATTGTACTCACAATAAACTGTATAATTGTGAATTATGTAAATCAGAAAAATACCCAGCAGCTTATATCTCATATAATAACATGGATATAACCTATGCCTTTTATGTGGGAGACTGTGAAAAATTAATGCAGACTATTTCTTCTTTATAAGGTCCCAGATTATCACCCTCTGATCAGACCTTCCAATCAAGGGGCCCCATACACCTCTCACACCTCCAATTCTAGAGTGAAGCCTAAAGGGCTTGGAGTCAAAGTCTGCCCACACTCATATTGACAAAGTATAACAAAGGAAAGAAACAAAAGCTAACATGCTTGCACAGATACCCTCTAATCTGGGGATGCTAAGAGCTAAAGTGATGAACCACTAAGGAGTACCTAACACTTTCAACCCCAGTGCCTGCACAGTGTTAAAGGCCTAGAAGCAGGGAGCTGTTACACAACAAGTCAGCCCCCCAGGGGTTAAAGGAAAGCCCTAATCTATTGTATCTGGTGATTTACAGTATTCCAGGACTATAAACCCAAAAGAAAATCCATTGCGATTTGTTATCTCTACAGTACATTCTTGCCAGAACTGTTTTTTATCAAACATAGTGGCTGGGAATTACTCCAAGGGCTGGAAGACTTGCTCTGGGGTGGACGGCACAACCTAGGGTGGCACGCCCAACATGTTTTGGACAATGGTCTGAATATAACAACTGCTTAGAAATAGCTCACTTAATTTGTCTGCACAGCTCCATCTAGTGGGCAAATTTCAGACCTGCAATTTCAGACCTGCAACAATAAAACTACACCACACTGCCATCTGGTGGGCCTACAAAGTATTTGCAGCTCTATACAACATTGACTGAGAGCTATAAGGCCTTCCAGTTAACCACTCCCTGCATCCCTCATCTTTACCTGCTCCTCTCAGCTATCTCATGGGACAAGACTTTTTTCTCCCCACGCTTTCTCACCAGCGAAGTCTTCCTATCATAATGCCTAAATAGCACTATAATTGTACTGGAGGGCCCGGGCCCAATGACTTGATATGACCAGACTGGAGACCTCTTGGACATGATCCTTATCTAACAATGAAAAATTAGTATCTATACCTGAGGGCACCCGGCCTACTGGTGTGTTATGACTGGGATGGGGACTAAGCGTATATAATCCCTACTTGTTAACAGAAAGAAAGCCTATCGCTGTGCCTCCCGATTGTCAGCCTAGACAGTGTCCTCTCACATTTTCGTGCTTCAGCTTCACCCGCTAAAAACACTATCTTCCTATCCATCATGGGGAAATCTAGCAATAAAACCAAGAAATCTAGAGGAATTAAGGATCACTTTCCAACACAAGCCCCTCCACCGGCTCCATCTCCGCAGCCAGATCCCACTTCTTCAGACAGCTCGGACATCGAGGATACCCCGGATTGCCCTCCACATGTGGACTTGACAGACAGTTGACAGTGGCAAAAATAGATACTCTCTTACAAGCTCGCCTATCCACGGCGGTCAGGGAAATCAAGCAGGAAATCCAAGACTTGGGTCAACGCACCAACCACCTGGAAAACCTAACAGATCAAATCATTGAGTCACAATTTCCAACCTTGAAGCCAAGCTAGAAGATCTAGAGAACCACTCGAGACAATTCAATGTTCACTTCCGTGGCATTCCTAAAGCGGTAACTAATCTTCTGCTGTACCTGCAAACAACTATTCAGTCCATCTTACCGACGCCCCCAGAGTCAGCTTGGGAAATCGAGAGAGCTCATAGAGCCTTGGGATGTCCCCCGAACTCTGATCAACCAAAGAAAAAGCAAGAGACCTTCTTCTACAGGAAGCCAGAAAGTCCCCCGCCATTGACAGCCTCGAAACCTAAGCAACCCCAGAGACCTTCCCGAATAGAGGTCTCTACGCTTCTTTCTAAACCCTCGCTGGACATTCCTAGTAATCCGGTTGTGCGTTCCTTACCCACGAAAATCTAATTTTGGATCACTTTCCCTGATATTCATCAATGACGATTTAAGACTTGCAATCCGGAATCATTACTCTAGGTTTGCACTTCCCAGTAGGATATGCTGAACTCCTACATACTTTCCAAGGCATCTTTGGAACTTTAGATTACTTGGTTCTCTTACCCACACCAAGTCGACTTTCCCCTGGACCAGGTTTGGTATGCCACCTATGTTTGTTGTCCCTGGGAATCAGATCTTAAACTGTATCCACTATATGCCTGAGAAAGGGCTTTAACCCCCTTCCCATTCTCCTGTACAAGGCAACATCAAGCCCACTTGGATCTTTCCATATAATTTAGACCCGTGGTGGATCCACTAACCTTCCCAGAAAGGCTCCCGCCCTAGTCTCCACTCACCCCTCCCCCCCCCCCCCCTCCGGCATTGGGCTGGCCTAAACGGGGTCCCTCAATTTAAATCCAATCTAAGACTCAAAAACCCTCCTTGTAGCTACTGGCCAGGCCCCTTCAGTTCCATTAATTTAACCTTAATAAACGATTGGACCTATACTTTGCCCCACCTCACTAGTAGGGATTCCAAGGTTGGGGAGATCCCCCCCCTTGCCCTCGGCACTTTGTGTCCCTTAAGTTATTTAGTGAGGATTTACCTCCACTATAGTGTTGTTTTTTTATATTGTTTGATAAGATGTTGATTTATTGGATATTTTCTCAATGTTTTAAACTGTTCTTTTTGTCTCTTTTCTCCCCTGCATCCTGGGTTGCCTGGCTCCGGTCCTTCGTTCCTCCTCCGCCTCTGGTCTTCAGCCGCCATGAGCATAGCGGTGGTCTTAACATCTTCCTGAGCATTCATTACTCCCACAGGTACAATGACTGACACTTCTTTCACCTTTCTCACTCACAATGTTAAAGGGTTTAATGCCTTATTTAAAAGGCATAAAGCGTTTATCTCATATAAATCACTTCGACCCTCAGTAATATTTATGCAGGAAACTCATTTTGCTAAAGTTAAAACCCCCTCTTACGTACTCCCCCACTACCGCCCCCCATAATACTCTCATTAAACTCCTTGCTCATCTCAAATCAATAGATACAGGCAAAATCATTCTAGGGGGGGGGGGGGGCATGAACTTAGCTCTAGACCCTAGCATGGATAGGTCCTCTAAGTCCCAGGGAGATAAATTCTCCAAAAAACATAAGCACATGCATAGACTGCTCGAGGAGCTTCATCTGCTGGATACTTGGAGACTGAAATATCAGCGAGAAAGGGAGTACACATTTTACTCCCCAGTGCATGGCTCATACTCCAGAATAGATACATTGCTAATGGATTCATCTTTGTCGGATGGCTTAGTTGCCTCCGAAATACGCCCCTGTCTCTGGTCCGACTACTCTGTGGTCCACATGTCCCTTGATTTTGGCACTGTATACAAACCCCCATATACATGGAAGCTTAATGATATGCTCCTCTCCAATCAAACCTTTTAGGACCAGGTAGCCTCGGACCTCAGCCAATACTACTTAAATAATCTGACCCCAGGCGCGAATATAGGGTGGGTTTAGGCAGCACATAAAGCCGTTATTAGGGGCTCTTGCATTAAACTATCTGCTGCACACAAGAGACAAAAAAGAAAAAAGGGAAGTTGAGATCAGAGCGTCACTTTTTGCTTCAGAAAAATCTAACCAGACCAACGCCGTAAACAAATAGACCTATTGCGAGCAGAATTGGATTTAATACTTTCAGCGCAAACTGAAAATTATTGAGATGGACGGGCCATACATTTTACACAAAAGCTAACAAACCGGATTGTCTACCTGCTAGAAAATTAAAAGGGAAGCTAGCCCACTCCAAACTTTTCAAGATCAAAAGCTCCTCTGGAAACATCAGTTATAGCCCAAATGAGATTAAAGAAACCTTTACTACCTTTTTTCAAAAGCTCTATTCATCCACTCAGAAGCAACATACTAATCAAATCTCCACCTTTCTTGAGTCCTACGATCTTCCACATATATCAGCTCAAGAGAGAGAGGGTCTGAACTCTTTAATTACGGTTGAGGAAGTTTTGGAGACAATTAAAAAACTGAAATTAGGTAAAGCCCCAGGTCCGGACGGATTTTCTAACTTGTACTACAAAAAATTCACTTGGTGACTTTATTTAATTAGATCTTAGACGGTCACAACATTCCACCTGAATTGAACCAAGCGGACATGGTCTTCTTTCCAAAGGAGGGCCGAGACCCTTTGGAGGTTAAAAATCACAGGCCTACAATATATCGCTACTAAATGGGGATGTCAAATTACTTGCTAAATTGATGGCCGATAGAATTTCTAAATTTCTGTCCTCACTAATTCATAAGGATCAAGTGGGTTTCATCCCCTTTAGGCAAGCAGGGGATAATATTAGACAGATTCTGGCTACCATGCACTGGGCGGGTAAACACCATACCCCCTTATGCCTTCTAGCCCTGGAAATGGAGAAGGCCTTTGACTCTCTAGAATGGCCCTACTTAAGAGCAGTATTGTCGAAATTCTGCCTTACAGGACGTTTTATGAACATTATAAAGCCCCTCAAGCAGTCCTAAAACTCCCTGGCGAAGCAAGGGCTTCATTTCCTATTCAGAGGGGGACCAGACAAGGCTGCCCTCTATCCCCTTTACTCTTTGCTCTAGCAATTGAACCCTTAGCTCAGGCTATTAGATCAAACGTAGACATTAAAGGCATAAATATAGGCAACCATCACTTTAAGTGTGCCTTATACGCAGATGATGTCTTCTGTACATTGACAGATCCCTGCACTTCAGTCCCTGCCCTCTTTTACCTACTGGGAACATTCAGTAAAGTCTCTGGGCTCCACATAAACGTGGATAAAACGGAAGTTCGAAATATTTCCTTACCCCCCTCAGACTTAACTTTTTTGCAACAGCACTTTAATTTTAACTGGCCCTCTAACCATATTAAATATCTAGGTGTGAATCTCATCCGTAACATCGCACATCTTCACAAATCCAACTATACGGCCATCTACAAAACATTCACCCAAAATCTACTGACATGGGCAAAACACCCTATCTCATGGTTAGGATGAATCCACTCATTTAAAATGAACCTCCTTCCCCGCCTTATGTATTTATTTCACTCCCTACCGATCGCCTTGAATTACATGGATTTAGACAAACTACAACGCCAAGTCTTTAAATTTATTTGGCAGAATAAATCACATCATATCTCTAAATCAACTATGTTCATCCATAAATCAAAAGGAGGTCTCTCCTGCCCCAATTTGAAATTATATTTTAAAGCGGCACAATTGGCCTTTGTTCCAATTGCGCACTCCCCTACTCACCAACCTCTTTGGATATTTATTGAGAACTTTATGATGGCCCCATTTATGTGGGATTCCATTCCATGGATCCCAAACCCACTGACATGCTTGGATAAATTGGACAGTCCGTATATAAAGCATTCCTTAAATATTTGGTCATGGGCTGTCCGCAAATTTCAGCTGATCCCGAAGTACCCCACTTCTACTCCCTTAATTCCCAATCCCAGATTCCCGGATACTCTCCCTGCAACCTCTTTATTATGGTGGAAATCCCATAATCTACTGACGGTGAATTCCTGGTATCAAGATAATACTACCTTAACATACACTCAACTAAAAGAAGAATTCAATATCCCCATTCAGGAACATTATACATTTTGTAGATTTAAATACACTCCCCTAATCCTAATTGCTTTAGAGCTTGTTAGATTCCTGGGACCTTTTTCCACTCTTGGTGGTCATGTCCCCTGGTTCAGTCTCTTTGGACCAAGGTTTTCCACTTAGCCTTAACCATGTTTGGCACGCCTGTTACAGCTAAGGCGGACATAGGCCTGCTAGGGCACTCTGTCCCCTCACTATCAAAATATCAAAATAGACTCATTCAGTACTTAATGCTAGCAACAAAGAGTCATATAGCCAGGCAATTGAAATCTCCCACTCTTACTTTACAATCAGTCATCAATAAGATGAACTACATTGCTATAAATGAAAGGCTAACCCATTTACTGGAGGACCGTATGCCTATTTTTCTCCAGATAGGGAATCCCTGGATTTATTCTCCCTATAGCCCCTCTATCACGTGAAGTCTTCTTAATTAACATTGTGCTATATTTTGCTCATTCTTACATTGGAGCTGCGGACCGGGGTCTGGAGGAGGCGGGACGGGAGGTGGATCCGAGCTGGTAACCAACAGGACTTATACTTCAATACCCTTGAGACAAAAATTTGTTTTCAAATTAAAATTTCATGTGTAGTCAACAATGCTTTTTATTTTTCTCTTTTATTATACTGTTTTAGCTCAATTAGAGTTATATTGTGTCTATACAACATAGTTAGTTTTTTGTTTTTCTTTTCTGTTCGTTTGCTCTGCTAGACCGAGCCTACTAAACTGTTTTATTTTAGGTAAACTTTTTCCTTAGAAAATTGGAAAAAATTAGGTAACCTGGCTACCCTTAGACCTTCCTGCAAGTGGGGATAGATCTTTTTGGTTAACTTGATTTCGACTATTATATGGTATCTTCTTATGGTGTAATGTAATGTTAACATTTCCTTCTTTCTTTTTCCCCTTAATTGGGTATGACTGTATGTTAATAATGTCAAACTGCTACTTGGCTTTTATGTTATCCTCCGGTTTATTTGGTTACTTAATAAAAACCTTTGAAAAAAAAAAAATGAATAGAACAACATTCTCAAGCTCGCAAATCTGCAAAATATAAATGCTTTTATTTCTGTTTAATTTCCGTGTTATATCGATCACATCAATCAATGTGTTAATACATATAATGGAACTAGAATATCATATTTACTGATTTATTAATATTGCATTATTTTTTTGAATGCAGGTCCGATTGAAACTCGTAATTAAAACCTGTAAGGCTTTGAAATCTAACCTCCATTTTTCAGTGACGTAATGATGGCGATTTCATTTGCCATTGGCTCTGTCTAAATCCGTAACTACAATTTTGACTAATTGATCATGTTCATGGCCGCACATCCAACTGAGCAAGAATGGTTTATGGGTTGGCGTCTAAGGCCCGTAACTCGCGGCATGGCTCAATTTAATATCTCTGTAGCGCAGCCGAATTTCAAGCCCGCAGCCTTTCCGGGTGTGCCGATGCCGCTACGGGCTTCAAAATTAATAGGGCTGTGTGAATCCTATTTCAGTGAGAAACTGGAAAATATTTACATATAAATTTTCCAAATATAAATGTATGAATATATATATATATAAATATAAAAAATACATGTATAGAGCATATAAAATATTAATACATTGGATATAAAAGAAAGGATATAATAAGAGTATAATATAGATTATAATACCTATATAAGAGTGGATTTTATTTGTAAGAAAAGATATACAATTTAAGATCATCAAGTCCTTTCCTTTCGATAATGAAAACGGTTTTGTGAATAGATATTTGAATATAAATGTTTGCTGCAAGTGAATGTTATTTTTTAGTATAACATTTTTATTTTTGTAATAATCTTTTATATTGGGTATAGCAGGTTTATATGACAGTTAGTTTGTTTGCAATGTAGAGCTGCATCATGTCTATGTAACCTATAATCTTTTTCAATATTGTTTTCAAGTTTTCCCTTTCAATAATTAGTACTTGCATAACAAAAAAGGAGCATCCTTATATTGTCCCATAACCTGAATACAATAGACTTTCCGAGCTCTGAAAGCATAGTATCCCTTTGTCTTTGGTAGGTTTGTAAATATTGTGTCCATCTTATTAAGAATTTGCTTGTTCTCTTTTCCTTATCTATTGAAGCATCTAGTTATCATAAAAGAGATTTATTTTTTTCTTTCATGTTGTAGTTGGCCAACAGTAGCGGCATGGGTTCTCAGCCAATGTGTCATAAGTTTTCAACAAAGTAAGAAAGTTAAATCTTTGAAAAATTATAATCTATGTATCTGGAATTCGTTAGTATTAAGGTTTTCTCTAAATAGTTAAGGGTATACGAGAACTCAGTCCCTTTTTTCCTTATTTTTTCGATCATTGTATAATTTTGTACCAGAATCTGTGAACTTCACTTCAATTCCAACTCCTGTGCCATATTTAGATTGAGCATTACATTTTAGGCTATGATATGGGGAAAATTTTATTTAAGAGACTTGGGCCTCTATTTACTTACATTTGCAACAGTTACAAAGCAATTCAATTGTTCAAGCCCTCAGCTATCTGGCTGAAAGGATAAACCGTAAACCATGCACCCGTAAGTAGCATTTTAGATCATGATCATGATAAATTAAGCAATACCTCAACCGGTTTAGAAACACCCAATAGTAAATGAGACCGTCATCATGACATTAGTAAAACATGGAGGCTAAACGTCAATCAATTATAGTTTAGAAGTCCGATATGCGATCGGACTCGCAATCTGGCAATGTACAAAATAATAAAAATGAATGACGATACTGTTCTAGTCCATATGGTTGGCCTGATAAGGTAATATTGGTTCCTGGTGCTTTGGGTTTTCACTTTAGAGTTGGTTTTCCCTATTTCCTATTCAAAGATTGGTGCATTCAGTGTTTGTAGCTGTTCCCTAAATAGGATAGGTAGCTTACATGTTTTCCAACATTTCTGCTTGATAAATTCCCTAATTGATGCTTTTGTATATAGCTTTCTATAGAACTATGCAATTGCCCCAGACTTGTGCATCTTGTTTTTATTTTCTGTTTGTTTGGTCTGTATATATCTTGAGTTCCTAACTTGTTTAGTAAGCTTTGCCAGCATTCACCCTTCTTTACCTCTTTCTACACTGTTTCTTTTTGTATGGTTCACTGATCACTTCTCCTACCCAGAAGAATTGAAATTTCTTATGCTCTGTTGAGGAAATGTGGGTCTCCTGTAGGAGAGTTGTAATGTGTTAAGAGAGCAGAGATGTCTTAAGATAGCTTCCCTTTTTATGGGGGAGCACATTCCAAGTCACAATGTTTACAGACATGTTACAGCCTAATTGTGTTCCATAACAGCAATTTAGTTTTAGGTCTCTACCAAGGAAATCTGTGTTACCTAACCTCACAGTTCCAAATGATTCTTGCCTGTGCATGGCATTTGAATGTGTGGAGTAACTTGTATGTAGGGTAGTCATGATAAAAAATTACTCAGCAGGTGGAGGTTATCAAGAAGGAGGATGTTGATTTGCATTGTGGATACATTACAATGGTTTCTTTGGTGTTTGATTCTGAGCCAAAAGTGATACACCTATGGACCAAGAAAAAACAAAAACAACCAAGAGTCTTTCCAAGCCACATTTCTTCTTTTCAGAAATAGTCTCACTCATATTCAAAATGGAAGTTGTAACAGACAGGAGAGGAATGATGTTGGTCTTACACTGAGTGGTCTCCAGCAAGCATTGTCTCTCCAGACTAATTCTCACTGTATCCCTTTCTCCTTTGAGGTAGTTCTGGACTTAGTTAATCAAAAACGATAGCATTCTCTATTTCCAGCTTAATCTCTTTTGGGCTTCAGTATCATCTCTATATACCTCTCCGCACCAGATCTATCCCCCTCTCTTCTAACACACGTCACCAACTGCCTCTCTAGTATATCCTCTTGGATGTCCACCCACCATCGCAAACTCAACATGTCAAAGACTGAGCTCTTAATCTTCCCTCCCTCTCCCACAGCATCAAATCCTCACATCTCTCTCACTGTCAACAATGATATCATTACCCCAAGCCCGCTGCCTTGGGGTCCTACTGGACCCTGCCCTGTCTTTCATCCCTTACATAGAGTCATTAACTAAATCTTGTCCTCTCCATCTAAAACATCTCCAGAATTCGCCACTATCTTACACAAGACATAACTAAAATCCTAATACACTCTTTCATCATCTCTCGACTCAACTACGGCAACACGCTTCTTGTTGGCCTACCCACCACCCGACTATCTCCACTTCAATCCATTATGAATGCCTCTGCTAGACTCATCTTCCGTACACAACGTTCAGTGTCGGCATCACCTCCCTGTCAATCACTCCACTGGCTTCCCTTAGCCTCTAGAATAAAATTTAAAATTATGACCCTAACTTACAAAGCCCTCAAAAATAGCACTCCCCCGTACATCTCTGCTCTCATCTCCAAATACTCCCCCACCTACCCTCTTCCTTCTGATAATGACTTTCTTCTTTCTACAACTCTTGTCACCTCCTCTCACTCTCACCTTCAGGACTTTGCTCGTGCTGCCCCATTTCTTGTGAACTCCTTGCCTCGCTCCACCAGATTATCCTCCTGCCTCAAAACCTCACTAAAAATCCATCTCTTTAAAGAAGCTTATCACCTTCCACCCTAACATGCTCATCACTTCTCTCTCCCTCCTTTACCACACATAATACCTTTAGGTTGTAAGTCTGCAAGTTTCAATCCTGCAGGGTGCTTTGGGGAAAGCACCATGGACACTGGATTTAAGGCTCAAAGACAGGGTCCTCCTTGCTTTGCTATGTGTTTGTATATATCTTTGTCTGGAACTTAACGTATGTTCAGCACTACGGAATATGTCGGTGCATTATAAATAAACGATAATATTAATTAAGCAGCATTTCACCAGATTAGCTGGTTTTGCATAGTATTGTCTCCTCCTCGAGAGATCAACTGAGTAGCCTTCGAGGAATAAAATCTTTTTTTTAATTTTTCATAAGACACCCCTTTGCCTTTATGTTGGCTTGCAGTACTCTAATTGTATCCTAAAGTTCAAGAGTTTTGTATAATTGGCCATGGTGCCTTCCTTAGTTCTGTTTCTTGTTGAAGTGGTTCCACTCTGTGGGCTTTCTCTATCATTGAGGGCAGCATTTTGTGTGCCAAGTTAAGTACCCTATATACTCAAGTATAAGCCAAGTTTTTCAGCCCTTTTTTTAAGGCTGAAAAGGGCCCCCTCAGCTTATACTCGAGTCACCCGTGTCTCTCCACCCCCATGTCTCTTTCCCCCTGTGTCTCTCCACCCCCGTGTCTCTCTCTCCCCTGTGTCTCTCCACCCCGTGTCTCTCTTTCCCCCCTGTGGCTCTTTCCCTCCCCCTCTTATCATCCTCCTCATCCTCAACCGCCCCATCCTCATCCTCAACCCCCCATCCTCATCCTCAACCCCCCATCCTCATCCTCAACCCCCCTCCTTATCCTCAACCCCCCATCCTCATCCTCAACCCCCCATGCTCAACCCCCCTCCTCAACCCCCCTCCTCACTTTACCCCTCTAATTATCTCCCCCTTTCCCTTTCCGCTCCCTTACCTTCCACCAGCAGCTGCTCCTCTGCTCCTCCGCGCTCCTTCCGGCTGCGTTGGGACCCTGTATATGCTAATGACGTGATGTCACATGTGTCACCAGGTGAATATCATTAACACTATCTTTGACGATCCGGGGGTAGGGGCTTTTACTGCCCATGGCCACCTGCCATAGACTACAGGTTGACTACCCACAATGACCTTTGGGTTTTGGAAATTTCAGCACCAGCACCCTTATGTCTGGCTTCTGAATCAGTCAGTGTCTCTCCATCAGGAATTAGCACTTCCAGGAGTCCCAGTAACCTTCCTGTGGTAGTGACCAGGACAAGTTACTTGCAGGGTGGAGATAGGATCAGTATCACAGCCACCAGGATCAAATAAGAGAATATACCATGTCTATGTGTATCAGCAGTGAATTGATTAATGTTTTTGAATGTCAACAATATTTATAGGGCTTAGATAAAGAGAGGGGTGTATACAACACAACAATGACAGGGATCGATAGACAAACACTGGAGATTTACTCCACATGGGGTCTAACAGTCTGGAATCCTGGCATCCTGTCTGGCACCTGTGAACAATAGGTCAACTTCCAATTACTCAAAATGCTGTCTCCATGTCTAGTGGTCCAGACCTCAAATAGAGTACATTAACTTTATCTGGTAAACAATCAGAGAAAACAGATTACAATACAATGGAGGTGTTTATGCACATAGTAGCTAGAGCCAAGCAGTCTGTCCTTTATGGTGGCTCAATAGACTAATATCCAGGAACAGGAGAAGTGGTCCAAGACACTATCATTCCATCACATACTGAAACATCAGGGTGGAGTTTGTCTCCCTGGCCCGCTTCTTTTCAGATACATTTGTCACCTGGGACCGTCTACTGATTAGACCCCAAAGAACCTCAACCTGTTCCTCCACCACACCTCCCGCTCTAGCACAGTGGATGCTGTTCCACCCTACTGCCCACCACCACCATTACCTCCCTACCATGCCACTCCTGCCAACTCCAGCTCTACAGCCCAAACACCCTCACAGCCATCTTTGTAGGCTACAATTGACAAACTGTCCTCCTACTAGCAACATCAGGAGGGATGGTGATTAGCCTCTTCACAGGCATGTGCTCCTAAAAATCAACTGGGGCACACACACAAAGACTAATATATAGGGAGATGAGGAGGCATAATGTGTAAGTGGAGACCTTCCTGGCAAGGATGTTTCAGGAGGTCAACAAACAAAGCTATTTAATCCAACTAAACATAGATCTGCAACAACAGATTCTGGCAAGCTCTGCATCCTTGACACCAGAGCAGTCTAAGGCACCAACAGCCTGGTCAGTCCCCTTCTGCTTTGATGTCCCCACCTCCACCTCTATCAGTAATGCTCCCCCTAAACACAGTTTTACCTTTAAACCATCTTATGATCAAATTTTAAACAGCCTCTTACCCTCTTGGGTCTTACTTGCACCACACCAATGATATTTATGCACAGTCTGCTATAATCAATGTGCTCTATGGATATAATAACATTATATAAAATAAGTAAATTATATAAATATAATACAATTATATTCTTATTATACTGAATTCATCTGATTCTATGGTTACTTATTTGTAACATAAATATACAATACATTTAGTTAATTATCTGATGTGTATCCCAATCATATTCCAGCATACCCATCCTGTGTTAAGGTATAGTAGATGTGTAAATCATATATTCAGAAACCATCTGCATGAAGAAATTTATAAAATATGGATAAAAACATAATAATAATTATATATCAATAATGGTCGATGGTAAAATATGTCTGGACACCTCTATGTCTTCATACATTTAATTACTGGACTCTTATGTTTCCATTGCAATAATGTTATGTTAATTAGAATATAATTCCATTGAAGTTCTTTTAGCATTATTATTAATTATATATATATATATATATATATATATATATATATTTATATTTATACCTATATCTATATATATTTATATATATCTATATATCTATATATTTATATCTATATATATCTATATATATATATATATATATATATATATATATATATTTATATCTATCTATATATATATATACATATATATATATATATATATATTTATATCTATATATATATATATATATATATTTATATCTATATATATATATATATATATATATATTCATATATATATATATATTTATATCTATATCTATATATATATATTTATATATATATATATATATATATATATATATATATATATATATGTCACAATGTTTGTAACATTGAAAGGATAGATTGATCCTGATGTCAGTTTTGTGGATGGCTAAATCTTGAGGCTTGTTGGGATAGGATTTTATGGTTGACAGAGGCCAATGTTAATTGAAGAGACATATGGCGTTAACATTCAAAAACTATATTATTGATGTTTGAAGAGGTTGACTGTAGATGTATAGTACTGAAGAAGTTCGCTGAAGTGGGAGTTTTCATCCATTGCCACTCTGGCTATAGTGTGTTTGTTTAATGTACCATTTTGTAGATAATATATTGTAGTGGTGATCAGAGCAGGTAAGGATTGTAAGCGGCTTAGTAGGGGTTTTATAGATATTGAAAATTGCTGTTGATCTAGTGGTTGGAAACAAAGGCAAGTGTGACGGACGGTTGTGTGAGGAAGTGTGGTGAGGCTGAAGACCAGGAAGTAGCGGTCAGATAGAGGTAATGGACACATATCTTAAGTGATCATTCTAAAATGTAGCAATTGGAATTTATACAGGATTGTACAAAATGGTACTTCACCTCTGACAAGAGCAACAAAGACAAGCAATTTTTCGGCAAGGAACACTCCCATCTCCTCTCTCTCATCCCACTCCTAGCTCCAGGAGACATATCCCCTAACCCTGGCCCTGAAGTCAAATCTACCTGCTGTCAGCCATACACAGCCCACAAAGCAGAAAACACCCACTACACTCATAATCATATGTCCATCAGTTGTCACAAACCATCTTGATCGGTCACCCTCCTTGATCGGTCACCCTCCTGGACCACCATCTTATCTTTTTAAAAATTTTGCTGCATGCCCCCTCATTTTCTTTCCTCTAATGTACCTTCACTTATTTTTGGAGATTTATACATTGCCACTGTCACACCCACAAAACCCTACAGATGCAAAATAACTTTCAGTTCCCTTTGCCTCTCACATTGGACAGGGTCCCCAACTCTCTGTGATGGACACTCCCATGACCTTATCTTTACCTATCTCTGTACGATATCCAAACTTGTCATCTCACTATTTCCTCTATCGGACTACTACCATCTAAACTGCAAGCTGACCACACCTCCAATTCATTTTTTCCAACATGCTACAACACCTTCTCAGTCTCCTCACCATTCTCACCTGCCCTGACATTGCCACCTCAAAGTACAACAGGATACTAACTACAACCCCTTACCCTACAACCACAGGCTGACCCCATCAACTGATCCACAACCATGACACACTATGCAACCATGCTACATTCAGAGGTGCTGAACTTCAACAGACTCCTGCCCTACAAGTTTATTCTATGCTCCTACTCCTTCATCCTCAAACTTGCAAACAACATTACTTTTCATTGTTAATATCAACTCTGTCCTTCCGTCCTAAACATTTGTTTACTACATTCCACACTCTTCACTATCCACTGTTGGAACAGTTGAAGACTTTACCAGCCACTTTAAAAATTAAATGAATAACTTCTGAAATGAACTCTCTTCTCAGAATGGCTGTAACGCAGCATACTCTCAAACCAACTATACCTAGCCTTTGCCTTTCCCCAATTCCACATCTACTATGGACACCTTTGAACCTGTAACTGAGGGTGAAGTCTCTGATCTCCTATCAATCTCACACCTTACAACTAGCTCACTTGATCCTATTCCATTATAGCTATCCCTCCCCTTTTATGACACTTATCCCAGCTCTCACACACCTATTCAACCTCTCCATAAACACTGTCAAATTTCCATCATCTTTAAAATACACTATAATTACACCCATTCTTATTTGACCCAGCTTCTTGATCTAACTATTTGCCCTATCTCTACTTCCCTTAACTTTAAAATTTCTTGGGCTTGTCATCTACAATGGCCTAACCCAATTCCTTTCCTCCAACTCGCTTTTTGACCCCATCCAATCTGGCTTCTGGTCCCAACACTCCACAAAGGCATTTCTCACAAAAGTCACTAATGACCTGCTCACACTCAAGTCAGAGGGTTATGCCTCTATTCTAATCTATCTGCTGCCTTTGGTACAATTGACCAATCTCTTCTTATTCAAATTCTGCACTCCCTTGGCATCCATGACACAGTTCTCTCATGGTTCACATCTTATCTAGAAAATCTTCCTCCACGTTCCCTCTGACTGTTGGCGTACAGCAAGGTTCTGTACTAAGGACCCTGGTCTTCTCCTTCCATTGTTATTATTATCTCTCATTTATATAGTGCCAACACACAGTACAGATTGACAGATTGATACAACCCTGCCTTTGAGCTAGCAATCTTTTATACAGAGTGCTTTGCATGACTGAGATTTCACAAACTTATAAACTAAAAGATTAACGAAACAAAATGTGACGTAATTAAAAGGGAGAAACAAGGGCTTGCCATGTAATTAGTGATTAAGTATGTGGGTGAAACACTTGTGAAAAATGGTGTGAATAGTGAAGAAACCTGCACTATAAAGTAATACAAATCATAGGCGAGTGGGTGTGCACAAGGTGGGTGGGAGGGCAGGTGGTGAGTGCTTCTGCTCAAGTGGATAGCTGAACCCTTTCAGAAGTGAATTCAGTCCTGCCTTGGTACCCTAATACAATTTTTCATTTCAGTCATCTATATGCAGATGACACTGAAATCTCTCTCTCAGCACATGTTGCCAGCTGCATCTCAATCATATCCTCCTGGATTTCTGCCTGTCAACTCAAACTCAACATTATTATTATTATTAGTAGAAGAAGAAGGAGAATATTGTGTTTTTATTTGATTGTAATTTTATTTCACTATAATACATAACATAACGGTACAGAAACAAAGCAGATTTTATTAAAATAAATACACTGGTTTCAGTAACAGAGTGACATTTTCAGGAGGAATCAAACACAAGTGTGGTGTTTTGGTACCTGACATTGCTTTATGAACATAGATGAACATAGATGAAAAGCCACAAGGTAGACAAGCCTTCTGATTATGTTATAACCAGTCCAGTGTGTAAAATTAAGATGTTAGTGTCACATGTAACGGTATTCAAATAGCTCACTGATTCATGGAAGGTTACAAAATCATATGCCATTTGGTTATTTATTTCTATGTGTTTTTTTTAAAAGCATAATACTATTTACAATGTAATAATTATAGGCTGTATTATTTTTCTATTCTAAAAAAACATCTTCCATGTTTTCAAGTGTTGTTCTTCAAAATAATATATTTTAAATATATTGGTCCTTTAACTGATTTTACACAAAATAACTTTCAAGGATGTTTAATTATATATTTATTAGTGGTGGCATCATCCACAGTGCACTTTTTACATCTTTGACTTTTCTAGAAGCATATGAAAATATTAGTCTAAGGCTTGTCTTTATTGTATTAATGCATCACTTCTTATAGATATAATTCATATAATTTAATGCTTAGTTGTGTGTTTCTTTTAACACTTTATCTTTCTTACTCTATATCTACATATGCGTCTTTTTCTGAATTCTCTGTTCCTCTATTTATAGTAATATGTGCATTTCTGCATGGTTACAGGAAATAGATAATAAGGAAGTTGTTTTTTTCTCCCCCACTGCTTTCTATCTTACACACTAAATGCGTTTCCATGGAAGTTGTTAACTTGTCATATTTTTTAATGTGTATGACATAGTATTAAATGCCCTTTTATGTAGCAGACTGAAGTACATAGTTGTATGCTCTTAATTTTGCATGTATGTCTTTTTTTAAAATGTGTGATGTTAATTTATTAAGTACAAGGCATATCTATGAAGGGCGCCCTTTCAGGTACATAGAAACTGTATGTCTGGTTCATAAAACAGAATATAAAACTACCTAACCTCCTGAAAGTGCCTCAGTACTTGCATGTTTTGGGTGACACTTTACACACACCCATCGACACCAACAGTTACTAATGGACTGAATTCAGGAAATATATCCATGTGAACAAGATAATAGCATGTGAAGCAAGTGAATTTCTCCCACTAATCCCTGGTAAGACCTCTTTTGGAATATGGATTATAAAATGGTCATTCAGTTAGAAAAGGGCAATGCAATTGATAAGAGTAATAGAGGGAGGGAGTTATATAAATACAACCAAGGTCAGTATAAGGCTTTGTCAAGTGAACTTTTCTTGCTAAGAAGCTTACAGTTGAAAAGATGATACAGAATATATATATACTAGTGACTTGCCCGTCACAAAATGACAGCAACAACATTTTAAGCCAGGCAATGCTGTTTGACACACAATGCCACGCTGAGAGCCTTTGGTGCTCATTGCGTGTCTTGCAATGAGCACCTTCGGTGCTCATTGCGAAGCCTCTTCCCCCATCTACTTTACAGGCCCCGCCATAAGCGCCATCGGCTATGCCGTTCATTTAAGTTTTTGGCAAGCTGCACCTTTCCTGCTTTGCAATGATCCCCTTCGCCGCTCATTGCAAGCCTTTTCCCCTGTGTACTTTATAAGCCTGTGTAGTTTAGGGGGCTACTGGCTTAGGTTAAGTGTTACTGCCTTGGGTTAAGTGTTACTGGTTTAGTTAAATGTTACTGGCTTGTTTTAAGTGTTACTGGTTTGCGTTAAGTCTTAGTGCTTAGGGCTTGTATTTCCGTCCTTCATGCTCTTTTTATGTCCTTCGGCCGCATTTTACGTCCTTCGGACTCGTTTTCGTCTTGTTTATTTTTTTTCCGGCCGCCATTTTATTTCTCGCTTTAGCGATTTTCTATTGTGAAAAAAGTCAAAATATGCCTCAAATTAACTTGCAACCTCACTCACAGGCTCCCTGGCTCTCCTCCTGTGCTGTGTTCAAGTGTGTAAGTTATTTTGAGTCATATTTGTGTGTTTTTGCAGGTCTTTCGGTGGTTCGGCAGTTAAAGTTGTATTTTTGCGAGAGCCGCCGTCCATCTACGTGTTTCGGGTACTAAGTAGCACAGGCCGTAATTTTGCATCCGTCCCATGGATCGTCGGGGTGAGCGCTCATCTCCATGAGAGAAATAAGAGCCTTTGGCACCCATTGCCTAAGTCCTGCGGGTTGTCGGGATGAGTGCCTGCGGCACTTATCTCCACCAGCGCAATGAGCGCCTTTGTGCGAGCCCTCAATTTGAATATTGCGTTACCAACAACTTGTGTCAAGCCCGTAATTACGTCAACTATATACACTTACTCATATATATATATACTTACTCATAAACATATGTATATGTATCTAAGCTATACCCACCAACATTTTAAGTTCCCAAAATATTGGTCAGTAATATGCGCATACTGCTCCACATACATAACTATTCTGACGAGAAGACACACTCATGTAACATTTATTTCTACTCCAATTTTGTAAAAAAACAGCCAGAGTTTTGAGAAATACAAACAGTATAGTACTGAAATATCAATATCTGCCTTTTCATATAGAACTGTCCCATGGAAAGAGTGAGTTTTCTGGGTTGGGAATATCAGAGAGATTTATTAAAGAGGAGCTGTCCATCAATAAAAGGCATGCTATGCCACTGAGTAAGTGGGAATAGTAACAATGACATGTGTTTGACCCCTTCTCCCAATGGTTCCATGTCCCATATGTTCCAATATCAGAGATTTTCTCTATCACAGAGTGCTTTTGAGATGAAAAGTGTGACTTGTTAAAACTATGATGCTAATAAGACCTTCATTAGGACTTTTTATGGGTTACCATAATCATGTGTACTTGAACACATCTACATTACAGGTCTGAAAGTGTGGGTTCAATTTCAGTTATTTATTTTATATGTGTTTTCCAATTGTAGTAAAGGATATCTACACTAGGAGTGGGCTGTTTGCTTTGCATTTAGCATTAGCATACATAGGCATACATACAATATCTAGGTTTGTACAGATAGACATATAGAAGTAATTTCAGTTTTATGTTCAGATTGCCTCATAAAGTAATACAAAAATGAAATTGTACTACACAGCTACATATATAATGCACAGAGATACAGTTTAGGAAGTTAGGAAAAAATACACACATTTATATATAGTAAATATGTACATACGAACATTGGAGAAAGGGGCTTGGAAAAAGCCTAAGTCTCGTTAGGCGAAATGGACCGTCGGCAATTGGATCAAAACTTTTAGTACTTGCTGGCAGCATCCAACCTTTCCCACAGCGGATTGATCCACCTTTCCACCACCTTTGGGCTTTGTCCATGCCAATCATCAGACACACAAGTAACAGGCCTCCATTATCAAAGGAGGAAATGACAAATCATAATCTGTCTATGCAGTGCCATATGAAAGCATACTATTGAACTGTGCCTTATTAGAATTATTGAACTAAACAGCTTGAGATTGTTACACTGTGCTACAGGGTATAATTGTGATACGAAGGTATACAATAAACATATACAGGAAAACTTAAAAAAGTTGTGCAAAAGATGTATCATAGCAAAGTCTGTTATTTTATACAACTCAAGAAAAAGCACACAAAGTCACTCAGTAAATAACAGTGTTTTATGTTATTCTATTATGTGTGGAGTATTAAAAGGCATCTGCACTAATTGATGGTGGATAGTGTAAAGGATACATACAAAAACGTTTTATTTTTCTATATAAAGCGATGTTGTCCCTGAAAAGGCAGTCTCAATAAAACTATCAGTTCAAGGTAGAAAGAGACTGCTTCCGACTTTAGGCTGTATTTAAGAATATTTCACAGACATATGTACAAGGTGGCATTGCCCCAGCAAGTGTGTTTTGAAAGATGTTTTATTACTATTTGCGCTAACAAATTACAGTAATCCGAGGATTAGCTTGAACAAAGCAAATAAGGATTACTTAAATGTATATGCAAAAGCCCATTTCTTTAGGCATCTCAATAGCAAAAAGGTTTTATTGAGACCAATGCCTTAATTCAATTATTCAAGGGTTATTTAGCGCAAGTAAATATATTTTTAGAATTAAAACAGCGTATTTTTCAATATTTTTTGTCTATTTAATAAAATGTGATAATCTGTACATACGTAAATACACACACACTGGTTCACACCTATATATAAATATATACACACATCCTCAATGACACAGTAAGTTTCACAACGGAAACTTATGGGAGGCGACTGAGAGAGCTCCAACCTGCAGACAAAGAGAGACTGCATGACAAGAAGAGGGAGACTGCATCAGACAGAGAAACATCTTGAGACAAATTGGAGACGAGTGGGGGAGATAGAGACAGAAAGAAAGACAGAATACAAGTACAAGGGGGAGGAGAGAACAGTGAAGGTTTCCATACAAAAAGGAACTTCACTATAAAGCCAGAGGAAGTTTTTGTGAGGTACATAGACAGCTAAAAAAAAGACTTGCAAGAGAGACTGCATGAAACAGAAGGCAAAAGAAGATGGTATGAGTGAATGATGAGACAGTGAGATAGAAAAACGATGACATAGGTTGTTAGAATAGTATTAAGAGGAAGGATACTTTGAATGGTTTTGTGGTGAGGGTGGGTGTTGCTCACTATTTTTAGATAAGTTCATGTAGAAATTTAAAGTACAGAATTTCTTATAACATCAAACTCAGGGAAAGAGAGAGAGAGAAGAAATTATCAAGGGAATAGGGATAGAGTATCAAGGCAATGAGTGAGGGGAACAGGGTTGTGTATTACTAGGTAAGGTGGTTTTAGATTATTGAGGTTAGAAAAAAACAGCAAGTCTGCAAACAAGGAAGGAGAAGTTTGCACATATGTAGAGGTTGTAAGGAGAGGAAATTGTTAAGAGGACATATATGGATTATGTTTTAAGTTGAAGGAGAGAGTAGGGACAAATGTGATAGAAGATATTGTTGCTAGTAAGTAGAGAGAGTGAGAAAGCAGATTTTGAATATAGAAGAGAGACAAGAAAAAAGAAAGTGGAATGGAGCCAAGTTTGGTGAAGCAGGGGTCTCTGTACCTGCAACATCAACAGAGATTTGGAAAGGTAAGAAGTATCGAAGTTATTTGTACTATATATGTTTCTCCATACAGATCTAATTGACAGTAGCAGGTCCAGTCTCACAAACAAGAGCTGAGCCAGTCTCTCATGTAGTTCCTCAACTACGCAGCTCAGTGCAAGTCTCCCCTTAAACACAGGACAATACCAGGCTCTTAAGCACATAAAAAGTGCAAGCCACTTAGATTTCACAGCAAGAACCTCTTCCTTACACACATGGCACCTTCATTCATACACAAAAAAATAACTTTTATAGTGTATTGGTATAAAACACCAAATATACAACAGCTTGTTGCGGCTACAAATGTTGGGGTTCCTGTTCTCCTGTGCTGGTGTTTATATCTTGCAGACTCGCCCTATAATTTTTTTCACTCTTTTTTATATATATTCTCTAGTGAAATGCTCCCTTTATATTTACTGTATGTACAGGGCCGGATTTACATATGTGGAACCCCTACACATAAACTCCTTAGTTTTCCACCTGGGTAAGGGTTGTATTTAGGTTGATTCTGACCTACGCCCATTCAGATTTCTGTGTCCCCAAAACCCTAGTTACTACTCCTCCTTTCCTCTTGCTATCCCAATCGTAAGTTTCCTATTGCTAAATCCCTAATAATAAGAAATGATCTATGTGTCTATGTATGTATACAATAGACAGGCAAAATATTCTCTGAATATAGACATTTCTGTACATGTTCCGTAGCATTGCAACAGTAACATCAGTCAACCTGCAGTCCCCTGAAAATGTGCTACCCTAGGCCTGGGCCTAGTGGGCCTAGGCTGAACACATTCATGCCCTGGGTGCACAAGCAGGTGTGTGTCTCTGCTCCCAGTGTTGCTTCACTAACAACTGTTGGTCAGTTGGGTATATATATATATATATATATATATATATATATATATATATGTTGAAATAGTTTGGGTAGCTTACTGTACTAATATGGGCAGAAAAAAAACATATGTGCAATATTTTATATGTACTATTGAAGTAAATTAATGCAAAACACACACACATACTAGAAGGAGATATTATAATAACTTTTTTTTTAAATTCTTTATCACATTACTGCTTTTCATTTTAGAACAACTACCTGTACCTCATTGGTTTACTAGCCCCCATGCAGCAGCAAAGCTACTAGTGGTGCAGTGCACAAGGGCCCTCCTTGGGGGGCCCAGTGATGTGTAAAATTATTTTGTTTGTGTTTTTTTTAGTATATTTATTTTTTCTGTAGTGTAGGGGAGGGAGCTGTTATGGGAAGGGGTCTTAGTGAGGGGAGCTGTTATGAGAAGGTGTCTTGAGTAGGGGCACTAAGTGAATTGGTACAGGGGGAGCCGAGCGCAAAAATCTTTTTACAGCCCATCTTTGGGAGAGCCCCAATTTTAGTTTTTTTTGCTCCAGGGCCCTTCATTCTCTCGCTCCACCACTGCCCCCAGGTAGACTGGGATATCTTCAATTCCAGGTTTGTTGAACTGATCTGGGGGCAGTTATGGAGCGAGAGAATCGAGGACCCTGGTGCAAAAAAACGAAAATTGGGGTACTAAACATGGGCCCCTATTCAATTGAGCAATTGTTGGTTACTGAAGCCCATAATATAGCCTATAAACTAACAGGTTACAGGTTGAAAATCCATGCAGTTGCCAAAATCGTAACTTCCAACCAATCTAAGCATTTGATCTTTTAAGCCCGCAAAAGTTACAGTTGCTAAAATCTCAAATCACTATTCAATTACTACAATTCCTCAAGCCCGCAATTTTTGTCATACCCATAAATGGCAAATGTAGAAAAAAATCCTACGGGTACCAGATAAGACTCGCAAGTGGGTTACACACCTATTCGTAACACTGTAAATGCCATAAAAAAATCTATTCTGTACTTTAAAAGACGGGGAAAGCGATGAAAGACATTATAATTAATTGCACAACAGTATCAAGCTCGCACATCTGCAATAAAAATATATTTTCTTACGTTTTATTTTAGTGTTATATTGATCCCAGGAATCAAGGAGTTAATACATATCAGGACACCCACATGACTAGAACATTTCCTTCATTCATTTATATTATTTTGTACATTGCAGGATTGTGAGTCTGATTGCATATAGGATGGTTTCTGCCCATAAATTGCGGGCTTATTCAATTGAATCACTCTGTAATTGTAGCAAATTTGCAATTGAATAGGGGTCATTGTAAATTTGACTGCGGCATATGCGCTGAATGTTTGCACACACAGACCAGTGTATTACAATGTGTTTGTCACTGCAAAAATACTATATATGGATGTCCATTGTGAACAGGGGTATATGTATGTTTTATGCAGTGCAAGTTCCATTCAGACTGGAGCACCCCCAACAGCCATGCTTTAGTTACTACTGAACATTAACTGTATATGTCTGGACCAGAAACATATATTAGAAGACTCAGAAGCAAGTTCCCCTAACACTTCTGTCTCTCTCTCTAGACCACTATTTCTCTTTTTATGTCTTTTGTCTCCCTTAGCCTTTCCTCCCCATGCATTAAACTTAATTTCATTAAACTTAATTTCAAAACATTTTAAAAACACTTCGACTATGTTGGTGCATTATACATATTAGATAATAAATAGATAATAATAATGGACAACCTTGATATAGAAATTATACATATTTCCTGCCTCTGTGGTTCCTAACTCTAGCCCTCAGGGCACACACCAACAGACCTTGAGCTGAGGATATCCCAATCTAGCTCAGGGGTATTAAACAGTGTCTCAGTAATTTTAATTGCAGCATCTGTGCTGAAAGTGATCAATTGGGTATATCCTAAAAGCATGGCCTGTTGGTTTACGTGAGAACCATGCTTGGGAACCACTGTTCTAGCACCTGCATTTCAAATATGCCACTATCTATTTTGTTGGTTGTACTTCTCACACATGAACAGAGGCTGTGGTCCTATCCTGTTATGGTTACTGCACCAGTCCGCCACTGATGTGCGGTGACCAACCGCTAGATGGCACTGCTGATATTCCAGTGCCATATCATAGAGTCAAGTCTTAGGTAAACTGTTAGGGTTAGGATGAGGGTTAGGGTTAGTTTAAGGGTGCAGCTAGCATTCTAAGGTTAGAACTTCTCTCACATATTGACAGCGCCATCTAGCGATTAGTATTCGTACTGCAGCCGCGGACTGGTGACATAACTATAGTAGGATAGGTCAGAGGCTGTTTCTATTGAAAAATAAAACAGCTTTGTGGCCACCGCTTATTATTATAATTGTTATTATCATTTTCCTCCACACAAAAAATGAGTGTCAACTTCTTTGAGAACATAGCAAACATATGCCCTTTTCTTAGCCCTTCCATTGACTGGACAACTAACCTATCCTTGTTTGTCTAAATTATTGCAATATTTTACTCTCCTGATTCACATCTCTCTTCTCTGGAATCAATATTTTATGCAGCTGCTCATAGCATCTCCCACTCTTCTAAACATACTTTCCTCAGCTCCCTTTGTGATTGCCGTCTAAACACGTATTAGTATGCTCTCTTCCATATGCACTTAACTGTTTATCATATAATGTCAGATTTTATCTTTTGATTCATGAATGTAGCTCTTTGTGGCATGGCCCTTTGGTTGTCCTTATGTTAAATGCACTTATATTGCAATGCAATGGTTGTTTACTTTGTCTCTGTAAACCACTTTGCAAAAAGCTGGCAATACTCAAATAAAATACACGCAAAAATACATACATACATCATTTTCTATTCACATATATACAGATCAGACTTTCTCTGGCAGTACACACTTCCTTAATTTTGGCATATTGGCTATTTTAGAAACAGATCGTACCATCTCTATTGCTATTACTCACCAAACAGGTACTACCACTTGCCTTAAACTGGTTAGACCAGCCTCTCTGTGTCCTGAGAGTGCCCCTTCTCACACTCGTTGTTAATGTAATGTGAGCAGATCTCAATACCTGCTGCCACCTCTCTCACACAATCTGCGTTGTCTCCATTACAATAAACTGGATAGGCTCACTCCTGTTTCCTGTGCCAGAGCCATCACATCACTCGTAACTTTATTTCACAAACAAAGAGCTTGCAAATACCTCTATCCCGTAACTTTAGCTAGGTATTTTTTTCTCTTATTGTTTAGATGTATTCTATTGATGCAAGCCACAATTTACCTCCTTAAGACTTTTTAAGTAGGATTTCTGGGGGCGTGATCATATGATCTGACAATAGTTAGGAAAACCCGTAATTTACTTCTCAGACAAAGCCAATGGTAAATCAGTGCATCATCATGACGTCAGTAAAACATGGAAGTTAGACGTTAGACGTACTGCATAGGAGGCTACAAATTAATGAGTGCCAATAATTTGCCGATCAGGCTCGCAATTAAGCAATCTAGCACTCTATAATATTCAATAGATCATCTGTTCTAGTCCATGTGGGTTTCATGATAGGTATAAAGCCGTTGAGTCCCGGGATCGATATTATTAACATTATGGATATTATTAACATTATGGGGTTGAGACTGTTGTGCAATTAATTCTAATGTCTTTTCATGTCTCTTAATGCTTTTAAAGTACAGTATTGCGTGTTTAATTGCTGTTACAGCTCTTTGGCTTGCCCGTATCGATTGTGGGCTCGTAACTCGTAAATGGATTGTGAGTAGCTAATTATAAAGCAACACATTGTATACACAACATTGTTAACTCTTTTCATAATTATACAGCACAACAGATGCCTGCCTTATCATTTACTAATATTTCAACAAAGTTAAACTTAAACATTATCAGCCCTATTAAATTCCCTGAACGTGTACAACCATAGCCCGTAACGTAGCCCACAAGACTTGCGGCTGTTAAATTGGCCCCGTAAAGCAAGCCGCTCACGACCTGCGGGGTAAAGGCGAAAAAAGGCTACGGGAAGTGGAAATTTGAACTGAACGCCTGCAAATCCTTTATTCTCTCAAGCCGTAACTGCTACGTTCCAGTTTCGCTATTAAATTGCAATGAGTTTCCAAAGACGACATGGCATTCAAGCCCGTAACGCGCACATGGAGGCAAAAACATTACAGCCTCCAAATTGTACAAGCAAACTTTGAAACACTGTGACCCTATGGACTGCAGAACATTTAGCTAGGTCACTGTCTGTGCTGTTCCACAAGGTTTGCATGTCAAAGAAACTTAAGTGGGTTGCCAGTTCCTCCTCTAGTGGACTAGGATTTGTCTGACCTCTCTGCTATCAACTGCTCACCTTCACTGGCTCTACATGCTACAGCTCACAGCTTCATTTGGGTACAGAAGCACCTTCACCACCACCACTTAGCAATCCACAAGGGGACCAGGAACATTCACCACACTAATGTAAATTGATGAATAGCAAAACATAATGGAAGGTCACCAAATGTTAATGGGTATACATGGCCACCAGCAATGGCGTGGGACTTTCCAGGATGGTCGTAGAGGAGATAACCCCTGAGTTGGCTGTTGATCCACATGCCTCTGCACAGCCTCCATGTGTTTTCTCTGCCCTTCATGATGCCCCCCTTCTGGATTGCTAAGTGGTGGTGGTGAAGGTGCTTGTCTACCATAATGAAGCTGTGAGCTATACCATGTGGGGCCACTGTAGGTAGGGAAGGTCATAGCAGAGAGGTCAGACAAATCCCAGTCCACGAGGGGAGGAACTGGCAACCCACTTCAGTATGACCTGTCATATTCATTTCAGGACCTCAGGGGAATGTTGACATGCCACAATATCACTAACTAGACATTTGCATGTGTATTATCCCTTTATGTTGATTATATACAATATATATTATTATATAATATCTAATGCTATTATTACTTTAATTATTATATGTATTGATCTATTGCATAGTAACTAGGGCTCATTAGTTTACATATATAGGAATGTGACACAAATATGATGTATGTGGATGTCCCATAACCCCAACCATTGACAACACACTGACACGGTTAGAATGGTATAACAAAGCTTTATTTCATACACAGAGCACATTCAGAAATTGACATTGATTGTGCATTAATAACATGGGTGTTTTGTGGGCGAATACCGGAAGGGCAAGAGGCTGTGGGCAATCAAAGGACACCTAAAGGGTTAACTGTTAGACAGCATAATAATGATAATGCATAGCATCTACTAGGGTCACATGTGGTCAGGAAACCACAGTAACCATAATTGGATGTGACATAGGAATATCATATAACACTCAATTTCATAGAAATAACCATTAATGAGCATACAGCAAACATATGGTCTTCATCTGCCATATTAAACAGATGCTAGAAATCATGGATCATGTGATATTAATCAATTCCACACACAGTGTGTTTTCATACATTACTGTTGATTCCCAAATAGATGATAGGAATGTGGAAAACATAAAGAGGAGGTGTTAGAACAATCATTAGCTGTTATTATAGTACATTGTTTTTGCTCTGGACACTCCAATAAACCACTTAACATGAACGCAGTAATAACCATATTGATTCTGTCCTGTTCAATCAGCCTTCCCGGAATATTTTGAGGATGTGTAATACAACAAGGCATGCATCACTGTGAACACAACCTTTCAGAAAAAAGTACTATCACTATCTACAGTGCCTTGCAAAAGTATTCACCCCCTTGGCATTTTTTTATGTTTTGTTGCCTCACAACCTGGAATTAACATGGATTGTTTGAGGATTTGCATAATTTAATTTACAGAACATGCCCACAACTTTAAAGATGATTTTTTTTTTTTATTGTGAAGCAAACAACAAATAGGACACAATAACAGAAAAAGTCAATGTGCATAATTATTCACCCCCCTAAAGTCAATACTTTGTAGAGACACCTTTTGCAGCAATCACAGCTCCAAGTCGCTTTGGATAAGTCTCTATGAGCTTGCCACATCTTACCACTGGGATTCTTGCCCATTCTGCCTTGCAAAACTGCTCCAGCCCCTTCAAGTTGAATGGTTTGCGCTTGACCACAGATTTTCTATTGGATTGAGGTCTTTGACTAGGCTATTCCGACATATTTACATGTTTCCCCTTAAACCACTCAGGTGTTGCTTTAGGAGTGTGTTTGGGGTCATTGTCCTGTTGGAAGGTGAACCTCCGTCCTAGCCTCAAATCACGCACAGCGTGGTACAGGTTTGCTCAAGAATATCCCTGTATTTAGCACCATCCATCTTTCCCTCAACTCTAACCAGTTTCCTAGTCCCAGCTGCTAAAAAACATCCCACAGCATGATGCTGCCACCACCATGTTTCACTGTGGGGATGCTGTTCTTTGGGTGATGTGATGTGTTGGATTTGCACCAGACATAGCGTTTTCTTTAGTGGCCGAAAAGTTCAGTTTAAGTCTTATCAGACCAGAGCACCTTCCTCCATACATTTTGTGAGTCTCCCACATGCCTTTTCAGAAACTCAAAACATGCCATTTTGTTTTTTGCTGAAATTAATGGCTTTCCTCTGGCCACTCTGCCATAAAGCCCAACTCTATGGAGCATACAGCTTATTTTTGTCCTATGTACATATACTCCAATCTCTGCTGTGGAACTCTGCAGCTCCTCCAGGGTTACCTTAGGTCTCTGTGCTGCCTCTCTGATTAATGCCCTCCTTGAGTGAGTTTTGGTGGGCGGCCGTCTCTTGGCAGGTTTGCTGTTGTGCCATGTTCTTTCCATTTGGTTATGATAGATTTGATGGTGCTCCTGGGGATCATCAAAGATTTGGATATTTTTTTATAACCTAACCCTGACTTGTACTTCTCAACAACATTGTACCTTACTTGTTTGAAGAGTTCCTTGGTCTTCATGGCAGTGTTTGGTTGGTGGTGCCTCTTGCTTAGGTGTTGCAGCCTCTGGGGCCTTTCAAAAAAGGTGTGTGTATATGTAATGACAGATCATGTGACAATTAGATTGCACACGGGTGGACATCATTTCACTAATTATATGACTTCTGAAGGTAATTGGTTGCACCAGGGCTTTTTATGGGCTTCATAACAAAGGGGATGAATACATAGGCACATGCCAATTTTCTGTTTTCTATTTCTACAAAATTGTTTTATGTATATATTTTTCTCATTTCTCTTCACCAACTTACACTATTGTGATCTGATCCATCACATAAAATTCAGATTAACAAAACATTGAACTTAAGGCTGTAATGTCATAAAATAGGTAAAAGGTCAAGGGGGGTGAATACTTTTGCAAGGCACTGTACATGGAATAGTTGTGCCATGCTGATATCACATCTTACTGGTATATGAGTGGTACCAAGGCCACACAGATTACACTGTTCATATTACCCCTAAAGATATGCACATTTATCATGATGTCAAACCAAGGTAATTATGCATTTTGTTTGGATGACATGAAATACATGTATCCGCTTTCATCCTGTTAATGGGATGAAATGCAACAAAAACACATGTATAACTACTGCTTTGGATTAGCAGATCGTAATGGGACTGTGCAACTCTAAAGCCGTGAGACTATTCATTGTAATGGAAACTCAGACCAGTCATGTTCATTAGTGAAGAGATATGTAGTCATATATTGCATTTCAGATCCATCTGCAGTGGTAAATGACACTGATTGAATGCTTGTTGGGAACTGGGTTGAGTGTTCACTCACATGATGGTACTGTACTGCTCGAAGATGAAGAACATGCCTTCATAGTCATGAGATTTGGCTATTAACACCTACAGAGACAAGAACAAGATATTAATCATAACAATATTCTGTTTAACTACAATACCTCATCTCAAGGTCAATCCACATTGAACATCAATTGTTGAAATGTTCCGTGCCCTCGCCCCGTCTCACTCTTTCACGTGGTGGTGGTGGTGGTGTAGGAGCGTGGGGTGCCACTACGTTGGGTGGCTGGGGATCAGGTTGAGATGGTGGTGAGGTCTGAGGGCCCAGGCAGTGACTCCTGATATGCCGGTGAACGTGGCTGGCCAGCTCATGTGGATGGTCCTGGGCCCTCTGGAATTTCCTGGCCTTCTTCCTCAGCCACTCCCAACTCCAGTGGAGCCTCCCCCTGTTCCACTGTGGTTGTCCTTGACCTTCTGGGTACTGAAATGGAAGAACAAATATATTTGAGTTGCTTTCCATACACAATTGACAGCTATATGTTTCCATATCCTTGACATCATGGTCACCTGTGATTGGCTGTGGTGCTTGTATTTCACAGATAAACCATGGCCTGCATAATGAGCATTGTGGATCATGGCTCATATGAATATGGGTGCAGTGTGTGAAACTGACCAATCTGTGACATGTTCCCAGCAATGGTTGTTAACATGCACCTGAGACATGGTCCAGGTTGTGACAGTATAGGACACACACATGCAGTCCTACAGAGTCTGTATCCACATATGCCGCAGTGCACACAACCAGACATGTACTCTGTCTTGAATGTCAGATCAATCTTGATATAAGAGGCAAATTGTACTCCTTATCATTTTGAACTGCAGGTATTGGCTAGACATTTAATTGATACAAATGATGAAAATGATATGTTTGCTATCAGGATTCACATGGTTATTGATGCCACATATATCTTCAGTCATAACCATAGCGCTTACAGTGCTATTGTAGGTCAGTTATCTATGTGTGTGGGCAGGGGTGTGTTCATTTGCTCAGCTACAGCACAGTCAATGATTTACAGTGTTAGCTCCCTTATAAACCACTTCCTCCGGCGTTAATTGCGGTTTCCCACTTTCTATTGGCTGCTGGCCATTATCTCACTACGTAATACCGCAATTGGTTATTGACGGCTGATCGCGGCTCATCCCGCCTCTTTAAGCTTGCGTGTGGATTTACAGGCTTGCATCAATAGCTCTGTAACGCAGCCGATTTTCAAGCCTGTAGGTTCTGTGGGTCTCACGTTGCTGCTATGGGCTTCAAATTTAATGGGGCTGTACATCATGTACTCAAAATAACATTTATACATTTGACAATTATTAAATTTTTTGCTTAGAAAATATATTAATTTAAGAAAATGTCAAAGCCATACTGAAAGAATCAATGAACAATGTATTTGATCCAGACTAGCTTAACTGGTAATGTGAAAGACTTGAGAGGAAGCAAGGACTCATTGAGCATCTCTTATGCATGTTATCTGTTCATGTTTTACTTTCAAAAGATTGGGTAAACTAACTAAAGCCTCATTGTGTAGTGGGGATATAAATAATTCCCCACAGGAGGCAAGCACTCTATTTCTCTTTCTTTTCACTCTTTTTTCCCCTCTTTCTTTGATCTTTCTACTTTGCTTGGTATATATTTGATTTATATATTCAGCAACAATTATTTTTCTGCAAGATCTGAAATCTACTATTATTGGAAGCCTTACATATAATAAGTGTACTTTTTGTGATGCAATTACCTATGCATACATGATGTTGTCTTGAACTTTGTGGAAAAAAACAGGAAAAATAAAAGAAAATGTATTGTGGAAAAAAATGGATATAAGAACATAAAGCTCTTTCAGTCCAGAGATTCAGAAGATTCCCTGTCCATTGTTTCCTGTAATATATCAGTACAGAGGACAATAAAATCACCTTTCACTGTCTCAGATGTCATTTTTCTACACTACAGAGGTATTACTTTTCATTCTAAAAGTTTTCTGTAATTTTTATAAAATGGCTTTTTATTTACACTATTAATAGTTTTGGCTGAACACCCATAGCTTGCTCTTCTGTTATACAAGCTGATATTACCAGGTTTTCTTATTGGGTAATCTGACATTTCCATTATGACGTTTAAAATCACTATGTATTGTTTATGAGCTCCATTCCAATCTAAGACGTAGCTGCGAGGAATGGCTCCCTTGAAACATTGGGAGCTTCTATTTTCACTTAATAGGGAGCCAATCCAATCCATCTCTCCTGTAATTGTATCTACCATGCATCAAGCCCAAAGTACTGAGCGTGTAGTCTGCTCGCAGGAGACTTTGATTCTGTAGTCTCCTTAGCAATGCTGCACACACAATACACTAGCCCTAACACATGATCTAACCCCTATCTATCTATATCAATACCTTCCCAAGGCATGAAAGGGGCTAAATATGTATTAACACTAATGCAGGGTAATGACCCCTCTGACTATAACCTGCTACTCCCTATGAGCCAAGTGATCCCCTGGATTTCCCCCAATACTGACTATAAACCGGGGAGCCCTGAAGATTCTTTTCTCCCACTGGTTGAGGGGAAGCCCAGGGATTCCATCCTCCCACTCACAAACCCGGGGGATTCCACCATCTAACTATAATCAAGGGGGTCTCTAGAGACCCCCATGGGAACTAAAATATATCCCCCTGCCACGGAAGCCCTTAAAGGACCCCAGGACATCTAACATTAACCCCTGTCATGGAGGTCCTATGGATGATGCCCCCATAGCGTAGAGAGTACTAGACAACTTTTGCATTTGGAAGATGCCACATTTTTTGCAAAAAAAATCATTCTCTCACTCCAATAGTACTATTATCACTTAAATACACAGTGCATGACTCTCTAACAAACTTCTTTCCTGTATTTCAGAAGTGGAAGAAAGTGTGGGGGATACTGCATGGAGGCAGCTCCTCTGGCCTGGCACGTCTGGAACTGTACGAGGGCTCTCAACCTCCAGAGCATGGTCGCAGATCAGACTGCTGGAGACTCCTGCAGCTCAGTGACTGCGTCCGTGTATCAGAGCGCATTGGGGAACCTGGCCCAAAAGATACACTCTCATTTAGTATTGAAACGACACAGAGGATATACCTGATGGCCAGTGAGGTATCTGAGCAGCCTTGTTGGGTAAAAGCTCTCTGCAGTATAGCATTCCCACAGGTGAGTCTTCACTCCCTTCCAAAGGTGTGTTTGGAGTACAGTCTGTTTGTGACACAGCTTCTTGGAATATGGTGTGGCCTCTTTAAGGTTGTTAGCTTATGTATTTATTTATCTGTTACATACATAGGATGTATCTAAAAATGAAACTGCTTGTTTATTTATACAGTATATAACTCTGAATATTGTATAAAATACTGTCTTTGTAATAAATATCTCATGTGAAAGAATGGTTATACCTGGAATAATTATCAAACAAGAACTCATGGATACTGCTGTGCACATCATACAGATCAGCCAAAATCAAGTGGAGAAGCTGTAAAACATTTGAACATTTGGTTATTCTTGTTTTGAAATGAAAATGAATGTAAATTAAATTGTTATAAGTTGTGTAAAAGTGGATTGCCACTAGCCAGTGGCGATCACCCGTAATCCAGCTCCAAGAATGGTACTCTTCCAGGTGTGCGGACACCGCCTCATAAAATCAAAGGAAAACACCATGGGCGCAGAAGTCATAAGAACTCAGGAGAGGAGTAGAGGTTTGCAACAGATAAGGAATGAAGGGAGTTAGAGAAGACAGAGCGACAGAAAGGGGGGGGGGGGGAGATAATTTGGACACCGGGGCTCATAATATACAGAGTTCACCTGAAGCATCTCACTCATGTGCAGCTGGGCAATTAGAAATAAAATGCAGAACACACTGGCATGCACCCCCTCATCATTAGTCCCCCCATGCCCCCAATCCTACACCCCTGGGAAACACCAATATTTTGATACTTGGGTCATTCCACATCAAATAAAGCAAAAAACAAGGGTTTTATCACCCACCATCTCAGATTTTGATGAAACTTGGTGTACATCCTTCCGTTATGGTTGAGATAAACCCCCGTAAACTGCAAATAGTGCGCAGGACCCATCACATGGAGACTGTGATTTTTCTCCTGCACACTCAAACAATCTCCATGCTTAAGTGATGGAGGGCAGCTGCATAATAAAATATTTTATAAAACAGTGGAATCTACATCCATTAAACACATCCTAGATGTCTTTTCACTTTCTTTTCACTGTACTGATTGATGATGCAGAGCAGCATTAATACATTTAGTATCCCTTTAAGTGAATTCAAATGATTCATTTTCAAATTATATTTTAAAATACATATGAAACATGCAGAATAGTTGGTCCTAGATAAAGGAGGTCCTGGGTCACAGACGACCCAACTTACAGACGACTTGTACTTTAGAAATGGATCCCAAGGCTCTTTGTTTAAGTTTATTTTTATGTTTTGCAACAAAGAGAAGAGGGGTGGGGAGAGATAGCGCACCAATTCCTAGTGCAAAATAACCAATAAATTGTAATCCCAAACCCTTGTAGGTAAAGCTCTCACCTTTTCTAACCTCAGTCTATGAAGTATATTATAGACTTCCCAACACTTGTTGGCTTGTAGGTTGGTACTTCTTTCCTCTGTGAAAATCATATCTCTTCCAATAGATTGTGGGTATTAGGGTAATGTATCTGTGTACTTTTCAGAGCATGGGGAATGTTACAACACTATTTGGGCCGGGTTTAATATATCCCCTTTGGAGTAATAGTTGTCTTTAATCAAAATACTATATAAAACATGGTTGCCTTGCAAAAGTGTTCACCCTCCTTGACTTTTTACCTATTTTGTTACATTACAGCCTTAAGTTCAATGTTTTGTTAATCTGAATTTTATGTGATGGATCAGAAGTTGGTGAAGAGAAATGAGAAAAATATATACATAAAACAATTTTGTAGAAATAGAAAACAGAAAATTGGCATGTGCCTATGTATTCATCCCCTTTGTTATGAAGCCCATAAAAAGCCCTGGTGCAACCAATTACCTTCAGAAGTCATATAATTAGTGAAATGATGTCCACCTGTGTGCAATCTAATTGTCACATGATCTGTCATTACATATACACACCTTTTATGAAAGGCCCCAGAGGCTGCAACACCTATGCAAGAGGCACCACTAACCTAACACTGCCATGAAAACCAAGGAACTCTCCAAACAAGTAAGGGACAATGTTGTTGAGAAGTAAAAAAATATCCAAATATTTGATGATCCCCAGGAGCACCATCAAATCTATCATAAACAAATGTTAAGAACATGGCACAACAGCAAACCTGCCAAGAGACGGACGCCCATCAAAACTCACGGAACGGGCAAGGAGGGCATTATTCAGAGAGGCAGCACAGAGAGTAGGGCTTTATGGCAGAGTGGCCAGAAGAAAGCCATTACTTTCAGCAAAAAACAATGTGGGACACCCCCAAAATGTATGGAGGAAGGTGCTCTGGTCTGATGAGACTAAAATTGAACTTTTCGGCCATCAAAGAAAATGCTATGTCTGGCGCAAACCCAACACATCCCATCACTCAAAGAACACCATCCCCACAGTGAAACATGGTGGTGGCAGCATCATGCTGTGAGGATGTTTTTCAGCAACCGGGACTGGGAAACTGGTCAGAGTTAAGGGAAAGATGGATGGTGCTAAATACAGCGATATTCTTGAGCAAAACCTGTACCACTCTGTGCTTGATTTGAGGCTAGGACGGAGATTCACCTTCCAGCAGGACAATGAGACCAAACACACTGCTAAAGCATCACTTGAGTGGTTTAAGGGGAAACATGTAAAAGTGTTGGAGTGGCCTAGTCAAAGCCCAGACCTCAATCCAATAGAAAATCTGTGGTCAGACTTAAAGATTGCTGTTCACTAGAGCAAATCATCCAACTTGAAGGAGCAGGAGCAGTTTTGCAAGGAGGAATGGGCAAAAATACCTGTGGTAAGATGTGTCAAGCTCATAGAGACTTAACCAAAGCAACATGGAGCTGTGATTGCCGTAAAAGGTGGCTCTACAAATTATTGACTTTAGGGGGGTGAATAGTTATTGACACGTTGACTTTTTCTGTTATTTTGTCCTATTTGTTGTTTGCTTCACAATAAATAAAATAAACATCTTCAAAGTTGTGGGCATGTTCTATAAATTAAATGATGCAAATTCTCAAACAATCCATGTTAATTCCAGGTTGTGAGGCAAAAAAACATGAAAAATGTCAAGGGGGGTGAATACTTTTCAAGGCACCACTGTAAATATTCAATTTATTCAATGTTTGTAAAAAAAATTAAATATAATCAAATATGTTCAATAGCGAAAAATAAGAAGAAAAATGGCAAATTATACAGTGACTCTAATATTATTAAAAAATAAATAAATAGATAGGAACAATACTGACCAGACGTGTTTCGTCACTTTTATCCTGTGGCTTTTTCAATTATCAAAAATACCTCAATGATATGAAATTCAAATGCAGAGTGTAAAGCTCAGTCACTGTAACCTTTTGCCATTTTAATTCTTATTTTTCGCTATTGAACTGTTTTTATTATATTTTATCTTTTTTACAAACATTGAATAAATACTATGTTTCATATAGTATTTTGATTAAAGACACCTATTACTCCAAAGGGGATATATTAAACCTAACCAAAATATTTATATTTGGGCACCACTATGTATTGATAGTGTTGTAACATTCCCCATGCTCTAAAAAGTACACAGATACATTAGGTTAGAAAAGGTGAGAGCTTTACCTACTGATCTCTGTGAACAAGGGTTTGGGATTACAATATATTGGTTATTTTGCACTAGGAATTGGTGCGCTATCTCTCCCCACCCTCTTCTCTTTGTTTCATACCATACAGATACACCAGTGAACTGTGTTCTGAGAGAAGCAGCACATCTAGCTATAACCAGCACATTGGACTTGAGAATACACACCAACTTAATTCAGAGACAAATGAGAGAAAGCTAAAGATCAGATTGATAACTAACACCCTAAGAACTAGATCACCTGAGGAGCGCTACAGAGTATTACAGGGTCATACAACCCTGTACTTTTTTATTTTTATGTTTTGTTTGTTTCAATTACAACAAAGAGCTGAATAGTTTCTGTAACTTTATATTACAGTACAGGGTTATTATTATATACATAATAGCGACTTGCCTGACAAAAATGACGGTGCAATAAAATTTTAAGCCATGGCAATGCTGTTTGACACACAATGTAAAGCTTTTTCTACTGAGAGGACCTTCGGCGTTCATTGCGAATCTCGACTGGCTCGCAATGAGGGCCTTTGGCGCTCATAGCGAGCTGCTCAATTTTAAGCCATGGCAATGCTGTTTGACACACAATGTAAAGCTTTTTATACTTAGAGGACCTTCGGCGTTCATTGCGAGCCTCGCGCTGAGCGCCTTCGGCACTCATCGCGTGGCTCGCAATGAGCGCCTTTGGAGCTCATAGCGAGCCGCTCAATTTTAAGCCATGGCAATGCTGTTTGACACATAATGTAAAGCTTTTTATACTTAGAGGACCTTCGGCGTTCATTGCGAGCCTCGCGCTGAGCGCCTTCGGCACTCATCGCGTGGCTCGCAATGAGCGCCTTTGGAGCTCATAGCGATCCGCTTCTCTCGTTTACTTTTGTTCCTATGAGCTCCTTAGGCTCTCATGACAAAGACAGATATATATGTCAATATTTATAGTATAATTATTAATTAATTATTTACTTAATAAAATAATCTACTTATAATCTATTTGTAATTGATATATCCAGCAATGAATAGCCTGAGGAGCTAAGTATCTATTTTTATTTTCCTGCATACAATGTACAGTTGGACTGTTGCTGCTGTGAGGAGAAAGTGGCATCAATGTTCCAGCTGTGCATTAGAAATATGCTGTGTGCGCGAGGTCAAACCGTTGCTTTAGTTGTGTATTGTTAGTGTTGTAAAATGGCGTTGTTTGTCTATGTGCTACGCGGGTCAAAAGCATTTTGCGTGCTGTCTAAGTGTGTATTTCAGTACCTCGTACATCCCTGGCAAAAGTCGTACATGTCTGTCGATGTTTTGCGCACTTCGAGGTAGTGTAGCCTCGTTTTAATTTTTTTCGTCCTCCATTTTTTTCCTCTCTTAGCCGATTTGAGATTTTCTAAACTCGTTAAATTGGACTTTAATTAGCGTGCAGCCTTACTGGCAGATGTCATGGCTGTCCCCCCATGCTATGTGTATTTTGTTGTATTTTGTATTGTTTTGTGTTGTTTGTGAATGTAAGCATTTCGGCCGTTAACCTCGTATTTTTGTGACCTCGTATTATTTTTTTCTAAGTTACGCGGGTCGTAAATAAAAGTCGTACATCCTTGTCGGTGTTTTCTGCGCTTTGGGGTCATTGGGCCTTGTTTTAATTTTTTGCCGCCGCTATTTTTTTCTCACTTAGCCGATTTTTCTTGCTTAGTCAAATGGTGAAACTGCGTAAAATCGACTTTAATTTGTATGCAACCTCACCCCTAGGTACTGGCTGACCCCCGAGCTGTTTGTGATGTTTTTGTAATTTTTTTATTTTTTTTATTTCCATAGTTTTTTGTGTTTTTTGCAGTCCGCAAGTTCGTATTTTTGTGACCTCGTATTTTTGTTACCCCGCGGGTCGTATTTTCTTTTGTGTAAGTCTGTATTTCCTCTTTACACTTTAGTGTTTTTTTCTAAGTCTCGCCGGTCGTATTTTTTTTTTCTAAGACCCGCGTCATGTTTTTTTTTTTGCAAATTTGTGCTTTTCTGGAGTTTATTTGTCCCGGGAGTGAGGCAGCGTAGAGCCTCCCCCCTCCGCAAATGCGGACCCTCGCGCCTTTGCGGCCGACGTTGGAGCCTCCACCTCCACAAATGCGGCCAGAACTGTGCCCCTCACTTTGCGAGGGACGCTGTTCTGCGAGCTCGCTTTGCGAGCTTGCAAAGCGTCACAACGATTCACAGTTTGACAACTATTATTTGTGATGAGCCATTATAGTATTAGTATTATTATTCAGGGATCCGAGTTACATACAAATCTGATCTAAAGACGTTCTCAGGAATGTACACAGAGATTTACCTGCTTTATTATTTGTGCATCTCACTTGAGCACAAAATAATCTACACATACTGTGTGCATTTATTAAACATATATAAACTAAAGCTGTATGTCGGTGTGCAAAATGCACAGGTAGTTATCTCAGCATAGAAAGATGTTTCTTTCTCTCTAAATACAGGAGCGTCTGCCCCTTGAGAGACGGTGCAGTCAACCACCTCAGTCAGGAGGACTACAGCTTCAGGAGAACTCCCTATACAGCACAAGCAGAGAAAGTGGTGAGTAGAAACATGTTAATTAAAACATAATTGGGAGAAAAGGGGCAAAAAATATACAAATTAATGAGGACCTTCAAAGAATCAGTAATGTATGAAAACATTTTTTTTGCATGAACAAAATACCAAAATAAACATTATTATACTTACACTTAAGATTTGCTAAATCTCTTGAGTTTGCAAGCAGTTTGTTTTCAGACGTAACAACAATGTAAATCCCTGCTAAAATTAGCATCAAATTCATTGTATCCATCTATGATGGCAGTTTGTGTAGCAAGAAATCATGGGATGTGTAGTCCACTGCACAAGGAAGCAGGAGGAGCCAGACACTTCTGTGTTGGATCTTTGCATAGTGCTGCTGCTGGCTTGAAGGTTATTAATGGATTAAAATCTGTACACAAATGCAGTGTTTCTACTAATCGCTAAGAGGGTGTAAAAAAATAGTTTTATTTTTAAATGAAAGAAATCTGTATGCAAATAGAATGATTCAATGTAATGTGTGTTTCTGATATTCTGATATAAGCAGTCGGATCTATCCTGTTATGGTGCTGCCGATATTTTGCAGCACTGCTGATATGTGAGAGAAGTCCTAAGCTTATAATGTTAGCCTAACCCTTGAACTAATCCTAACCCTCACCCTAACCCCAACCCTAATCCTCACCCTAACCCTAACAGTTTACCTAAGCCTTGACTCTATGATATGGCACCGGAATATCGGCAGCGCCATCTAGTAAATGCTCACATACCTGCTGCTGCCTTGTGCTGCACTACCATAAGAGGATAGGACCAAGCAGCCTGTGTTAGATTAGAAAAAGGTAAAAACAGGGCAACTTAGACATTAAACTTAGATCTTTAATAGGAGCAACAAAGACAGCATTGTGTGTGTGCTATAATTGTAATTATTGCTATTATGGTAATTAGCTACTTTGATGTGTGTGTTTGTTCCTGTGATGACAAAAGCTTACGTACCCAAATGTTGTCATGTAATTAGATCTCCTTCTCCACCCTTATCAAAACCTCTATACTACAAGTTGCAATTTGGAGTCACATATTAGCATAATGGAGATACATAAACAATACTGAATACCTCAGGAACTATTTACTGTAGAGAAGAATGGCTAAGGCAATCTATAGACAGTTTTCAATACTATTTGTAAAGAAAGCAACTTGCGGTTGAGGTGATGGAGTCCATTTAAAACACCACTGTAGTGCGGACAAATTTCAAACTTGTGATGTATGTAACAAACTATCAATGCATTAAGTTACAAATTTAAATGAAATACTATTACTGCTTTTATTTTAAAGCACATCCTACTACTTCTCTTTGCATGCAGTTCTCCGGAAAAAAAGAAGGGGAACTGCAAGTGAAGAGAAGGAAGTAGAGAGAATAAAGGGAGGGGTGAAGGAAGAAAGAGGTAGAAAGGTTTTGTAGGGGAAGGCAGGGAAAGAAATAAGAGGAAAGGAAATCAGTATAAAAGAGGGAATGGAGGCAGTGGGAGAGAACAAGGAGGAGAAGGAAAGTAAATGGACAGGGTGAAGAAAGATAAAATTGTGAAGAATAAAGCGAAGCAGAAGAGAGAGGAGAAAGGGATTAGTGGTAGAGGGCGAAGAAGGTAGAAAAGAGAAGGAAAGGGGATAGAAAGATAGAGAGGGGAAAAAAGATGGGGTGAGAAAGAGTAAAGGAAGGAAAATGGAGTTTGAGTGATCGATACGGCGGAGGAACAAATTGCAAAATGGATGTATGAGAGGGAGAGATGTAGAAAGTAAAGGATGGGGTTTAGAAAGAGAGTTGGAAAATTAAAAAAGAAGGAAAAAAATAGGGCATGGAGACAAGAAGGATGGGGTAGCACAGACCCATAGCTAGATATATTTGTGGGTAAGCTAATATGGGTCAAACCAAGGGTAAACATTTAGGCCATATTTTTCTTGACTACACCATCCATTACATCAGCCAATACACCCCTCTCTATACAAAGCATTTTTTTTCAGTTAGTGAACATGGCTATAAAGCATTCAATATGATAGAAAATACATGCATCCAATTCAACAGCATAATTAGTGGCAAACAGCTTAAAAATGTCTATTGATACGCAAGCATTGTATTATTAAACACATTTGCCCAATTATTTTAGAAGTGCTCTTCATGGTGTGAATGAGCTCAAGATTGTATGTTAAAATCAACTATTTTTTATTTTACTCACACTAATAACAGATAACGTTTTAAATCCCTGTTTACATACAAGTCTATCCTGCCCACAGTTGCATGAGTAATAACAGAAATTGTAATTAACAGGAAAATGATATTATGGATAGCACACACATCTCCTGGACTCAGGTTACAGTGCACTGTCAAGTTTACCCATAGATTTCCTGTTTAGACCAGTCCAGTATTCTATGCCTGCACAGCTATATGTGGTATGGGTACAATTTTTGTTTGCTAGGATCATTAAAGGAGCTGCACAGAGCGTCGACCAGAGCACTGCACCCCCCCCCCCCCCCCCCGCCCCCATTATGCTGCATTGCTCAAATTCCAGAGAGGCAAAACTTGAAATATAAGCAGTCTGACAAAAACCTTACCATTCACTTGTAGTAATGAAGCAGATGTGGATCAGTCTGTGGGCAGTTTGGACATGTAAACACAGATTTGATTGAACTTTATTTCTCAGTGAAAAATGCACATATTTAAAAAAGCATGCTTTTATGAGATCTTCACAGTCATGTGGTCCAAATTATGCTGTATTATGTGGCACCTTAAGTAGCTGTAATGAAATACAGCAATGTGAATATATAAAAAATGGTAAATATTGGGAAAATAATTTAAAATGTACAAATCATTGTAATGATAGCAACATCAATATTTATAATACTAAAAAAATAACAAAAATAAATAATAATATGTTAATATTAATAGATACTATTATTACTAATAATAATTTGGTAATAAAACATTGTCATATATAAATAATATAACAATATAATATATATATATGTATGTATGTATGTATCTATATATATATATATATATATATATATATATATATATACATATATTATTGTTGTTATGCTATTAGCAAATTACTATTATTAATAATAATATATTAGCATTGTATTATTATTATTAATAAGTATAATAATAATAATATAATTCTATTACTATTAAATTACTATACATATATATTTATATGTGGGACTATTAAAATTTGAGAAAATCCCAGCTACTTTAGTGAGTTAAAATTATTAATTGAAGAAATGTCTTATACTGAAATTATGAACTGCAAAGGGGACAAGGGGGGAAAAAGGATATCTGGGATACTGGGAGAAGACAATTGTGTTTGCTTAAACTTTTGAACACCTCTCTAACAGCATATTATTATGGAAGAGATACATAGATAATGTACTACTGTTCTGGTCTGGGACAATAGAAGATCTGAAAAAGTTTCTGGAACAACTACCGTAAATACTAACAACCTAGGCTTGTAGTTTACATATATTTTTGATTACAGAAGTATTGAATTTCTAGATATAGCTATTACCAGAGATAGTTCAGGTGAAATACATACTTCGGTACATTATAAACCAACAGCAACTAATTCCTTATTGAAATTGGTCCAGCCAACATCCCTTCCCACTGAAGGCAGGAATCCCTGTCGGACAATATCTGAGACTAAGGCGCAATTGTGATACAGTGGATATGTATAAAAAGCAAGCAAAGGACCTCAAGAAGAAATTTAAAGAGCGAGGTTATCCAAACCGTATACTTAAAAGGGCATATAAATGAGCATTGGAAACTGAAAGATCGATCTTGTTGTCTGATAGAGATGCCAAAGAAGAAGACGATAACATTTGTTGCATCATGACATATGGGAGTGACTGGCAGCAAATTAAAGCCATTCTAAGCAAACATTGGGGCATATTAAAAAATGATCCAATGCTACATGACTTTTTGACACATAAACCATCGATAACATACAGACAAGATAAAAGTCTGAGAGACGGCTTGGTACACAGCTTTTTTCAGCCCATAAATAAAGAGGTTCCTTGGCTTAAATCCCCAACTGGCCTTTATAGCTGTGGCCATTGTAAAGCCTGCCGCTATATACAACCTAACAAAGGCTTTGTGCATCCAGTCACAAATGTAAAATACCCTCTAAGAAATGTTATCAACTGTGGAACATGTCATGTTGTATACATAATGATGTGTACATGTCCAAAAATGTACGTAGGTAAAACCATTCGACCCTCTACGAAGACGGGTGTTAGAACATATCTATTCAGTTACCCACGGAATGATGGACACCCCGGTGGCATGCCACATGAAGAATTGGCATTCCAACACATTAGAATGCATGAAGTTCTATGTCCTTGAACAAGTCATAAGAACTCCGAGAGTGGGAGATTTGGATACATATCTTCTCCATCAAGAGAGTAGATGGATTTTTTTATTGAATGCACAAAGTCCTGAGGGGCTAAATTAGGGATTTTCCTTTTCATCATTTATTTAATAATTCAACAACACCATTTTATATAATTAATATCACATTTATTCTTAGTATTTTTTTCTAATGACTCAAGTTGCCTTTTTTCAAATAGGTGCTCACAATTTTTGTGTTTCAATTATTCCTGTATGTTCCCTTGCTTACAAAGCACTATTTCAGTACACGTTATTCAACATATTTCTTTTCATCTTTCCAAAATTTTCACATTGATTGACGTCCAAGTTAGGTCTTTTACTATACATACACTACACTTACTTATGTTCCTCAATAATGCAGATCTATAGATAAGCACTAATAGTTTATTTATTTTTATTTTTTTTCATAAAGTTTTTATTAAGAATAATCAAGAAAAAACTTGTACAAAAATAAGCACATACTATAAAACATAATTCCACATGTCAAGAAACGATAATTACTATCCTAAGCAACTGCTTCTCTTTGTTGAATTATTCCTTAATATAATTTTAACGTTTTCAGTGCACAAATTGGTTTAAATAAACAATCGTGTTACAATCAATATATTCTATGAACACATGAGAAGAGAGAAAGAGGAAGAAGTGAAGAAAAGAAGAGAAAAATAAACAAATAACCAAAGAAATGAAGAAGTAAGGAAAAGAGCAAATAGTAGATAATTGCTTCCCATCCGCTCTTCTACTACAAAAGGTCAGGATTTGACTATACCGTGGCCTTTTCAGTTCCTGTGCTACCCAATCTTAGTTTTACTGTCGTTACCTTTCGTCCGAAGTAGCCTACAGTGTCCTCTCCCGCTCCGCCTGTTCCAGTCCGCCCCCCGCTCCACTCCTCTTCCAATTGTAAAGAGCCTCCCTAGCAAAAATTCAACTCGTCCCCCCACTGCCTAAGAAATGCAGTCGGGGGAGGAGATCCAGGGTCCCCAAATTTCCAGAAACTTTTGATGTGTGTCCAATAGTGTATGAGTCATTCTCTCATGTATAAATAGGAAGTTTATTTTGTTTTTGATTTCCTGGAAGTTAATGGAATTGTCCTTCCACCTTCTCGCTATGATGTTTTTTACTGCCAGATAAATCAATTGTGTCAATTTATTGCCTACCCCTCCCAGTTCCTTATAATTCCTGCCTAAGAGACATGTCGCTATGGAAGGTTTAAGTGGGATACTAAATAATCTGGAAAGTAGATCAGCCGCTCTAGCCCAGGTTTCTGAGACTAAAGGACATTTCCACCACGCGTGAATGAAGTCCCCTCGTTCTTGACATCCCCTAAAACATTTATCCGAAGTTGTAGGCACAATTCTATTTAGTCTAGCGGGGGTCATATACGCCCTATGTAGGATTTTCAGCGAGGTTTCCAACAAGCTAAAATTAAGGGACCCTTTAGAAAGGCTAGAGAAAGCTTTAGACCAGGAGGGCTCATCCCAAGTCTGCTCCAAGTCCAGCTCCCACTTCAGCATAAAGGAAGGCTTTGGTGAATCCAAGGGGGGAGCATTAATTATGTTATATATTGCTCCCAGTGTACCCTTAGTAAGGGCTGAGTGTCTGCAAATTGTGGTGAGCCAGGAGTCTTTAGGCGGGCCAAATTCCCTGAGAACTTCTTCTACCCAGTGCCTGATTTTAATATAGTTAAATATTTCCGTATCAGGAAACTCCCTCCCTCTGCAAACTGTTCCTAGAGAAATAATATTCCCCCCTTCCAGCCATGAGCCTAGTTTATCTAATTTTTGCAGAATCCAAAATTGTTTAGAGTTAGAAGAGAGGGTAGCCGAGAGGGTGGGGGAAGTGAAAATCGAGGTAAGAGGAGTTACCGGGTATGCTAGATTGTGGGTTTTCTTGGCCCAGTTCCAGATTTTTAAAGTAAATTTAGTTATTGGATTACTTATGTAAGACCTAAGAGTATTCGAATTTGGTGCCCATAGGATAGTACCCCACGTGAGGGGGGGCATTTGTGCCTCCTCTATGAAAACCCAATTAGGCTGGAGGGAAGTGGAATGTGCCAGAGGAATAAAGGCCAGTTGCGCCGCTCTGAAATAGCTAGAGAAATTCGGGCATGAGAGACCTCCCTTGGATTTATGTCTATACATGATCTTCCTTGCTATTTTCGGGGGTCTATTCCTCCAGATGAACTTGAACACCAAGGACTGAAAGCGAGCTAATTCTGAGTTATTAACTTGAACAGGAAGGGTTCTGGCTAGATACAGGAGCCTCGGGAGGATGTTCATCTTCACCGAGGTTATCCGACCCGTCCAAGAAATATGCTTCCTCGTCCAAATGTTCAAATCCCTCTGAAGAACCCTGAAGAGGGGGGGGGGGGGGAAATTGGCCTTATAAATTCCAGCTAAAGAGCTAGTAATATTTATCCCCAAGTAGTGAATATGATTGGCCGGCCAGATAAACTTATGGCTTGATTTCAACTGGGATAGAGTATCTAAGGGTATGCCTATGCCTAGTGCCTCTGTTTTGTCCTGGTTTAATCTAAGTCTAGAAAGTGAGCTAAATAAACCTATTGTGTCCAGCAGAGCTTCAATAGAGGAGCAAGGGTTAGTAAGAGTACACAATAGATCATCAGCAAATAAGGAGCACTTTAAATGATGGTTTCCCACTCGCAGACCCTCAATAGAGGAATTTGCCCTAATCGCCTGAGCCAGCGGCTCTATTGCAAGGGCAAAAAGGAGAGGGGAAAGAGGGCATCCTTGTCTCGTTCCACGCCCTATCTCTATAACCGCCTTCTGGGAGCCCGGGAGTTTTAAGTTAGCTTTGGGAAGATTATAATAGGTGCGAAGCAGGTTTAAAAATTGGCCTTTGAACCCAAATTTATCCAGAGCGGCATATAAGAAAGGCCATTCCAGGGTATCGAAGGCCTTCTCTATGTCCAATGCGAGCAGGCAAACCGGGGTGTTTCTATGTCTAGCCAAGTGGATGATGTTTAGGGTCCTTCTAATATTATCACTCGTCTGCCTGTATGGGATGAAGCCAGATTGGTCCTTGTGAATCAGGGAGGGCAAAAAGACAGAAATCCTTTGTGAGAATATTTTAGCAAGGAGTTTGATATCCCCATTAAGGAGCGAGATCGGTCTGTAATTCTTTGCCTCCTTTGGGTCCCTACCTTCCTTGGGGAAAAGGGTCAGATCCGCGAAGTTAAGTTCCGGGGGCATTGGATCCCCTTTCAAAATTGTGTTGAACAGGCTGCATAAGTGTGGGGACAAAATGTCCGAAAACTTTTTATAATAAATGTTGGTAAAGCCATCAGGGCCAGGAGATTTCCCCATTTTTAGGTCTTTGATTGCCTCCCTAACCTCCTCTACCGATACCTCTTTGTTTAGGTTAAGAAGATCTGACTCTGATATTCTAGGCAAATCTAAGGAATTCAGGTAGGACCTAATAGCGTTCTCTGGAGGGGAGTTGTGGGAGGAGTAAATGTGCTGGTAGAATTCCCTAAAGGTCTTTTGAATCTCATTTTGGCTAAACGTGAGTACTCCCTCTTTGATTCTAATTTGAGAGATTTTGGACTGAGAGTACCTTGCCCTCAGACTTTTTGCCAATAATTTGTCTGGTTTATTCGCTTTAGCATAGAAGAGATGCTGCGTTCTTCTCAGGGCTTTATCTGTTCTAATAGATAAAATACCGTCTAGCTCCAGCCGAGCCTTGTCAATTTGGTCTCTTAACGAGGAAGAAGGGGAAATTTGATTCTGTTTCTCTAATTGAGCTACATTTTTGACGAGGTTTTCCTCAGTTAGACGAATTGCTTTTTTATGTTGTGAAGCCAATTTAATGCACGTACCCCTAATATAAGCCTTATGAGCCACCCAGACCCAACCTGGCGAAGTTTCCCCACCCGCATTGGACACAAAGTAGGCTGCCAGTTCAGAAGTAACTTGTTCCTGGTATGTGGGTATCGAGAGCAGATATTCGTTTAATTTCCAGGCAAAAGGTAGTCTGGATTGGGATCCCAGGTCAACTTCTAGGAAGACTGCAGCATGGTCCGACCACGTGCAGGGAACAATATCTGCCTTATCCGAGCTATCAAAAAGTGCGGTACTAATAAGAAGGGCATCAATACGGGAGTAGGACTTATGGGTGGGGGAGAAGAAGGTGTTCTCCCTTCCTTTCGGATGGTGACCCCTCCAAGCATCCACGAGGTCTAAAGAATGGAGCAGTTTTTTGATTTGTTTAATCCTTTTAGAAAAGCGGATGTGCTTAGAGACGTTGGACTTATCCATGCTCTGGTCTAAGACCAAATTTAGGTCCCCCCCTATTATCAATTTCCCCCACTCCCCCCCCTCCAATGTCCTTAAAAGTCTAATCAACGCTTTGTGTGGGGCTACGGTGGGGGCATAGAAAGAAATAAGCGACGTAGGGGTGCCTAAGACCTTCCCTTTCAAGATAACATAATACCCTTCCCGGTCTATAATTTTGGAGTCTAGCTGGAACTGAAAATCCTTGTGCAAAAGGATCGCTACTCCCTCTTTTTTCGAAGCCTGGGTGGTGCAAAAAAATTGGGGATAATCTTTATTCAGGTAGGCAGGAGTTTTATTCTTAGCAAAATGGGTTTCCTGGAGAAAGATAATGTCAGGTTTGTGGGTTTTATAATACAAAAAAGCCTTCCTTCGCTTGAAGGGGGAGTTAAACCCTTTTACATTGTGGGAGAGTATCTTTGTGGGAAATGTCATGGGTGTGCAGTTGGCGTAAGCATGTGTATAACTAAAAGCCACATACCTTCAGTAGCAGCTGGGCATGAGGGAACGGGAGGCGGCTTTCCCAGGCCAGGGTGAGGAGGAGCTGGAGGGTCCTGTCGGATCTCATTGGACAGAGTTGATCTGATGGAGATGAAAGTGGGAGTAAAACGACAAGAGTTAGTTGGGTTTAGCCGTGATAACCAGCATAATCTAAAGCCATTACTTAAGGGAAGTACCTCCCTATCAAGTCTACTCTGAATAAGACCCATAAGACCTAGCCATCCGCCCGGCGGACATAGGACTGGTTTTACCATAGATTGGGACAGATAGTACCTCTCTAAGCCCACTGCCCCAGGGTGAAATGAGAAGCAAGAGAGAGGGGAAAGAAGAAGAAGTAGCTTTTGCAGCCTTGGCTTTGAGGGGACCAGAGAGTAGAGAAAAGTAGCAAATAGCCTGCCCAGATCAATCAGAGGGAAGAAGAAGAAAGTAAAAGCAATAAGACATAGAGAGAAAATACAATTTACCATTGTGTAATTCCTAACTTAATGAGCCAATCTAGCCCAACCGAATGCTAACCGTTTTCCTCAAATCTAGTCTAAAACAATCTAAAACCTAGCCGGTAGGGGTATTAAGAAAAGGCTAGAAAAACATTTTTGGGTGAACCTTGCTGAGTATGAATACTCTTAACTATAACTTGGAGTGAGAACTCCCTTAGCTGAGACATAGCTGGAACTACAGTCCTTCTTATATCAGTTGTACACTTCAAAAGCTCTGGAGCTACTACCGTAGCCTAAGGTAGTGAGACCTGCTCAGGGGAAAAAACAAACAAGAAAAAAGCATTTAAGAGACAATCAGCATAACTATAAAACATGGTAACCAAAACAAGAGTCCCGTGGTAAAGTCACTGTCTGAAAGGAGACAATGTGCCTCTTTAGGCCAGCTCCTCGTCCAGCTCCAAGAGTCAAGTAGCCCCGGCCTCCAGTTCCTGCCTCGGTCTTTGAGAAGCTGTTTGGGGAGTTGGGTCAGCCGTCCTCCTCGGTTTGGAGGAAGGAGTCCACTGTCTCTGGGGAAGGGGGAGCGGCAGGGAGGCTCCCTGTGTCTGGGCTGTTGCTCCATTGGTCAGGTTCAGTCTCTGAAGGAGATCCAGACATTCCTCCAAGGAACGCACAGAGTGGGATGCGCCACTGTGGGAGAACATAAGGGCAAAAGGAAAGCCCCATCTGTACCTGATGCCATGTTGAACAAGAATCTCCAGAGCAGGCTTCATCAGTCTCCGTTTTTGTAGGGTTGGAGGTGAAAGGTCCGCAAAGAATTGCAAAGGGGATCCGTCGGGACCCTGGATGGTTGTCATTTTGCGGGTGGTGGCAAGAATTAAGTCTCTGGATTGCTGACGGAGCAGTCTCACTATTATGTCCTTTGGCAAATCAGGATTTTTATTTCCACCCAGGGCCCTGTGAGCTCGCTCCACTTCCCAAATATGATCCGGAAAGCCTGCCAGGATCTGGTCTATAGTGGCTTTGAGATATCGGGGCAGGTCAATGATTGCAGTTGGTACCCCCCTAATCCGGATATTGAATCTACGAGAGCGGTTCTCCAAATCTTCCAGTTTGTCTTCAAGGGAAGTAATGCGAGAGGTATTCTCCCCAATGGCACTCCTATCTTTTTCCAGGGCCTCAACTACTTGATCCATTGACTCCTCCAAAATATTGGTCCGCTGCCCAATGTCATGCAGATCTTTTTGTAGAGCTGTGACTGCTCTATTGATATGGGACTCTAGAAGGGCCTCAAACTTTGCCATAGAATTGTCAGTGATGTTGACCTCCGGGTGTACTGCGTCTGATACCGAATCAGAGTCAGATTGGTCCAAATGTTCCGGGCAGGGAGTTTGCATAGATGTCTATGAGGCCCCAGCCATCTTGAAATGCTCTTCAATTTTTTTGGAAGGCAGGGCTTTCTTGTTTTTCCCCATCTTGCCTGAAATCTTGACACGCCGTATATTAGTTGTGATGTTGATGCAAGTCTTGGTCAGGAAGCAAGGTACGGACTCCAGTAGCACCCCTCACAAGGCCCAAGCAGGTTGTTCCCACAATGTTGCAAAAGAAGAATTCAGATCATACTCAGAGGTACGCTTAGCCCCTACCGGCCAGCTCCATTCACTACATTAGCAAACCTCTTCCAGGTTGCCGGGTGGCTGAAGGGAGACTTAGAAAAAATTCAGGCCGCACTGTGGCAGAGGCGCCACTAGATGGCAGTGTCGCTCTCCAAGCTGGAGATAAGGTTGTTGTTTTGCAGGAAGCACTCTTAGGGCGCGGCAGGCCATACAAAAAACTGAAGCATAGTTTGAGCAATGAGAAAAGTTCAGCATAAAAGTCACCCAGCTCCAAAAAGCCTTGCAAACTTGCAACCTCTCCAGTTCTTATATGTTACACTTCCTCTTCTCTACCCCTCTCTCCCCTATTGCAGATTTCAGGAGAGTAAGACAGGGTACAAGTTGGGGATAAATCCTTTAGGGGTTCTGGTACCTGCTGCTGTCACAGGCCTGACATCCAGGATGCCCCCTGAGGGCCCTGGGGAATAAAGTCTCCAATCTTCCTCCTCCTCCCCTCACTTCCTCCCCCAGCACTCAGTAGGGGGCTCCAGGCACAGGGCCAGGTTCCCCTCTTACCCCCTGACGGTCCTCGGGGTTCCCAGCTCCTGTCCCGGTCTTCCGGTGTGGTTGGGGGGTAGATGCTGCCTCTTGGCGCTCTTCTGAGCCTTGGCGCGCTTCCAAGCGCCGGCTCCTGGCTTCTGATGGCGGCAATCCGCCACCGCGTCCCCCGCTGCTGCCTCCGGTACACACTCTCCCTGGCACAGGGCGTCTGGCAGCCTCACCTGCACCCCCCCGTGCTGGTATACGGGGGAGAGCTAGAAGGGGTCTGGGGGGAGGTCAGCGTTGAAGGCCCCGACAGGCCTCGTTGCCGGATCATCCCGACGGGGTATCCGGAGGTAGGGAGAACGCTCCCAGATAAACTCTGGAGGTGAGGGAGCCTCCTCTGGGGATCCCTGCAGCTTTAGCTGCCGAATACGGCCAATTTGGAAGCCTTTCTCAGTAGGCCGACACGGAGCTCCAGCCACTAATAGTTTATTTAGTGTAATTCAATACAATATGTTTTTATAATTTGACTAGATAGTACACTATCATTAGTATAGTTACACTTTGTTTTCATAGGAATAAACTGAGATGCTCCTAATTTGCTATTTAATAAAGTTTGACACTTTAAGAGATGCAGTGACGTCATCGCGTCATGTGTTGACGCGATTGACGCAAATTTGGAAGTGCTAAGTGCTTAAATACACTTAAATAAAGTTTGTTGTCACAATTCAATAAAGTTAGATGTTTCAATATACGTAGTGACGTCATTGCATCACGTTGTGACATAATTGACACAAACTTGGAAGCGCCGGCTATCTAACATGTTTAAATAAAGTTATTTGATTCAATAGACGCTATGACGACATTACGTCTCGTGTAGACTTGACTGACACAAACCCGGAAGTGCCGGTAGTTTAAATACATGCCGAAAATCAGTAGTAGTTACCCCATGACTAAGCCCTGTGCAGGGCCGAAACGGTAGCCATCGGGATGCTGGAGGAGAGGAAGGACTAAGGAATTCACTGAGTTATTGGCAACCCCCTATTTTTCGCATGAAACAGCAAGTATATTGCAGTAATGTATTGAATACAGACCAGCAGAAGTCTGATAAATATTGGGTGTGTGTCACAACCTACAATGATGATGGAGTATAGAGAATCCTAGTCCTCTTATCTCCTGTAGGTTTTAGACCTAAGATTTGGGTGACTCAGACCAATGGACCTTCTTTGCGGATGCAAGAGCATAAGTCCCAGCTTATGGTAGTGTGCCTGGGAAACCTGGAAGGGAGTCAGAAATGATCTCCTCTACCAGCATATGCCCCTGGGTCAATAATACACCTGCACACAAAGTCTTGATGAAAATTATGAACCATGTTTTATTTTAGAACAGCATATTTAACCACATCACACAAGAATGGGGAAGTGTCTACCGTTAGCCAGCCCCAAATTACCTCTGGCCAATCATGAAGGGGAACTGTGTGTGAACCAATAGTCCCCGCCCAGGTCATTTGGGCTCTGAATCTCCAGGGCAAAGCATGCCTTTTCTCTCCTGTGCCCATGCTATGAAAGCTGAGAAGCCTCAGGCCATCCCATTGTTTCTGGGTGCCTGCCTGTCTGCTCTCCAGCTGTGAGCTCCCCATTGTTAGTTCTCTGCTGGACACTTAGCTAATGGGATTAACAGGCCTTTGGGAACAAAGAAGGCTTGGCTGTATTCAACAATATAATAACATACTAATATAATAACATACATTCATATTTACAAATATAACACCCAATGTTCCACCCACATACAACCAATATATCCCATTAGAGCCCTCACAGGATACCCATTACAATGACCCTAAACATGGAAGGGATGGGAATATGCTAAGGGGTAATCTTATAATACTTTATCCCCTAGACCACAAAATAACAATATAACCTTATAACAGTATAACAGGGGGTCTGGGAGCTCCAAACCCCCAGGTATCGTCTCTTGTGTCAACAGTCTGTGGCAGACATCTGTCCAAGTCCCAGATGACTGCCAAGTGAGCCATGACAATTACCCCCCCCAAGTACAGATGTAGGTATCCTGTACTCCAGGATGCCTATCTGGACTGACAGTCAGGGCTCTAGTTGGCGCGACAATCCATCTGCGTTCTGGTGGAATTTCCCTTTGCGGTGTTGTACCGTGAAATTAAAAGTTTGTAGGGCTAAACTCCACCTCAGTAGTCGGCCATTCTCTCCAGCCACTTTAGATAACCAACAAAGAGGGTTATGGTCTGTGGTGACTGTGAACTGTCTTCCGTACAGGTAGTGCTGTAGTTTGCGTAGAGCCCAGACTACTGCTAAACATTCCTTTTCTATAGTTGCATAGGCTGTTTCTCGTTGCAGTAGTTTCCTACTAATGTAGGCCACTGGGTGCTCAACTCCCTGGTTGTCTGGCTGACTCAATACTGCCCCTATGCCATACATGGAGGCATCAGTCTGTACCACAAAAGGGCGTTTATAGTCTGGGGCAGACAGGACTGAGGAGCAGGTCAGAGCATCCTTCAGTGTTTGGAAAGCCAACTGGCACGCAGAAGTCCAATTCACTTCCCTGGGTAGCTTCTTCTTGGTGAGATCCATCAGGGGTTTGGCTGTGCTGCTGAAATCAGGAATACATTTTCGGTAATACCCAGTAGTACCTAGGAAAGCCATCACCTGCTTCTTAGTTTTAGGGGTGGGCCAAGCTGCTATTCCCTGTACCTTGGCTGGTTCGGGTCTGAACTTCCCATTCCCCACCCAATGACCTAGGTATTGCACTTCTGCTCTAGCCCATTGACATTTGTCAGGTCTTATGGTCAACTTAGCTTGGTGAATTGCCTGCATAATTTGGCTAATGTGCCTTATGTGGTCCTCCCAAGTCTGGCTAAAAATGGCTATATCATCCAGGTAGGCCTGGGCATACTCTTGGTGCCCTTGCAACAATGTGTCCACTAGTCTCTGGAAGGTAGAAGGAGCATTTTTCATCCCAAATGGCATTACTTTAAACTGGAAGAGTCCAAAGGGGGTGATAAAGGCAGACTTCTCCTTTGCAGTCTCTTCTAAAGGGATCTGCCAATATCCTTTAGAGAGATCTAAAGTGGTTAAATATTTGGCAGTACCTAGCCGGTTTAACAACTCGTCCATGCGTGGAACAGGGTAGGCATCTGTTTTGGTTTTATCGTTCAGCCTGCAGTAATCCACGCAAAAACTAGTGGTTCCGTCTTTTTTGGGCACCAATACCACTGGAGATGCCCAGGGACTACTGGATTCTTCTATCACTCCCAACTGTAGCATAGTGCGTAATTCTGCCTGAATGTTGACCCTAACTGCCTCTGGTACCCTGTAGGGGTGTTGCTTTAAGGGGGCACATTCCCCGGTTACTACTGGGTGGACAGCTAAGGGGGTACACCCTGGCTTGGTGGTGAACAGGGAGTGGAAGGGTTTTAAGCTGTGGGACAGCTGCTCTTTCTGCTCTGCGTCTAATTCCAGGGTCTGCTGGATACTTTCTCCTACTGTATCCTGGTCTGCTTTGTTTAGCATATCTGGGGTCTGTCCCTCCTCTGGTTCGTCCTCTGTGGCCCTACAAATAGCTAGGAGGTGAGCTGCTCTCTGAACGTACACCTTAAGTCTGTTGATATGTGCAACTCTGGTGATGGCCCTATCCGGGTCTATCATTACTACATAGGCCTTGTTCCCCACTTTCTGGCTGATTGTGTTAGGCCCTACCCACTGGGACTGTAATTTATTCTGGGCGTGAGGTTCCAGCATAAGCACCTTCGTACCCTCCTCCAGAATTCTGTCACTTGTCCCTGCCTTGTAGTATTTCTGATCCCTCTGCTGGGCTTTCCTCATGTTTTGGCTGACTATTCCAGTTAGTCTGGACATGTTCTCTCTGAAGGCTAGTACATAGGTGGCCACTGGTATGGGTTGCTGCCTATACTCCCCTTCCCATGTTTCCCTAATTATGCTTAAGGGTCCTCTCACATGTCTCCCATACAGGAGTTCAAAGGGGGAGTGCCCTGTAGACTCCTGGGGTACCTCTCTATAGGCGAACAGCAAACATAGCAACAACCGTTTCCAGTCTGGTTCCTGGTCTGTAAAAGTGCGTATCATATGTTTAAGAGTCCCATTGAACCGCTCGCATAGACCATTAGTCTGGGGATGGTAGGGGGAAGAGGTAATATGCTTAACGCCACACGTGGCCCATAGCTGTTCCGTCACTTTGGCCATAAATTGTGGGCCTTGATCGGACAAAATCTCTCTGGTGAATATAGTCACCAAGGCGTCTGCTACCTTTGGAGCTGTTATACTGGACAAGGCTACTGCCTCAGGGTACCTAGTGGCATAATCTACCAGGGTAAGGATATACTGCTTCCCCGTTCTACTGGCTCTAGCTAGGAGCCCAATGATGTCCACAGCTACCCTCTGGAAGGGTTCTTCCATTACTGGGAGGGACTGTAACTTGGCCCTGCTGTTCTTCTTGAGAGGCCTGTTCCTTTGGCAGGCATCACAAGAATGGCAAAACTCCTTTACATCCTTATCCAACCCTGGCCAGAAAAATATCTCTTTCACTCTACTCTGGGTTTTCTTCTCCCCTAAGTGCCCTCCCAGGGGTATTTCATGTGCTATTTGTAGCACCTTGCCCCTATATAGCTGGGGAACCACTAATTGTTTCCTGGGTTCTCTGCCTACCTCATTATTTATAGGTACCGTGACCCTATATAACAACCCCTTATCCCAGATAACGCTGTATAGGTCATCCACTCCTTTGCCTTGTGCTGCCCTGTCCCTTAAACCAGCCAAAGTCTCGTCTTTCTGCAGAACTGCCCTGATCTCCTCTCCCTTGGCCCATCCTAAAGTTAATGTATTAGCAAGCAATGGACTTACCTCAGGTCTTGGGTATCCCCTCTGCTCCTGGTATGCCTCTCCAGGGTGGTTGCTCTTGGCTTGAGCTCTGGTAATGGGCTGTACATATTGGCTCGTCATGTCGCCCAGGAATTGTTCCATCAGTACCACTTCCAATATCTGTTCGGCTGTGATGTCTCCTTGTGTAGACCACCACTGGGTACAAGCTCGCCTTAACCTGCACATAACCTCCACATGAGTGTCTGCTGGTCCTTTGGTGGTGCCCCTGAATCTATCCAAAAATGTCTCAGGCGTCACTGTATATCTGCTCAGCAACACAGTGCACAAATATTTATAATCCTGGGCTTGTTCCCGTGGAAGGGCTCCACATGCCGCACTGGCCCTTCCTGTTAACTTGTTTAGCAGCAATTTGGCCCATTCTCCATAGGGAATATCTTGGACCCCACATTGCTGCTCAAACTCCTGAAGGAATTCGTCCATATTGTCCATACCATCCTGGAACTTCTTAAAGTTCTGGTATGCCATCTTAACTCGTGCTGGCAATTCCTCTGTGCGGCAACCAAGCCTTTGCTGAGCTTGATCCCGCTCCCCAGTGCGCTCCTGCCAGATTCTCTGGTAATGCTGGTCCAGTAATTTGGCCACCTCTTGTTCGGTCATCTCACTGGGGTATAGGTGTCTGGTTTCTTCATACCTCCTTATTGCCTCTTTGGTGATGTCTTGCTCTGGTTGGGGTCTTGGAGCCCTTGGTGGTCCCTCACCCAACTCCTCTGCTTCCCCCTGCTCCGCATAATTTTTTCTCAGGGCTGCAATCATCCCCGCTCGTTGGTCTCCCTTCCTCCTAGGGGACCATTCCTCGTATTGCTGCTCCATTCTTGGTCTTTCTGTAGAGTCGTCCAACCGCTGCCAGCCAATTGTCACAACCTACAATGATGATGGAGTATAGAGAATCCTAGTCCTCTTATCTCCTGTAGGTTTTAGACCTAAGATTTGGGTGACTCAGACCAATGGACCTTCTTTGCGGATGCAAGAGCATAAGTCCCAGCTTTTGGTAGTGTGCCTGGGAAACCTGGAAGGGAGTCAGAAACGATCTCCTCTACCAGCATATGCCCCTGGGTCAATATTACACCTGCACACAAAGTCTTGATGAAAATTATGAACCATGTTTTATTTTAGAACAGCATATTTAACCACATCACACAAGAATGGGGAAGAGGCTACCGTTAGCCAGCCCCAAATGACCTCTGGCCAATCATGAAGGGGAACTGTGTGTGAACCAATAGTCCCCTCCCAGGTCCGCCCACTAGGCGAGGCCAACTAATTCATTTGAGCTCTGAATCTCCAGGGCAAAGCATGCCTTTACTCTCCTGTGCCCATCTTATAATACTTTATCCCCTAGACCACAAAATAACAATATAACCTTATAACAGTATAACAGGGGGTCTGGGAGCCCCAAACCCCCAGGTATCGTCTCTTGTGTCAACAGTCTGTGACAGACATCTGTCCAAGTCCCAGATGGCTGCCAAGTGAGCCATGACAGTGTGCCTTTATTAATTGATTTAATATAGGGTATATTACATTGTGGATTTACCTGTGCAGTAATTAGCTAGTTATTATATCAGTCCTCCTCTTCCTTATACCTCTCCTACCATCTTTGTTTTTAAACTATTTCACTGAGTTATTGGCAACCCCCTATTTTTCGCATGAAACAGCAAGTATATTGCAGTAATATATTGAATACAGACCAGCAGAAGTCTGATAAATATTGGGTGTGTGTCACAACCTACAATGATGATGGAGTATAGAGAATCCTAGTCCTCTTATCTCCTGTAGGTTTTAGACCTAAGATTTGGGTGACTCAGACCAATGGACCTTCTTTGCGGATGCAAGAGCATAAGTCCCAGCTTTTGGTAGTGTGCCTGGGAAACCTGGACGGGAGTCAGAAACGATCTCCTCTACCAGCATATGCCCCTGGGTCAATAATACACCTGCACACAAAGTCTTGATGAAAATTATGAACCATGTTTTATTTTAGAACAGCATATTTAACCACATCACACAAGAATGGGGAAGTGGCTACCGTTAGCCAGCCCCAAATGACCTCTGGCCAATCATGAAGGGGAACTGTGTGTGAACCAATAGTCCCCTCCCAGGTCCGCCCACTAGGCGAGGCCAACTAATTCATTTGGGCTCTGAATCTCCAGGGCAAAGCATGCCTTTACTCTCCTGTGCCCATCTTATCATACTTTATCCCCTAGACCACAAAATAACAATATAACCTTATAACAGTATAACAGGGGGTCTGGGAGCCCCAAACCCCCAGGTATCGTCTCTTGTGTCAACAGTCTGTGACAGACATCTGTCCAAGTCCCAGATGACTGCCAAGTGAGCCATGACAGTGTGCCTTTATTAATTGATTTAATATAGGGTATATTACACTGTGTATCTACCTGTGCAGTAATTAGCTAGTTATCATATCAGTCCTCCTCTTCCTTATACCTCTCCTACCATCTTTGTTTTTAAACTATTTCACCACTTTTTTGTTTTTAAATATTTTCTTTGAAGTCATGTCCCCTGATATTTGTGTGGATTATTTAAACCACTGACCAAATAATCCTATGATTAGCAGTTTCTGCATATATGAGGATTATCTTCTAAATTAGATTATAGTGTCCGCAAATGTGACATACCAAAAATCTGGATTATATTCCATAACAGTGTATGTCTCACAAGCAGCTTAATGTGAGACAAGTAGATATGAAAGTCTCCTTTGCAGTTCATAATTTCAGTATAAGACATTTCTTCAATTAATCATTTTAACTCACTGAAGTAGCGTCGATTTTCTCAAATTGTAATAGTTCCATAATAAAAGCAATTCAATCAATAATTAAGTGTTAAACACTATGGGCCTCATTCTATTATTGGCCGTAAATCAGCCGTAAGGCTGCGATTCCTTGCCGGGGTTCAGTTAACTCGCGATTCTATTATACGGCCCCGCAAGGATCTCCCCTTACGGCCGGCCGCATATCTTGAAACCGGACGTAAGCTCTGAAATCTAAAAACGCAAAAATAAATTCAAGCCTGCACTGTACAGCTCTGTAAATGCTAGGGATCATATTGGGGGACATGAGGATTAAAAGTAACCCCCTCTCAAGCTTGCACATCAGCCCAAACCCGAGTTCAAATTAACTGTTTATTTTCCGGCTGCGGCGTGGGCGTGTCTGAGGTGCTCCAAGCACTCTGGACTTTTTACATGTATATTTTACGTATATTAAAAAAAAATTATTTTACGGATTTGAGTATAGGGTAATTATGTGCTATTTTTGCTAACACCGAATATCACTTTATAGACTCCGCAAAGTGCAGGATGGCTTTATTTGAGCTATTTTAGGTGCTTAATTGGTGCTAGCGGGACCTGTTTGCTGCAAGTAAGCTGCGGCTCGTTTTTAGCCTTGCAGAGAGGGTTCCCGGAGCAATAGAATAGCAACCAGGCTTTTCTTACGGCCGATTTCCTTGCGGCCGTTTTAGATCAAAGGCTTTCCTCCGGCGCTTGCGGCCGCAAGAGATAGCAAGGCGCCGGCCGCAAGCCTGCCGGAGTCCCCGGCCAGAGGGGAATAGAATAGCCGGAAAGCTTGCGGCCGGTCCTTGCGGCCCCGCAGCGGCTGCGGCCGATAATAGAATGAGGCCCTAGGGATTTTAGTCAATTTTTTGTTTATATATTTATATGTAAAATGACACTTATAGCACTTATAGGCCAAACAGGACAAACCACCAGGAATGTACAGCATATTGAGAAGATACTTTGTCCAAGCAATTGCTTGAAAAGTGTCCCAATATCTGAAATTTGTAAAGAGATTTCTATGAGGAGCAATGTGAAAAAAAGAGAAAGAGATATAAAAAGGGGCTATGATCAAAACATATTCTACAAGGAGAGTAGACAGGATCAAAACATATTCTGCAATGAGAGGCTGAGAATCAGAGGAAAGGGCTGGTAGTATTGCTGCTATTCATGTTGCATATGTTTCTGCAGGGAATTTCTTTGAGGTGTGGGTCAAAAAGACAGAAGCATCTTCCCGCTGTGGTCTCTCTGGGATTTACATATTGACAGCTGAGGACAGTAATCTCTCCCTGCGAGATCGTCAGACTAGGAACCTCCTATACAGTTGGCCATATCCATTCCTTCGAAGATTTGGAAGAGACAAGGTGAGGGATACTGTAATATGAAACAAAACCCAAACATCTAAATCATATATCCATACTGAGATTAGTACTTTCTGCCTAACATTATCACATTATGCCCACCAATTATTGCACTCTAACATTGACTTTACCTCATTCAGCTCTCCAGTTAGTGGCAGTCCTATTGTTGGGTGCTTATGGATGGAATATCTGTGTATAGTTCATTATAATAATTTATCATGTTCTTCTTTTTTCCTTAGACAATGTTCTCGTTTGAGGCTGGGCGACGCTGTACTTCAGGGGAGGGCAACTTCGAGTTTGAGACAACCCAAGGAGGGCAAATCTTCCAGGCTATTGAATCCGCAATCAGCTCCCGCAGTGGCAGCACAAGTGGACATGCACCACCCACAGAAGAATCCAACTCGGGATCAAGGCTTATTCAGCAACCGTGCACCTCCCTTGCCATAACCAAAAATACATCACATCCTCCATCTGGCACCAAGGGCAACAGCCACCAAAATATTCCCCCCTTGGAGGAGAGTGATTATGCTGTACCCTTTGATAAAGTAGCACGTTCTCTACTGGCTTCTGGTTTTGGTGGGCTCATGGGGCCTCCTCCTCCTCCTATCTCTCAGGAGAAAGTGGGGAAAGTACGGAGAGCAGAACACATTTATGATGAGCCTGAGACCCCCAACAACCCTGTGTATGATAAGCCTGAGGAAATGAGAGTTGATGCCTGGCGGACTCAGGCTACTGATGCCCATGATATTGGGTATGAATACCCATATTTACCTGGTTGGGATGATTATGCTGTACCAAGAGTGGCAGTTGCTACCCGTCTTGGAGAAGGGCAAGAAGAGGATGAAGAGGAGTGGGGACAGCAAGGGAAAGAAGAAAGAGAATATGATAATATTACATTGAGAGGAGGGAATTAGAGTGAGAATTGACACTGATGATGTTACAGTCAGTGTGTGTCTAGTTTTGAACAATAATGTGAACCTATAACACTGGCTGTTATTGGGTGTGACCCTGAACACATTCATTGAGTGACTCCAAATTCCACTCTGTTGATAGTATTGCCAGGCATTACTGGGACACTGATAATGAGTGCACTATGAATGCAACTGTTATAAAACGGTATTAGTTGCAGTGGTTTTCAACCTTTATGGAGCAGGGACTGGCTGGTAACTATCCAAGACATATCTGAACCACCTTTAAGATCAAAAACAATATTAAAAAGCCAGGTCTTCAATAATGTGCTTACTACTGTATTAGAGGCAGGTTTAATGGATCTTCTTAGTCTCTCCTTATTATCAGTCTTTCTCACACCATTCATATCTCTTTTTCTCAACCCATCCCTCATTTCCATTTCTCTCTGAGGACCAGGAGAATAGGACCAATAAAGAATTAACAGATAACATTGAAAATCATAACTGAGGTACAGGATGCTAAAGATCCATGTTAATTAAGTGGTACTATATTAGGAATAAATGCTGCTAAACCAAAAGCATTGAGTTTAAAGTGGCACAAACTAATACACTGAAATCACAATCTGGGTAACTATTAAATAAACAGCTGAGTTACATTTAGTTATTTTAATAGCATCCAGGACTTATATGAAGTCACCAGAAATGATCTGAAGATCCAACTACTCCTTTACTACTCCATAGTCTGTCAAAATCACAAGTATGCTAACAGGGGGGAAACTTATGATTACATTTGTGTTCCAGTTCAGCCACCAAAAGTTTTTCACAAGATCTCAATTTTATCAACAACAAAAAAAATGAAATACTTATTCATGTTTTCCTCATGACACACTTTGACTGCTGCAATCCACCCGAATTATGCAATCTCCTCCATAAATTATTCCTGCACACACATACAGAATATTTCCTATTCTGCACCTACTCATTCAAATTACTTCCATACCCTAAAATTTCTCTAAGCAATTACTTTTTTGGGAACCCTAGAGCATTCACCCCTTATCTGCAGCCCCCATTATCTGTTCTAGATTGTAAAGTTTCACTTGTTAGTTAAACAATTTTTTTCTGTCTCACATTTTTCTTCTGGGTTATCATATTGTATGTCTTCTGTGCTTTCAATGTCTTTGCACAGTGTTCTCTTAATAAAAGGAAAAAATAATTTAGCAATGTTTGTGAAAAAGAAAAAATCTGAACACGGATTGACTTAAGAGGAAATAAAGCCATTACAAAATTGGTACATGTACCATAAGAATGGCCAGCAGAGAGCACTGTCAGAAACCACACAATCGTACTTAGGTCTTGTTCAGGGCGTAAATAAGTCTCTTGATATAGTGGTATACCAAAGCAGTACTACAGTTGCTAAAAAACAAAAGATAAAAGTCAATATCACAAGGATTTGTGTAAATGTCAGAAATGTCTGAAACTTGGAAAACTTATTATATTTGCTTTTATTATACAGTATATCAACAATTTTGTGCATCTGTGAAAATATTACAAGTTATCACATTAAGTTTAGAATAGAGTGTCCATTTCATACTTCAATGTCTATTGTAGGGCATTTACAAGTAAAGCTCATATGTTTGTTGGACATAAACTATTAAAAACTCTATTGAAAATAAATAATCGTTAATATTTTTCTTACTTTCTTTTTCATCTCAAGCAGAGCTGCCTTTCTCAAAGTTCCCTGGGTGGTGGACAGCTCTGACTTAGCGCTGGATCATAATGGAGCTTGGAAGCAGACTAGGCTATGAAGTCACTAGCTACTCATGTGATATAATCAGCCCCTCTCCTATAGTCTACACAGAGGTAACAGCTGTAATGTAATCAGCTTGAAGCTACCTCATAGGCCCCACCGAATGACAGTGCATGAGCCATCATAGCTATGTCCCCCTATACTGAGTCTGCTGAAAACGAGTCTGACTGGTCAGACTTTTTTTAGTCCAGCTTCCAAGCTGACTACACCCCTGATAGACACAAATAGGAGGAGATAAGCAGCTCTGCTTGAGGGGAAAAAAGTAAGAAAAAATATATACTTTTATTTATTTTAAACTACATACTTTTTATGATAATCTATGCCCAACAAACAAATATATGAGATTTACTTGTAAATGTCCACTTCTGGATCACTACCTTGTGGTGAAGGGGGTTTGTGTACTTCAATGAATGTATGAGCTATACCATGCAGGGTCAGCAATGATGGGTAGGTTATAGCAGAGAGATCAGACAAATTGCGCTCCAATGAGAAATAACTGACAACCAACTCCATTATCTTTGCCAAGAAAACCTTATGGACAAGCACAACCAAAGACATAACAAAAAAAGTACCTGGTATGCTGCAGTCCATGGAGTCACGTAGAGTTGGACAATGAACGACTGTACAACGACTTCTTAATGCACTACAGTGGTTCTTTTATATGTCCACTATTCCCATTTCCTGATTATTAAATAGTAAGGATCAGCATAGAAAATGTCTCTGTCAGTAAAGCAGTGCAGTTGTGGGGAAGTCTGTGGCGTGCTTTGTCACAGACTGTAAAAAATGGGACAACATCCAGCTCCATGATAATGGGAATAAAAAAATGTTCTCACAAAAGACCAACTTTAGTTTTAAATCACAACTGAAAACATATTATTACTAATCCTTGTTCCTTAGATTCATCAAAACTGAACCTTTGCAATTGTCATTTAATAACTACAGTACTAATTATATTGGTTTTACTTATAACCGGTATAAAGAGTTCTTAGGTTATATAGTTCTAATCCTAACTGTGCACAAAACTCTTGCATAACAAAAAGTGCTGCTAAATTCCCTGTAACAAAACAAAAGAAGTGACACTCACATTTTATTTTTTTTCTAACTTCTTTGTGTCTTTACCAAAATCCGTACAGACATAGCAATGGTTGCAGTCAGTCATTTTAATGCTTTAAATGTCTACTAAAAGTATTAAAGTCCCATAGAATGTATGATATTTCAGCTAAAGTGTATATATAGCCTGTCTCAAACAAAAATGGTAAATTGTTTGTTTTCAAATAATTCTAGAAAGGGCTTTTCATAAATAAACACTTTATTATCATACAATATATATATATATATATATATATATATATATATATATATATATATATATATATATATATATATATATATATATATATATTAATGGTACAATGTTCCTTCTATAGGCAACTGTCAGGCCAGATGATGGAGACATAATAAAATCCAAAGGCAAAGGTACATACAAGGGGCAGGAAGTAATGTAATAACACAGTTTATGTGTCTTGTCAAGAATCTGGTATCCAGAAATTGTGTAAACATAGGCTATTCAAGCTACATCTGATAAGAATTACAATTATAATTACATTATAATTTCCTAATTAATTATTTGTATCTTACCAATCTGTTAAGATTTAGTAATTATACACTGCTTTTTTAAGTACCTTTTGCATAAGAAAAATGGAAACAGATTCAAGACATAGCATAATATTTAAAGTAACAAATTACATTATAGAGCCAAATAAACATTTGAAAAGCTCAACTAATAATCAAATACTAATAAAAGAAAGATCTATTGACTGAGGCTTTTAAAGAATTCAGTATATTGCAGTCAGTATATAATAATATTTTTATTATTTCCCTACATCTAAGGTGCCCTTAAGCAAAGATTCATCAGGTGCCTCCCATCCCCCAAAAAACAAGTAATAACAGACATTTTTTAATGGTCAGTGTCAGGCAACCTTTATCATTTGTAGGATCTCATATGTGGCAGCTGAATCCAACAGCCTCACGGTGCTTAAACCTTTTTTACCCAAAAGGAAATGGTAAAGTTGTTGTAGTAATGGTATTAATGAATTATAGATATATAGATAATGAGGATAAGTATTTAGGAATAAAATTGGGCATTATATACGAGTTTTAGAGAGATATAATAGACTGTGTATTGTTGGAAAGGGGCATGCTCTCTTGGGGCTGAGTGATAATTGCAGACGGGCAGCACGAGGCCCTTGGACCAGCTGTTTCCTACCACTGATCTAGAGCTTACTATTTGGGAATTACTGTGGTCCTTTAAGAAATAGGATTTGTTCTAAAATAGCAATAACATTATGTTTTATTATTTATCACACACTGTGTTAGAACTGAACTATTGATTCTCAGTAAAAACATCTAATATCTGTCACCAATATGGTGCAATGTTGAAGCTGCACAGCAAACAACGCAAAGACCAGTCAGGTAAAGAAAATTATTTCTAAGTATGACTGCGTGAAGTTACTGCTCACTTGAAATAAACATAGGAAGATAAACCAGCAGCAACATTGTTTCTCTGAAAAAAACAGAAGCCACAGGAAGCAAGATACAAGTCTTAAATTCCTTTGAGAAATATACAAAGAACAAACAAAGATCTGTTATAATGGCAGGAGGGTGTAGAATGTAGTTGGCAGTGAAAAAGTCAGCCTCTTATCATTATTAGAAGATAAACTGGGGACACCCTATAAGAGTAGCTTTTGGATTTGTCATTATTTTAGATAATGCCAATGTCACTACTTCAATCAGAGCACACTATCACTTAGCAATATTAGATTTTGAATAATATATTTTTGTGAGTGAGTTAATTATTGAAACACAATAATATAAAGGTACCTATAGCCATTTAATTAATTATAATTAGGATATCATTTTGTTTCATTCAAGCACATTGGCACTTTATATTATATTGATTACTATATGAAAGATACCTGTGACATTCAACCAATGGAATGCTTAAAGTGCCGCTTAATAATACTTTTCTTTTCTTTTGTCCTGTTAGTGTAGTTGATCAATATTATTCCTTACTATATATTTCAACTGGGATGCTCTTTCTGCTTTGTAGCAGGTTTTTTTTCAGTTTTCAGGACATAGGCTTCAGATATGAGTGAAACCTAGAAACCCGCTCACAGCTGTTTCTCCCTTATATTGGGTCCTTTATGGATCTAGAGAGGTGAAGAACAGTGGGTGGCATGGTGACACAAATCTTAATGGGCTGAGGACAACATAAAACCTAAATGTGTGACTAAATTGCATAGAGTGTATGGTAAACAACAGAGGAAGAAATTGTGTGTGAGTGAATAAAAGGGTAAAGTAGTAGCGCAAACTGATTTAATTTAATTCATTATTTTGGATCAGGCATGCTAAGATTTTTCTTGACTCAAATTTTGTATGGGGTGTGTTATTTATTATGGTGGGATAATTTGAAGCAAAATCAAATCAAAGTAAACATTTTAGTATGAAGAATTAATATGATTTTCTATGGAATTAAATATCTAATAATACTTTATAATAAATAATCTATTTCAGAGTCACAGTTCTGTTCACGATGAATATAATGCTCCAGAATGAAGCATCACTATTTTCCTACACAAAGCAATACACCTTGTGAATCTACATTCAAAGTTGCACAGGATGAGTACCCCAAACAGTTGCTTCCCTAGTAGCTTGAGAATTATTTTTTAAACATGCATTTCATATGATGTTATTGTATTGTGGTTGTATTATTAGTTTTATCCAATGAAAAGGGTTCTAGTGACGGCAAAAAACATTTGAATCTTTCTAAATTGCCAAAAAAATGCAGGATTCCACATCATACATTGTATACATTTAATTTTCGCTAACATTTCCCAACTTCCACATTAATCTAGGAAGGCAATAGCATTGGTAAATTATTTTCAATTTGTTGTTCCAAATAGTCTGTGGATGGAGAAATATTTACTATTTAATGAGATAAGAAGAAATTTAAATCAAAGCTTGTAATAGATGGGTGAAATCTTGAACCATCCCCTGAATTCATAGGGTTTAACGCCATTAGACTTTCATGTATTTCCTAATCTTAAACAACACCAGGCTAACACCCAAATTCCTGCTGAGAATGCCATTACTGTAGCTGAGATATTACTGGAGGACACCTTTTTACACTTATGGAATTAACACATTGTGGTATTGGTGCCAACAGTGTACTGGCCTCAAATTGGATTATGTTGAAAAGTAACACACTACTGATCTACACAAATATACCTTTCATATTCAAGCCCCAAAAATGTATTTGCCCCCCCATGTATATTTGTGTAATATGACACTACTATATCAAATTGGGCATGCCTTGGTCTGGGCATCTGAGTAGAATAATCAGGCTATGAGTGCGCTCTGCGGCCAGCTTAGTATTGACTGAAAAATAGTCAGGCTATATGGTTAGCTCTCTGTATGTGTGCTTTTTGTGTAAAAGTGTAAGGCAACATGTTCAACCAAAATGTTGCCACCCAAAAGACACCCCAAGCTGTTAATAACATAAATACATAAAAAACAAATAAACAGGAATTAGGGATAGCAGCAGTTAATCCTTATGGTGGTTGTATCCTAATTCTAGGCTTAAGTCTATGTGGTTTGGACCATTAATTTAAGTGCTGAAGAAGACTTTTGAGTCTTAGGTCAAGTTAGTAGTCAGAAATATGGGAGCTGGTGTTTGTGATCATGATCCATCCATTTTATAATCCATTAAATCTGTTAGTTTGGTATTACAGACTTTTACAGACCTGAAAGCAAGGCAATGAAACTAAGCCATTTTATTTAAATTACGTTTGTCTGCTTTAGTAATAACCGCTATTAAGATTAACACTGTAATAAAATTATAGTGATAGAAACAAGATTGCTTAGGTTATTATTACATTTTATACACAACTTCCTTTGCCACTAGTCTTTAGCTTTATTAAATGTCATCATTGAATCAAAAGAACTAATAAAGAGACATGCAGCTTGGTTCTGCCATAGACCAGGTCACTGTCTCTGATCTTTTATGTTTTTTAAATGTCTGAATTTGAATAGGTTGCTTTTGATCTTGTGTTGTTTGAGATCAAAAGGAATCATTTCACATACAGAAAGTCCATGGACAAATTGATCTGAGTCTGTGGTTCGGTTCAGAGTAGAATCAAAATGTACATCTCTAGTTATAATAAAAAATCTTGAAGACCCACAAGCTTATTCAGAAATAATTTGAAGAAATGCTCATAACACCCTTGCAAGGTGTCCATTTAACTCAGCTGCTGTGTAACAAAAGAACACAACTTGTGCAAAAATAATTCTAAAATAAACATGCAGTGCATATATATTTTTTTTCTGTACAATCCTATAGCTGAAACACTCCATCATCCAAAAATAACAAGGACATATTTGGAGAAACGACAAAAAGGAGGGTTATCATATACATAGGGCCCATTCAATTGGCCAAATCGCATTTACTTGAAAATGAAAAGCATCTCGTAAAGCTTATGGATACTCACTTGGCTACATTTAGCTACTTGCATTCCAATTGCGGGTTACCTGCCCAAAATCACTGTGGATTGTCAAAAACGTAACTTTGTCCTATCTCCTCTATTGATTTTTCAAAGCCGCAAAAGTTAACAGTACTAAGGACGCAAAATCGATATTCAATTACGAAAGCTTGCAAATGAAATCTGACCCGCACTCTACTGTACTTTAAAATACTGGGAAAGCAACATTAGAATTAATTGCACAACAGCTTGCAAATCTGCAATAAAAAATAATAATTTCTAACTCTTATTTCCATGTTATATTGATCCTGGAAATCAAGGGGTTAATAAATATCATGGAACCCACTTGGACTATAACAGCTGCTTTAATGATTTTTATTGATTTCTACATTGCTGGATTGCGAGCCTGATCACAAATTTTACTGCTAAACACTAATTAATTGTTATATAAACTCCATGTTTTTCTGACGTCATAATGATGGTTCCCCTTTAATATTGGCTGTGTAATTACTTGCTGAAATCCTATTTGTGAGTGTGTGGTTTCTGAGTGGAAGCTGTAAGAGGGCAGTTGCAAGTTAGAGACAGTTGAATGAGTTTAAATGTTTAGAATTTTTTTAACCTGCAGTCAAAATATAGGGTTACAGGCAGCGGCATAGGAACTGGTGGGGATAGGGGGGACAAATCCCCCACAGATTATATGAACAGGGAAATATATATGTAAAAAAAGGGCAAAATGTGTGGAAGCATAAATATTTTAAACTATAATAAAATTGAGCTCCATAGTTTAACACAAAATGCAAAATAAGAAATAAATAACATAGGCAACTAAACATAGAGCTCAATATCTGATGTAGAAGACTAATCAGTCTAGAACAATTGAAATTAAGGGATCTCTAGAGTGTAGTGAGGATCAATTAAATCAGCTCATAAAATGGCCCTTAGGATGTATGATACACCAAAAACATGGCCAGTACCATCAAAATCATCGCTGACTACCAAAGATGAATAAACAACATTGCAACTAATGCACTTACTTAATAACACATATTAAAAAAAAACTTTTAATCCTATAACATAAAAAATATTAAAAGAGAGGTGGTACGCACAAACGGAAGTGGGCATGTAATAGAAATGGAGGTAGTGGGTGGTCACAATTGGAATCAGTAGTCAACCAGCTTGTGGCAGCAGCCACACAAAAAATTAGGCAAACATATTTCCACTATGAAAAGTAGAGATCAATCATGCCTCCATAGACTATAAAAGTGGAAACAAGTGCTCCACATACTAAACCAATTACACTCAAAATACTAACATAAATAAAAATTTATCATATATATATATATATATATATATATATATATATATATATATATATATATATATATATACAGGGAGTGCAGAATTATTAGGCAAGTTGGATTTTTGAGGAATAATTTTATTATTGAACAACAACCATGTTCTCAATGAACCCAAAAAACTAATTTATATCAAAGCTGTATATTTTTGGAAGTAGTTTTTAGTTTGTTTTTAGTTTTAGCTATTTTAGGGGGATATCTGTGTGTGCAGGTGACTATTACTGTGCATAATTATTAGGCAACTTAACAAAAAACAAATATATACCCAATTCAATTATTTATTTTTACCAGTGAAACCAATATAACATCTCAACATTCACAAATATACATTTCTGACATTCAAAAACAAAACAAAAACAAATCAGTGACCAATATAGCCACCTTTCTTTGCAAGGACACTCAAAAGCCTGCCATCCATGGATTCTGTCAGTGTTTTGATCTGTTCACCATCAACATTGCGTGCAGCAGCAACCACAGCCTCCCAGACACTGTTCAGAGAGGTGTACTGTTTTCCCTCCTTGTAAATCTCACATTTGATGATGGACCACAGGTTCTCAATGGGGTTCAGATCAGGTAAAAAGGAGGCCATGTCATTAGATTTTCTTCTTTTATACCCTTTCTTATCAGCCACGCTGTGGAGTACTTGGATGCGTGTGATGGAGCATTGTCCTGCATGAAAATCATGTTTTTCTTGAAGGATGCAGACTTCTTCCTGTACCACTGCTTGAAGAAGGTGTCTTCCAGGAACTGGCAGTAGGACTGGGAGTTGAGCTTGACTCCATCCTCAACCCGAAAAGGCCCCACAAGCTCATCTTTGATGATACCAGCTCAAACCAGTACTCCACCTCCACCTTGCTGGCGTCTGAGTCGGACTGGAGCTCTCTGCCCTTTACCAATCCAGCCACGGGCCCATCCATCTGGCCCATCAAGACTCACTCTCATTTCATCAGTCCATAAAACCTTAGAAAAATCAGTCTTGAGATATTTCTTGGCCCAGTCTTGACGTTTCAGCTTGTGTGTCTTGTTCAGTGGTGGTCGTCTTTCAGCCTTTCTTACCTTGGCCATGTCTCTGAGTATTGCACACCTTGTGCTTTTGGGCACTCCAGTGATGTTGCAGCTCTGAAATATGGCCAAACTGGTGGCAAGTGGCATCGTAGCAGCTGCACGCTTGACTTTTCTCAGTTCATGGGCAGTTATTTTGCGCCTTGGTTTTTCCACATGCTTCTTGCGACCCTGTTGACTATTTTGAATGAAACGCTTGATTGTTCGATGATCACGCTTCAGAAGCTTTGCAATTTTAAGAGTGCTGCATCCCTCTGCAAGATATCTCACTATTTTTGACTTTTCTGAGCCCGTCAGGTCCTTCTTTTGACCCATTTTGCCAAAGGAAAGGAAGTTGCCTAATAATTATGCACACCTGATATAGGGTGTTGATGTCATTAGACCACACCCCTTCTCATTACAGAGATGCACATCACCTAATATGCTTAATTGGTAGTAGGCTTTCGAGCCTATACAGCTTGGAGTAAGACAACATGCATAAAGAGGATGATGTGGTCAAAATACTAATTTGCCTAATAATTCTGCACTCCCTGTATATATATATATATATATATATATATATATATATATATATATATATATATATATATATATATATATATAAAGGTCTCCTGGCTGTCAGTAATAAACAATGATCAGAAAGGAGATATATAAATCACAAAATTATATATATAGTAAATGTTCTTATGGCTAACACTAAGATGTGCAAATATCTTGGCTTCAAACTAGCCACTTTAGAGGCAATGTATAAACTATAAACTACTACTCAAATAATAAATTCAGGTAATAAATCCAATGAGTGTAATCAGTGATGTTGTTGCACAAGAATGAAATACGGCTGCACAGAACGCAGAAAGGAGACCATAAATATGCCACCACATATAACACTATTCCTCATTGGGCAACAATTGCCTCTTGTGTGCCTGCTGCCCAGTACTAGGAGATTTACCATCCTCTGGACCCCATCACCATCATGTATGTTTTAGGATTAAAAGTTATTTTTTAATATGTGTTATTAAGTAAGTGCATTAGTTGCAATGTTGTCTATTCATCTTTGGTAGTCAGCAATGATTTTGATGGTACTGGCCATGTCTTTGGTGTATTATACATCCTAAGGGCCATTTTATGAGCTGATTGCGTCCCCTTTAGTACTGTTGATCATCACTACACTCTAGAGATCCCTTATTTCCCATTGTTCTAGACTGATTGGTCTTTTACATCAGATATTTAGTTGCCTATGTTCTATCTTTCTTATTTTTTGTTAATATATATATATATATATATATATATATATATATATATATTTATATAGTTGAATAATCAGAGTATTGCAGTGAATAGTGATACCTTTTTTATTGGTTATCTTATTCATAATAAAGCGACAAGCTTTATTATGAATACGTTTGTCCAATATAAAAGGTATCATTATTCACTGCAATACTTTGATTATTCAACTGGATTACTGGACATTCACGGCTACCTCACTCTTTTGATTTTGGGCTTCTACACCCATGGTTACAGGCAATCGCTGGCTTGAAATTGAATGGGGCCCATAGTTCTGTGTCTTTGGGCAATAGCTTAAAGATAAATCTGTATTGAAGATATAGCTTATTTTAAACCAAAGTTTAGCTTCCTTCAGCTTCCTTCAGTTGTAGGCTTGACTTCATTAATCAGAAAACAAATTAACCTTAATATGTTAGTTCTGTGGACATGATAACCCACTCTGAGAGCAACCTCTTTTAGCACACTTGTGCCCTTCACAGGGAGAAATATCCTGTAGTATATCAGTATGGTGCCACTCACTAGAGTGGTCCAGCCCAGAGTGGTCCAGCCCCCAATTCTACCCTGAACAGGTGCTAAGCACTAACAGATTATGTGCAGACACTCCTCCTGCCATGTTATAAGTGGAGGTTGTCCAGAAGTGTGTATGGCTCTACCCACCAGTGACACTATCTGCACATATACAGTTGCAAACAACAGCTAAACAAGATGGAGGAGGATATCAGTGGCAAAGAATATAATGGGGCAAAATGAAAGCCCCTATACTGAGCAATGTGAGTGGCAACATAAAGTACATTCAAAATATTTCATATATTTCACTAAAATGTTTATAAAAAGTATAGAGATTAATTTTAATTCAATGTAACTTTAACCCAGATATCAGTGGACTTTTAAGCTCACTCATACATAAGCCCCAAATATATCCACACCCTCCTCTAGCTCTTCCTCTATATGAATGGTATTTTCATTACTGTTCAGAATCTCAGAAGCCCATTCCATATCAATCAGCCTTCTGTTTTCTTACCCCTTATCTCCACAAATTGGCTACAAACTTTAACGAGGACTGTGATTGTCACTGTAAAAGAGAACCAGAAGGTGTTTATCTGACCTATAACATATTCATGTTATTGTTGTTGTAAAGTCATTCAGTTGGGTCAGACTCTTTGTGACACATATACATACCGCACACTATCTTTTGCTTTTCTGTGATTCAGCATCTTCCCTCCTCTACTTTCTGTGGTTTGGGTTTAGAACAGGTTTCTATATCTTACTTTTTACATGCAATTGTATAAGGATAATTCTGTATTACAAAGAAAAAATAAAAAGGGCAACTCTTAGTGTGACAATCTGCTATTCTTAAGGGACTTGGGAAGGCTTAGTAGAGTCAACCATACCCCGCAGTATAATTTTAATTTGTTTGGAATCACCTCTGTAAATCAGCTGGACCTTAGCCAGACAATCCCCAGTAATCTCTGCCTTTTTTCAGCAGCAGGAATACAGCTAGAAAATAACTCAAGTAAGCACACCATAAACTAAGTATTTCCAGGAGCAACTGAAACTTTATTCACCCGTCAGACACATTTTCCCCAAAAGCAATAAAAGAAAATAAAAAAACACATGGCCCTCTTCCCACCATGTACTGTGGTTACCAATCCCCTCTTCGGCAGGCTAGGCTGTGTCCTATTGCAAATAGTTGTTTGATCTTTTCATCTGGTATTTGCTAACCCTTCCCCAGATTACAGAATCTAGCCTCTTACGAACTTCTTTGATAACTAAGAGGTCCTGGTTACAATATCTCTTGTTTCATCTGGGGCCATATCTGCATAATAGAACTTAACCATATGTCTCCTATGTGACTGCCTTAACTTTATATTATACTAGCAACTTGCCCATCAAAAATGACTGGAGTAAAATTGTAAGCCTGGTAATGCTGTTTGCCACACAATTCAAGGATATGGGCCCTCTGAGCCCCTTCGGCGTTTATCGCGAGCCCCGTGCTGAGTGCCTTTGGTGCTCATTGCGAGCCTCTTCCCCATGTACTACCTTGGGTTAAGAGTTAGTGCCTTGGGTTAAGTGTTACTGCCTTAGGTTAAGTCTTTTTGGCTTGGGTTAAATGTTACTGCCTTGTATTAAGTGTTACTGGTTTCTGTTAAGTCTTGTGCTTAGGGCTCGTTTTTACGCCCTGCGGTCTCTTTTTACATCCTTTGGCCTCGTTTTCGTCTTTTTTAAGTTTTTTCGGCAGCCATTTTATTTCTTGCTTCTGCGATTTTTAATTGTGAAAAAAGGCAAAATATGACTCAAATTAACTTGCAACCTCACTCACAGGCTCCCTGGCTCTCCCCATGTGCTGTGTGTAAGTGTGTAAGTTAATTTGAGGCATATTTGTGTGTTTTTGCAGGTATTTTAATTTCAGTAGTTCGGCCGTTAAAGTTAAATTTTTGTGAGCCCCGCAGTCCATCTACGTGCTTCAGGTCCTAAATCATACGGGCCGTAAAGTCATTGCAGCTAAGTCCTGCGTGTTTCAACTGTACGCAAAGTCCTACTGGCCTGGCCATGAGCGACTGCGGCACTTGAAATACTTGAAGTACCCCTGAAGCACCTAAAATTAACCCACCCAGGCTGGGGGTCCCCATCAGGGGTGTATCCCACTCTGATTGGCTGAAGGCAAAAGCGCCTTCCGATTGAATTAAATATGATTGACAGTTACATCAGCCAATCAGAATGGGATATAGGGGTGTATCATTCTGATTGGCTCCAACCATCTACGCCTTCTGATTGGCTGATGTAACTGTCAATCAGATTGCAGCCAATCAGAAGGTGCATACGATTGGAGCCAATCAGAATGGGCTATGAGGGTATATCCCATTTTGATTGGCTCACACATTTGCGCCTTCTGATTGGCTGAAATATGATTCACAGCGATTTCAGCCAATCAGAAGGCTCCATTTCAATTTTTTGAGCGGAGCATGCACAGGAACCTCCATTTGCAGCTGATAGCTCCTCAAGGGAGTAGCTTCGTTATTTTTTTTATTTTTTTAGAACATCAGTATATGTTTTGGAGGGGCCCTGCCTGCGACGACTGAATGAAGACTGGGCATCACTGAAAGGGCATTTTGGACAGGTAAGTGGACTAAAAAGCCTCTATTATAGTACATGTTGTATGTATTTTTTGTATTAGCTGTAGTGTTTCTCTTTCTTTTAGGTGTGACAGGACCTGTGGACAGTTTTGGAGGGTCCTGTCTGAGATGAAGAACTGAAGACCAGGGCATCACTGGAGGGGCATTTTGGACAGGTAAGTGTTCTAGTTTACCCTTTTCTATATTTAGTAAGGCTGGGTTTGTTTCTTTATAATGCAGGGTTTTTTAATTCATGTAATATAGGTTTTTTTATTTTTAGTAATTTGTTTTTATTTTGTGTAATGTATTTTTTATTATTAGTAATGTAGTTTTTTTATTTTGTGTAGTGTAAGGTTTTTTATTTTATGTAATGTAGTTTTTTTATTTTGTGTAATTAGTGGGGTGCTAGGGATTTTATTATGGGGTTAGGTAGGTGGTGTAATAATGGAGTTAATAATGTAGGGTAGGAGTGTATGGATTAATAGGGTAGGGTAGAGGTGAGGGTTAATAGGATAGGGTAGAGGGGGTTAATAGGATAGGGTAGAGGGGGGTTAATAGAATAGGGTAGAGGGGGGTTAATAGGATGGGGTAGATGGGGGATTATTTAATTGGAGGGGGTTATTAGAATTGGATAGGGTAGAAAATAGTTAATAATGTAGTGCTTAGACTTTGTGTCATGAGGGTCCTGGAGTACCCTCATGGCACTTATGTTGTTAATGGTGAGGGTTAAGTATTGTCCCATAAAGGTCTGTATAGACCCTTATGGGATTGATGGGGTTAATTAGTGGCCTAATTGAAGTACCCCTTACGGCAGGGGTTCAATGTTTAACTCCCGCAGGTGTCCCGATCGGGACCACTGCAGCAAGGGCTGATGTCGGGAGCTGATGGCAATCTCTTTTGCCATTGGCTACGTCTAACCCATTACTACGGGTTTGACTAATGGACCCTGTTTATGACTGCACATCCAACGTGCAGCAAACTGGGTTACGATTTAGCGTCTCTGGCCAGTAGCTTGCAGCACTTTCCAATTTAATAGCCCCGTAACACAGGGTAATTTCAAGCCTGCAGCCGCTGCGGACCTCACGTTGCACTTAATGGCCTCCAATTTAATGAGGCTGTTAGAGCACTTGATGTACATGAAGGCCTAAGATCGCTAAGCCTCATTCACAGAGAAGAAACATTCCATTTATAGGATAAACAATTGCATACATGCTTGCCCCAAAGTAACCTACAATTTTCCAGAGTCTGCTACGTCTTTATTACTCCGCTGTCCAACAGACAATCTAGCAGTGTCATTATTTAACCTTTTCCCACATACTAATGTACTTACTATTAGTGCATACATGACTATCTATCACTGCTTCATTTTCACAATTCTTAGAATAACTGCTTTCAACATTTTATCAGACATATTTTTCTTTTGATCATACTTGTTTGGATTCTTCTTTTCTATCTCCACTGAAACCAAGGTCATTCACACAATGAAAGACTACAGTAATTTCTCCTTAGCACTGCTTGACTTGCCAACGGTAAAGGATCAGCGCAGTTTCAAGAAAAAAAGACACTTGTTTGTCACACAACTACCAAACTAGCAATATTAGCAGCTATGTAAGCCATTGACATAAACATTTTTTTGTGAAAATCTGAATTTTTTTAACATTTAACTTAGGAGTACAGGAATCAATTTTGTGTTTGTTACATAACGTCCTGAGAGCTGGATGATGTGTGCTTTTGTTTGTAGTTATCAGTGCAGGGAGGAGGGGACGTGCAGAAATCCAGAGTCTTTGATGAATGGATAAAACTGAAATTGATAACACAGTGCTTCCCCCTCACTGACCCAGAAGCAGCTCATTGCAATAAAAGATGTTACCATAGCTCTAGAAATACACCCCTCTGTCACATACAACTTGCACCAATTCATCAGTTCTGTCTCCAGAATCCTGCAAAGGCATCAAAATGATTCTAATTAAAAAACAGCTTTATGACTTTTGTTTGTTTAATTATGCTCTTAGTCAGACTCAAAGTGTTCAAACATATATATTTTTACATAGTCCAGAGGTCCTTTCAATTATTTTGTATTTGTTTATACAAAGGCTGGTTAGCCTTATGTCTGTAGTAGCAAGTTTTAAATGTCAGCAAGCACTCGGCAAAAAATTAGCTGTTTTAAGCAAATGCATAATATGTGAGCAAATAAACATGAGAGAAACAATTGAGCCCATAAGGCATGAAAAAAAATGAAAAGAGTAAAAAGAATAATCCAAAGTAAGGGCGGGTAAAGAACTAATCAGCATCGGTTTGTTGCATCATTCAGTCATGTCCAACTCTCCATGACCTCATAGACCACAGCACACCAGGAACATCGTTATGTCCATGCTGATCCAGAGATACTTAAGTGGGTTGTCAGTTCCTTCTCCGGTGGGCCACAGCATACAGCTCCTGAAATTCCAAGGTGGTCTTCTATCCAAGTACTGACTAGTCTTAACCCTGTTTGGCTTCAGGTGGTGTGACCTTTTGGTTCCCTGACTGGGATTGAACCCAGGTTACAGTGGTGAAAGAACCAAATCTAAACCACTGGACCACCAGAGAACCCTAGGACTGCGTAAAGTTTAAATACATTTCTGTCATTCACATGGCCACATTCACTTCTTGCAATCCTTTATGGCAGTGGTTCTCAAACCTCTCCTCAGGCTCCACCAGACAGACCATGATTTTGGTGAAACACTGTTGAATACTAGTTGTCTCACCTTTGCATTCACACAGGCCCCTATTAAATTGCAATTTGGCCAATTGAATAGGGGTCAAAATAAGCACATAACATTTTTTTTAAATACGTTTTTAGTTAGTAAACATCTATCCAAAAGCAAGGTTTTAACTAACTAAAAACTTCTTTAAAAAAAATATTCTATGTGCTTATTTAGAGCCCTATTCAATTGACCAAATCACAATTGAAAGAGGGCCTCAGTGTTTCACCTAAACGTTGGCCTACCTTGTGGGTCTTGAGTAGAGTCATGAGAGAATACAAAGAGCCATGAGATAATACAACGTAGTTGTGCTTGGATCAGGCGTGGTGGATAAATCCATACTCACTGTCCAGTTTGTGACTGGATCCTTCATAGAGAAATATGAGCCCACCATAGAGGACTTTTACTGGAAGGAGATACAGGTGGACTCCTCGCCCTCAGTGCTGGGAATATTGCATACTGCAGGCACTGAAGAGTTTACCTCAATGAGAGATGTTTATATTAAAAATGGACAGGGCTTCATCCTGGTGTACACTGCTTTATGGTATAATTACAGTAAGTCCCCTTCTTACACTATTAATTGGTTCAGAAACAGTCAGGGTAAGTTGAAATCAGTGTAAGTCGATTAATGCTAAAGTAACAAAGCAAAGGTTAAAGTTATTGCAGAAATGAAAATTACACAAATAAATAAACATAAACAGTGGTTGGTAAAAAATTGCAAAAAAATAACTGATCTTGAAAGTTAGGTATTTTAAGCATAATTTATACATACAGGACCCCTCCCTCATTTTAAGTCTCCTTCTGAAGTGTTACATATAAATGAGATAAAGAAGATCGGTGTGAGCAGATGAGAAAATGCTATTAACCTTGAATAAGAGTAATTATGAAACTGTGTAAAATCTAATTGTTTAAGTTTGTCTTATTGAATATTGCTGGAGACCAACTTATTGCTCACATCCCCACCCTTTACCCATATGACTGGATTATGACTGATAAGAGTCTAAATACTTCCAAAAGCCATCCTTTCCCCTCATAATAAACAACCAAGACAACTGCAACTCACTCCTAACCAGACTTTCTTTTACTAGACTCTCCCCACTCTAATTCATCTTAAAGTACCACATCAGTGGTCTTATAAAGGGATCTCTGGAGAATAATTAGGTAAGGCTTGATACGAAAAAAATTACTTTTCTTAAACTTATAGGGCCTCATTCAATTGCGATTTGTCCAATTTTATAGGGCTCTAAATAAGCACATAGCATATTTTTTTAAAGAAGTTTTTAGTTAGTAAAGACCTTGCTTTTGGATAGAAGTTCACTAACTAAAAACTTATGTAAAAAAATATGCTATGTGCTTATATAGAGCCCTATTCAATTGGCCAAATCGCAATTGAATGAGGCCCATAGTGTGCATTAAAATAATAAATACTACTTTCTATTGTAGAATGAAGTTGAAAATCACCTACAACACTTCACTCTCCTGTATATCAGATCTAACCCTCAGATGCTCCTCTAACTGCCTCCTCTGCTCTATGCATGACATACGGCTCTTTTCACCCATCATCACTTTCACACTCTTGTCTCCAAGACTTCTGTGTTGTTCCTAGCCTGTATAATTCTCTACCCTGATCTTTCACTTTCACCTACTCTTTACAATTTCAAACATTAAATAATCATTGTTTCAGAGAAGCCTATCAACTTGTTCCCTAATACCAGTCATTTATACAAAATAGTGAACCTACTGCTATGTTGTACCACCAACAAACCTTTTGTCTCTAATATGCTTACTTGCATAGGCCCTCATTCAATTGCAATTTGGCCAATTGAATAGGGCTCTAAATAAGCACATAACATATATTTTTAAGAAGTTTTTAGTTAGTAAGCATCTATCCAAAAGCAAGATTTTCATTAACTAAAAACTTCTTTAAAAAAATATGCTATGTGCTTATTTAGAGCCCTATTCAATTGGCCAAATCACAATTGAATGAGGCCCATAGATTGTAAGCTCTTACGAAAGCAGGGCCTTCTACACTTTCTTTGGCAGTATGTAAATAGTTGTCATGTTTTTCCTATGTATTTATTGTATTGACTGTATTTATAGCTATAGAATATGTTGCCGCTTTATAAATAAATTCTAACAATAATAATAATAACGAGAATAAGTACTCAACAACATATGAAAACTGCATTTGTTTCATATGTTCATGGTCTCCCTTTTTCAAATTGTAGAGTATAGCTCCAGTTCCAGAGAAGTTGAGCATCTCAGTGTGAATGAAGAGCCATCAAAAGTAGGCCAAAGCTCTGATGAGGTTAGCGTCTAGGTCTACCATGGCTCCTTCAAACAAAGTTAAAGGAGCACCATGGTCAATTTTTTCTCTATTTGATATTTGCATTTTAAATAACTAAAGTTATTAATAAACAACATTATTTACAAAAGCAATTCATAAATAAGCACATCCTTTACATTTGTATGTGCAGTAATCCGTTTAAGATATAGAAAGGGGAAGGAGTATCTGCAATTGGGGCATCGGGGGGTGCACAAACCTGAATGTCCTAGGGCTGCCTAAAACATAAATACACAGATGAGCCTTTCATTTGAAAGTCCTGACAGTTCTAGATGCTACAATCCTGTTGTGTAGATTGAAGCTATCAATATCGGATTGCCTACCAAAGCTAAAACAAAAACATTAAAACTAGGTAGGTAGCTAACAAACTGTACACAGGAAAATTAACTTAATAAACTAACACACTAAAAAGTAAATATTATAGATGTGGATAAGATACAGCAGCAGTGTTTTTTATGACCCGATCTATTATACCCTGCTGTTATAATAGAAAACCAGACTCACATTTTCTTCACATGAAAAACGCAACAATTATCAAGAGAAGAACTAGAAATTAATAATGTCCCTCCAAAACCCTGGAGAAATTAAGCATATAATTGCACACATGAAGTCTGCCAAATTCTCAGATGGCGTCACAGCATTATATTATTAGAACAAAAGGACATCCTCTTCTCTTATTTGCAGAACTTCGATTCAGCCATGGATCAGATCATATACCAGGGGCCTCATTCAAATGTGATTTGGCCAATTGAATCGAGCTCTATATAAGCACATAGCATATTTTTTTACAGACGTTTTTAGTTAGTGCACTTCTATCCAAAAGCAAGGTCTTCACTAACTAAAAACTTCTGTAAAAAATATGCAGTGTGCTTATATAGAGCCCTATTCAATTGGCCAAATCACATTTGAATGAGGCCACAGGTAGACAATGCCTGCTAATTATATCCTAGGGCCCTCATTCAATTGCAATTTGGCCAATTAAATAGGGCTCTAAATAAGCACATAGCATATTTTTTTTAAAGAAGTTTTTAGTCAGTGAAAACCTTGCTTTTGGATAGATGCTTAGGCCCTCGTTCAATTGCGATTTGGCCAATTGAATAGGGCTCTAAATAAGCACATAGCATTTTTTTTTTAAATAAGTTTTTAGTCAGTGAAGACCTTGCTTTTGGATAGAAGTTCACTAAATAAAAACTTCTGTAAAAAAAATATGCTCTGTGCTTATATAGAGCCCTATTCAATTGGCGAAATTGCAATTGAATGAGGCCCTTACTAACTAAAAAATTATTTAAAAAAAATATGTTATGTGCTTATTTAGAGCCCTATTCAATTAGCCAAATTGCAATTGAATGAGGGCCTAGGTCTGTATTAAGCTGGACTGGACATATATTTGCCACTGCAGCTGAAGTAAAATGATACGTATTTATCAAGTATGTACCAAACTAACAATATGGGCAACTTTGTAAGCCATGGACCGAAAATATTTTTTAGGAAAATTAGAATTTTTTAAAACTCTGTTTATGTTTATGGGAATCCATATTGTGTTTGTTACTTAAGTTCCTTAGAACTGGATCATGACACTGTGAAGGGAGTTGCGGGGGAGGGAAAAAACAGAGAACCTTTGTGCAGATAATTGGATAAGATTGACAATGACACCATACTCCTCTCCCCTCAGTAGCCCAGAAACATGACATTGCATCAAAGGATGCAACCATAAGTCTCCAGAAATGTAACTTACCTCTCTCACACGATTTCCATCAAGTATCATGGATTCTTCCAGGGTCCAGCAGAAGCATCAATCATTTTTGCCTGCTTTGTTATGCTCTTAGTTTTCAAAAAAAATGTTTTAATTGCACAATGGTCCTTTAAAGTCAAAACCAGTAGATTTTTTAAAGTTCATCTTAAAGAGGCATGAAAATAAATAGTTGCTGAGATATTCAGCATTATTTATGGGCATTATTATGCAAATATGTGGCTCATGAATACTAATTAGCTGCTTTAAAGTACTATGAGCCTCATTCAATTCCGAGTTGCCCAATTGAATAGGGCTCTATATAAGCACATACAAAAAAATTTCACAGAACTTTTTAGTTACTGAACCTCTATCCAAAATTAAGGTTTTCAACAACTAAAAAATTATGTAAAAAAAATATGTTATGTGCTTATATAGAGCCCTATTCAATTGCCAAAATTCAAATTGAATGAGGACCTAATTATTTATTTTGCTACAAACACAAAAACAATAACATGCGCCAAGTGTTATTTTGTAGTCAGAACCTGTCCCTTATCTTTATCATGCACAATAAGCCAAATTATCATACTGAGCCCAACAGTTTTTCTCCCTCCCTTGTGTCTCCTTTTCCCCCACCTCTCCCTCTTTTGTGTCTCCCTTTTCCACACCTCGCCCTCCATTGTGTCTCCTTTTTCCCTTCCTCTCCCTCCCTTGTGTCTCCTTTTTCCCTTCCTCTCCCTCCCTTGTGTCTGCTTTTCCCCCTACTCTCCCTCTCTTGTATCACCTTTTCCCCTCCACTCCCTCTCTTGTGTCTCCTTTTCCTCCTCCTCTCCCTCGTGTCTCATCCTCCCCTTTCCCTCCTTATCTTCCCTCCTTCCCCCCTCTCCAAAAACCTCCCTATCCCCTTTCCCCTCTCTCTCTTTTTACCTTGATCCGCTTAGCTCCTGCTGCTGCAGCGCGTCTTCTTCCTGTTTTTGGAACCAGCATATGGTAATGATGTGACGCGCATGTGAGCTCAGCGGATCAAGGTAAGAAGAAAGGATAGAGGGGATAGGGAGGTTTTTGGAGAGGGAGAGGGGAAGAAGGGAGGATAAGGGGGTTAGGAGGGAGGAGGAGGATTGCGGCTCTTATGGTGTCAGAGAGGGAGATGAGAGAGAGGCAGAGGGGGATGAGAGAGGCCGGCGCTCATGGCGAGGCCTGCACTAAGCGTCTTTGGCGCTCATTGTAGCCTAAGTCCTGCTGGCTCATGGACGACGGCTCGCCTTGCTTTGCGAGGCTCGCAAAGCGTGACCAACATCGTAAGCGTTATGAACAACCCCGCAGATCCACAACTATTATAGTGATACTTGTATTACAAAGTGTAAAAATAAAGTATTACATAGAACAAAAGCAGGGAATACATGGCTGACACAATTAACTTGCTCCCTTATTAAATTTAAAAGGGGCATTGAAGTCACATCTTTGCTATCATTCATTTAAAAGAACAAGTTCTTTTAAACCCTATATATACAGTGGTACCTCGGGTTACAGAGCCCTCTGGGTACACTGTTCACCGCTTCTCCTCTGCAATTTTCTGCCTCGGGTTTCAACGCTTCCTTGGGTTACGTGATCGAAACGGAAGGAAGGAACAAGGCAAATGCTGCTGTTCATGTGACCACGCAATCGAATCCAAAAGAAGGAAGCAATCTATAAACACTCTAGTCGCAATTGCCTTATTGTCTGTACCTGCAAGTGCCGCCAAGAGCCCAATTTGCTTGTGCCTGCAAGAGCCCAATTCGCCTGTGCCGGTAAGAACCCAAACAGCCTGTTGCTATGTGCCATTGTACCCAGCCTGTGCCTATAAGAGCCAAAGTTCCAAACAATAACCTGTGTCCTCCTTTTCCTCCTCTACACTGCCACCATCCCTTTGAGCCCTCAAGTCCTCTCAGTACTGGTAAAGTGAAGTTAAATTATTTGATGCAATTATTGTTGTTTATTAATTACTGTTCAGTTTTAAGGGTTTAGTCTGTTTAGGTTTAAGGGTTTGTATCCGAAAACAAGACCATCAGTTCAAATTCAAATGTGAAAAATACCGGGATCCGGAATGGATTAATTGAATTTACATTGATTCTCATGGGAAATGCTACATCAGGTCCCATCCGGAACAGATTAACAGTGTAACCCGCAGTCCCAATGTACTTCTTTGTGACAAAATTGGGCCCTCCTGGTGATCAACCCTAAAGTGTGGCAATGCAATTTAACTGTTGAGTTCTGAAGCTGTATGGAAAAATCAGTTGCTCTATATATTGTACGTGCCATGCATGCTCGGTCTAACACACCTTTGTGTGCTTACTCCAGTCCATTACGACCTCACAAAAATCGGCCGCAACACGCGCACATCAAAACATGAAAAATACAACAAATACACACAGCAAATACATAAAAAGCTTACTTACAGGAAGAGGGAGCATCCAGGACCTCGAAAACTAAAGTTACACCTCAAGTCAAATTAAAAGAGTTTAGACACTAAAAAATGGCAGCCAAAAAAACGAAAACGAGGCTACAGCAGTCTAAAGACGCAAAAAAACACCAAACACCTACGTATTTGCCGTAAAACACCTACGAGATTAAAAAACAAGGACGCAATCCGTGCAACCCCAAAAACATTACAAACACAATAAATACAAACAACAAACACATAAAAAGGTTACTCACAGCAAGGGGGGGGGGGGGCACCGAGGACCTCTGCAAGTGAAGTTACACCTCTATTTAAGCACAAATTTCGGAGTTTAGAGACCCGAAAATTACCCCTTTCTATCTCAGCTCATGCAACCATGGTTCACCCTGGGCCCCCTCAAGCCCCTTAGCTGCACACAGATCCCCCCCCCCCCCCCAATGTAATGAGCTAGCTTGTGCACACACATGCAATCGCCAATAAACATGCGTGTTTTTGTGTGTGTACTGAGTGAGTTGGAACAGGGGGGGGGGGGAGTGCAAAAAAATACACTACACCCTCTGGGTGAGAGGGGGACCAAAACTATATTTTAAAAAGAGAATGGGGGTGGGGGGGGGGGGGTGGCATAAACAGGATAGAAAGTCGGATGTTATATATGTACTCACTTGATTTCTCATTTTATCGGGCTTATCAACACAGTGCTACAGCTTCCACGCTCTTCATTCAAAGAATATTTTTAGATTACAGTTCAATCACTTACTAGTATGTATGGAGCAGTTTTCAATTTGTCCAGCAGAGAGCAGCATCTTTTTACTATCTGCAGAAAGAAGCCTGTGTGGCGTGTACATATGGTATAATAGTATACATAGGCCTTCTTTCAATTGAAATTTTCAACAGTTACAGAGCAATTCAATTGATCAAGCCTGCAGCTACCTGGCCAAATGCCTAAACCGTAAACTATGCACCCGTAAGTAGCCTTTCAGGGCTTGATCATGATCAATTAAGCAAGGCCGTAACTACCCATTTAGAAACAGCCAATAGTAAATGAGACCATCATCATTACATCAGTAAAACATGGAGGTTGAATGTCAATCGATTAGCATTTAGAGGTCCCATATGCGATCGGAATTGCAATCTGGAATTGATAAAATAATTAAAATTAATAAAGTAAATGTTCTAGTCCATGTGTGTGGCCTGATATGTACAGTATAAACTGCTTGATTACCGAGTTCAATATAACATGGAAATGAAACATAAAAAATAAAAAAATGTATTGCAGATTTGCAAGCTTGAGACTGTTGTGCAATTAATTCTAATGTCTTTCATTGCTTTCCCCATCTTTTAAAGTGCAGTATTAATTTTTTATTTGCATTTGCAGTGCTACGGACAGGGGTTGAATCCCCATTGCGAGCCCTATCTGTTATACGTAGGATTTTCTTCTACATTTGCCATTTACGGGTGTGAAGACAATTGCGCTTGAGGAATTGTTGCAACTGAAGAACGATTTGCGATTGTAACATTTACGGGCTTCCAAGATCAAAGGCTTAGCTGGGTCCGAGTTACGATTTTAACGACTGCAGGGATTTTCAGCCTGTAACCCGCAGATAGTTTGCAGGTAGCTAAAAGCCAATTGAAAAGCAAATTTGTTTACAGGCTACATTATGGGCTCCAGTAACTAACGTTGGCTCAATTGAATGGATGCCATAGTGTTGTGTACATGAGAAATACATTGTGCTGTGTAAATTAGGACAAATAAACATTATATATATATATATATATATATATATATATATATATATATATATATATATATATAGTTGTCTGGACAAACATTTATGACATTTAGAGTAACATGCTAGAAAGACTAGTACCTCTCTTTATCAATATAAATATTTTAATCTAAGAGGTAATTTATTATGTTAAGATTACTTTTTCCAGATAAACTTTAATATACAGACTTTATTAGGAGCTGAAACAACTGTTTATTGCAGTGTAAGATATGATGGTACTGAAAAGTCATATTGAAAAGTTACCACAATGTTGTGTAGCTTAAAAATAGGGTTAGGGCTACATCACATTAGTCCTGCTAAAGGATTAAGGTCTTAAATAGACCACTGAAAACTTGCTAATCTTCAGAAAGCCCATAATAAATATTTTATCATATGTCTGTTAAATGGATCCCTTAGCAGGACTCTGAGTCTGTAAAGAGGTTGCTATGTAGAACAAGGGCCATCAACATTTTAGTGTCACACTTAACTATTCACTTAAGTAACCTTAGGACTATGTAAAAGCTTTAGCCCACCTTTTGGTGCTACTTGCTTCCTAAGCAGACATTGCACCCGATTTTGGAGAGGTGGGAGCATTACACATAAATGCAGGTGTTTACTGGATGTTACTAACTACCGTTAATATTTTTCAGTGGTGACCCCATGGCAAAGGTGTGGTCTTGGCTAATTGGTCTTAATTCTCTCTGTATGTTTTTATTTTATTTTTTACACGACAATAATTTTATATTTAATATAACACTGGCACTGATATCAATTAATTTTTTTTTTTAATTTAGCCTAACCTAGGGTAGTGTTTTTATTTTAGTTTTAATGTATATTATCTTACTAATTTTTTACTTGTTAATTAGTTGTCACGATCTGTTGCTGTTAAACTCTTTGAGTGAATGTTAGTTTAGTGAGTGTAATTTTATTGTGGGAATATTTTATTTTTTTATAGACAATATGGACATATGCAGAAAAACTAAGTCAGAGGTGCTCATCAGAGAATGAACCAACCTTAATAGGTTAGTTCTATGGCCATGATACGCCACTCTGAGAGCAACCTCTTTTAGCTCACTTGTGCCCTTCACAGGGAGAAATATCCTGTAGTATATCAGTCTGGTCCCACTCAAAAGAGTGACCCAGCCCCGAAATACCAGGCAATTCTACCCTGAACAGGAGAAACAGCAAACGCTAGACGCGTTTCGGCCTTTATGGGCCTCGTCAGTGAGGTGCAGCTGAACTCCCTAAGGCACAGTGAGCAAGGGGTCCACCTCTGGAGTCCCCTATTACCCTTAGGGAGACTAAACCCTAAGGGTAATTTGCCTTAGGGAGTTCAGCTGCACCTCACTGACGAGGTCCATAAAGGCTTAAACGCGTCTGGGGTTTGCTCTTTCTCCTGTTCAGGGCAGAATTGCCTAGTATTTCGGGGATGGGTCACTCTTTTGAGTGGGACCAGACTGATATACTACAGGATATTTCTCCCTGTGAAGGGCACAAGTGAGCTAAAAGAGGTTGCTCTCAGAGTGGCGTATCATGGCCATTTAACTCACCTATTAAGGTTGGTTCGTTCTCTGATGAGCACCTCTGACTTAGTTTTTCTGAATATGGACATATGGACAATAAACATAACATACAAGGCCAGCATTAATCTTTCTACTGTGGTACCTTGGTTCTAAACTTTAATCCATTCTGGACGGCAGGTTGATTTCCAAAAAGGTTTAGTACCGAGGTAGCCTTTCTCAATGTAAATTTAAATAATCTGTTCCAAGCCCCAGAAATGTCACATTTTATATTGAACTGATGGTGTTGTTTTTTGATACAAAACCTTAAAACTTAAATAAAAAAAAACAATAATAAGATAAAATAACATATAATTTAACTTATCTTTAAGTGTACTGGGAGGATTTGAGTGCCCAGTGGGATGGTGGTGATGTTGAAGAGGAGAAGGAGGAGAGTGGTTATTGCTTTGAACTTTGGTTCTTATAGGCACAGGCTACACTTTGGTTCTTGTAGACACAGGCTGTCCCTTGATTCTGCACTTCAATTCTTACACTTTGGTTCTTATAGGCACAGGCAGCAGTTTGATTCTTTTAGACACAGACAGCTCTTGCAAGCACAGACTGCTCTTGGGCTCTTGTAGGCACAGACAGCTCTTAGGCTCTTGTAGTCACTAAATACACTATGCCACATCGCTTCCTGAGAGATAGGATGCAGGGTGGAGTGAGCACTTTGAGTATAGAGCAAGCGTTGAGTTACGAGCTAACTTTGTCAGTCAGACGCGTTGAGTACCAAGCAAGTGTTGAGTTCCAAACCATTTTTTTTTAGGCATATTTATTGAGTATTGAAAATATAAGGTTCCGAGCAGGTTGAGGACCGCGGTACCACTGTACATAATAATGTGGGAAAGACTGTATTGGGTAATAGTTAACAAGAATCGTGGTGAGTTAAAAAGGATTAGATAGACAGCATTACTGTCTTTTTGTGATCCCCTTAGAATATACTATCTATGATTTCAAGGTGGGAAATTAAATCCATTAGAGATCACATTGCCATGCAAGGTAAAGAAATAGATAAAAGGCCTTTTGTTAAAGAGTGTGCTCACAAAAGACACATAAAATATAAAAGAAGAAAAGAAATAGGAGGTCGAAAGAAAAAAAAGAGATGGAGAGGAGGGAACTTCTGCAGCATGGGTATATTAAGTTTTATACTGTTCTATGATCATTTCATTTTCTGTGTACCTCAAATGCTTATGATCCAGACTTTGAATTAAAAGAGTTGTGTATGTAATCTAATATCCAGCCAAATGCTTGTGACAACAATAAGAATTAGGTTTCCTAGAAGTTTAAATGTGTGTTTAGATACTAGGTATTAAAAGTATATACACCTAGGTCCTCATTCTATTATCGGCCTTAAAACGGCTGCAAGGCTGCGATCTCCCCTTACGACCGGCTGTATATCTTGCAACCGGTCGTAAGCTCAGAAAACTTAAAACGCAAAAAAAAATTCAAGACGGCACTGTACAGCTCTGTAAATGCTAGGGATCATATTGGGGGACATGAGGATTAATAGCAACCCCCTCTCAAGCTTGCACATCAGCCCAAATCCGAGTTTACATTAACTGTTTATTTTCCGGCCGCAGCGTGGGCTGGTCTGAGGTGCTCCAAGCACTCTGGACTTTTCCATGGATTTTTGACATAAATTAAAAAATAATTTATTTACGGATTTGAGTGTAGGGGAATGTTGTGCTATTTTTGCTAACACCTACAATCACTTTATAGTCTCCTCAGAGTGCAGGATGGCGTTATTTAGGCTTTATAATGTGCTTAATTGGTGCTAGCGGGACCTCTTTCCTGCAAGTAAGCTGCGGCTCGGTTTTTAGCCTTGCAGAGAGGGTTCCCGGAGCAATTGAATAGCAACCGTGATTTTCTTGCGGCCGAAACTCTTGCGGCCGTTTAAGATCAAAGGCTTTCCTCTGGCGCGAGCGGCCGCAAGGGATAGCAAGGTGCCGGCCGCAAGCCTGCCGGAATCCTTGCGGCCCCGCATCTCCTACGGCCGATAATAGAATGAGGCCCCTAGCATCTAATATCAAGGCTAGAAATTTAATGTGATCCCCATTTTCTCCCTAACAAAGTGCAATATGACAGATCAGATTATTTTTGGAGAATGGAATGGTCTTTAGAGCATCTTTTACACTTTGCCATGGTAGTGATATAGATTTTGAAACTATATAAAACAGGTTGTGGGAGAGCAGCTGAATAAATTCCTGAATAAAATAGACCAGACCTGTAAGGGTCTCCGAAACTCTGATCAAGCAGCAAATAGAGCGTCTACTTCCCCATAGCAATTCATTGAATTTTTAAATGTGTTTGTAAGTTTAAAAAAAATTATAATTTATGTTTTGTTGAGCATCAGGTTTATTAGGCTCATGTGTTCAAGGCCCTAAATGGAAGTGTGAGTTGCAGTATGGTCACCTTTCCAGGGGAAAGTTAATGAGAGCCATGAAAGCAATAGATAGTGAAGAAGTGGATATACTAGTTAATAACTAAAACCTATTTTTATTTTTCTTTTCCAATAATCAAAACTAATTTATTGGGACTTTGTTCGTCCTTCATAATCATAACTCATCTAGTCTTTGTAAGGATTCAACTTCACCAGCAATAATAATAGGATGGAGAAAAGCATATTGATTACACCACAGAGTGGCAAGCAATGCACTATTATACTTTGCAACCTATACACAGACTTTGGAACATTATCCTAGACTGCTCTTTCTACTCCCTTTTCTGAGCAATATAGTTGTATTGCAGGAATACAATTACTATGCTTTTTGATGGGAGACTCGTTGCCAATCTCAATTTGCCTCTCTGACTTTGATACTATGCCTCTCATGACAATCTTGGTTCTGTATTCTCTATTATTCATAGTCTACCAACTCTGACCATTTAAAACATTGGCCATACCTGCCTCAACCTCTGATTGCCTTCTATTTATGGACACCCCAGCTTGATTTTGTTATATGCCTCAGGTGCAAATCTAAACCCTACCACGTCAAGCACACACACTTAAAGTCTTACACTGGTCGTGAAACTTCCTTTCATCTTAAATATTTGCACAAGGGTTGAAAAGCTCCCTGAACAATTCCTACTTTTATGTTCTATATATTTTTGTACAGTAACCATTTAATCTTTATTTGATTACGGTATATTAAAGTTGAACATATTAATAATAATTAATAATAAATCATCTTGAAGCGCAATTAAAAAATGGCATTGCATTATACTATCCATTTTTCTCTACATTTAATAACTCTGGAGATATTCAGCATAGTTTATGCTGCATTATTATGCCAATCTACAGCTAATTGTGCTTAATAAGGGTGAGGAAGGGGATCTATCTGCATACCACTTGGGGTAGTCATTTGTTTATAGGTTTGGAAACACAGTATCACTATTTAACACATCAAACCAGCTAATTAGTATTTGAAAGCCACACATTTTCATAATATGGCACAAACGACAGAGAGTATTTCTGCAGTGATTTTTTTTTAGAAAAAATGGCTAGTACAATTTATAGCACAATTTTAAAACAAAACAAATAATGAATGTTATTTTAACTATTCATAGTTCCATCTCTTTTTAATGAAGAGCTGCTAAAATATAGCTAATATTAATAGTCTTATTAATAATCATGAGCTTTTCTTGTAAATGAAGTACTGTGGTTCTTTATGTTAAAAATCCTGACACTCACCAACAAAGCCCTCAACATTACCATCCAACATATGAAATCTAATGTCCTGATTCTCCTATATGTACCTCATCCACTCTTTATCAGCTCTTCACAGTTTCATCTTGAATACATTTTTTGTGCTGTCCCTACCAGTGGTGGAGCTACTGCTAGTTTAGCAGGTGCAAAGATCTTGGACCCACAACTGTATAGGGCCCTCTGCTACCAGCAACAGAATGAAGTAATGTGACACTCTTAAAGGAATATACAAGAGAGCTGGATTATGAATACATCTGATAGAGGAGAATTGGTAGTGTATGAAAAAAAAATAGTTTGCATGACAAAATACCAAAATAAACATTTAAACAGTTACCCTAAAGTTTGGTGAATTTCTTGCATTTGCAAACTGTTTTCTATCTGTTTTCTATCAATGTTGACACAAAAATTACCATACATAATACATTATATCTTTTTGGCCCGGGGATTGTGCAAGCAGCTTTCCTTTAGGTTTCTGTAGTTCCCAGAACAAGGTCTGTGTTCAGTCATTCCCTGATTGTTTTACCGACATCCCAGGTGATACTTACCCCAGCCTCAGTGAATTGACCCTGTAACCTCCCCAGCCCCAGTGATTTACCCCATCACCTCCCCCACCCCAAGTGAATTGCCACTATAATCTCTCCCAGCCCTAGTGAATTGCCCCATTACCTCACCCAGTCCCAGTGAATTGCCCCTGTGATCTCTCCCAGCCACAGTGAATTGCCCCTGTGATCTCTCCCAGCCCCAGTGATTTGTCCCATCACCTCCACCAGCCCCATTGATTTACCCCATCATCTCCCCCACCCCCAGTGAATAGCCCCTGTGATCTCTACCAGCCTCAGTGAATTGCCCCTTTACATCCCCCAGCCCCTGAGAGCTCTCCCAACCCAGTGATTTGCACTCACTGTGAAGATCCCAGATAGGGGCGCTATTCAGCTCCAATCCTTCCTGCTTTTGCGCTGCAGGAATTCCCCTGTTACAGCTGGCAATCGTCTCAGAAGGAATGGGCCTCTCGGTGACTGGCAGTCATATCAATCCTTCTTAAAGAAATTACACCATTGTCTATGCATTCCAGAAAGTATGGTTTTAATATGGACTCTCTCACTTCATTTTCAAACAACAACTGAACCCAGACAAAAGTTTTTCCCTCCACCAGTTACATCACAGTGGGCTAAACACATTCAAATCCCCCACCCAGATTAGCATCTCCCAATAAAATCAGTGGACAACTGGGGGCTTGGCTTGTCCACCTTAGGGGGGTGGACCACTGGGTCGATCCCACATGGCATCAGAGCAGCAAACAGAACAAAGGGCCTGTAATTACCCCAACATCCTGCAGTGACATCTTGTGGACAAGAATTGTAATTACATGTCCTGACAAAATGGCTACAGGATTCGAAAGTCCCCTGGTCAGGAAAACAGATCTTCCCACTCACACAGAGACACATGCACAGATCATGAACGTTGCAGGTCATTGCTGGACCATAAATAAAGCATAAACGCTCATTTGCCTAAAAGACAAATTAGAACAGGAATAAGAAGCTGAAATGTTTGCTTTCAGTACAATTATAATTTGTCTGAATTTATCAAGGAGAGGGTGTATGTCTAAAGAACAACTGTGTAACCGCTCAAGTATTTTTACTTGAATGTCAATGTTTGGCCCTTTAAGGACCAGTTTAACAGTTTAGCAGCCCCATCTATGCTGGCTGCATACAGCTTTGCTGATTGGCTGCAAATTAAGCATGCTCACATGGACAGGTTACACTTTTAGAAAACCGTACCCTGAGAAGCCTAGCTCAATCCTGGGGGTGTAAACATCACCTGCAACAAATGTTTTTCTTAATGCAAAGCTAAAGAAACATAGTGCATGCAAATAAATGTAATCATACACTACTAATTCCCCTCTATTAGATGCATTCATAACCCAGCTCCCATGCATTTACCTTTAATGTGTTATGGAAGAGGGGCACATAATTATTTTTACAGAAAGGTGATCTAACCACCCTAGTGATGGTATGACCACTTACATGAATTTTGCCTTCATACTGACTTCTACAAGGAACTAACTCCTATAAAGAACTTGGAAAGGGAGCCCACCAAATTATTTTGTACTAAGGTCCTCAATTCAATAGCTCTGTCACTGGTTCCTACCATCTTGAATTATCTTCCTAACTTTGGCACTCTCCCCTCTCTCTGAAAACCTGTTTCGAGAAGCCTACCAACTTATTTCCTTATAGCAGCTATTCAATCAAGACAGTGAACTCCTCGTTCTGCTGCCTCACCAGAACAACAACAAACAACCCCTCTTTTTAGTCTCCAGTACCCTTAACCTGCTTCAAATGTAAGTTTCTTCAAGAGCAGGGTCCACTATACCTTCAATAACACTATCTAGATTTTGGCATATTTGTCTTATACAGTCTATCGGCTGTACTTACACTATATAATATGTTGGTGCTATATAAATAATAATAATAATAATAATAATAATAATATTGTAGGAAGTATGCAATAAAACAATTTACTATCCGTATGTAGAGATGCTTAGCATAACTATATAGTATAATGTTCATTTTATGTGTATCCAGATATCAGCCACAGCTGCATGCCAATCATCAGTGTCTAAAGATACTCAGCACTATTATACAGGGTATCCCCTGGGGAAGAGGATAAGATGCTGTACGTAAGAGTAGGAGAAGAACAGACTCGAACGTTGTGAATATTTTACACAATGTGAATATTTCAAGTGTTTTTGACTCATACTTCTGAATAATTCAGAATTAGGGGTTTGGGGGCCAAGCAGACTGAGCCATGAAGTCCACACTTACGTGCAGTGCATGTCGTCACCTACAGAACTGTGTGTCTCACTGAGGATAGGAATAAATACAATTTTCCAGGGATCAAAGTGAAGTGTTAATGGTGCAATACTCTGCAGATCCCTGAAATAGTGGATGGTGAGGAGGCAAATTGAGTGCCAGTGCAAGTAGTTAAAGCAAAGCTGATTGGAGAGGGGTTAATAAAATGTGCAGGCAGGCTCTTAATATTCTATGTCACTTTACTTAAAGGACCACTTATCCAACTATCCTTTATGTAGAACTTGATCTGATAAATGTGCAATGGGTTAAAATAAATATTTACTGCCTTTAATTTTTAATTATGATATTTAGTTTTGTTTTCATGGCAGCAGATATTTTTTTTTTGTTCTTAACAACATTAGTCACCTGGGAGGAGCCTTTCAGGTAACATCTCTATCCAGTTCTACTGAAATACAGCCACTATGAATAGCCTCATAACAATAGGACTGCATAGAATGCAAATCCCAGCAGAATAGCCCTCCTTTCAGCATCCAAGCAAAGTAGCTAAGCAAATCAGAAGCACAAAAGAGTCTTCTATCTTAAAACTGTTTCATTCTTATGGCTTATATAGACATTAACATTGTTATTTTGTTACATACTTCACGATTGTGTAGTTTTTCCCAAACTACAATGGTCCTGTAATGTCATGTTGTAATATGCCATGTTCTTTATAAACTATCAGCCTTATTAAATTGCAATTCGGCAAATTCTAAAGGGCTCTATATAAGCACAGAGCATATTTCTTTTACAGAAGTTTTTAGTTAGTGAAGACCTTGCTTTTGGATAGAAGTTCACTAACTAAAAACTTCTGTAAAAAAATATATTTTCTGTGCTGATATAGAGCCCTTTAGAATTTACCGAATTGCAATTTAATAAGGCTGTATGGTTTCACACTGTGATGTAGTATAATAGGATACACATAATACAAGCAGTCCACGGGATAATTACTAGAGCATCTTTTTAACCGTCTTAAAACCGGATCTGTATGTAACTCAGATCTATGATGAATAATAATACTGTAAAGACTCATATGTGGTAATAAGAATATAGTGTAATACTTTAATAATAATATTAATACACCTAACATGTTACAGAAACTATTGTGCTATTTCTTTTCATTCAAACAGAACATAAAAACAAACTCATACAAAAAGCCTTGGGAGCCCGTTCCTAAGTACGGCTCATCTGTAACCCGGGGACCGCCTGTACTGTAAGACAGAATGCAAGGTAATACAATGTATTATTTGATGCTGCTCAAGATGACATACTACAGCAATGATGGACAATCAGTCTCAAATGTTAAAAGTGCCACAGTACATTTCAGGTTACTTGAGGGATAAGTAGGAAAGTAGTTAAAATAAGAACAGGCCTATTATCAGGAATCATGGGGTCCAATAGTACATATGCAAAAGCCAGGGAACCAACCAAGTTTCTAGACAATATATATATATATATATATATATATATATATATATATATATATATATACACACACAATGAAACAAACTTTGTAAATTAAACAGTGAGTACCAAAGTACCAAATATAATATAAGTATTATAAATATAGAGTAACAGATAATAATTATTATTTTCTGATTATATAGCAACAAAATAAAATAAATCTAAATTTTATTAAAGAGGTTTCTGTGCCCTCTTCTCTATTTGGCCTCATACACCAGAACATCTAGCATATATGGAAGATGGCTTGGCATCCCAATGTCAGAAAATTATATGTGGGTTGTATAGAGAGCGTGTAAATACCTCATGTTGAACCCTAATTTACACAGGTCTGTACCTGTGTATATGTACACGTGTGTTATCTTGTTTACACTGTCTTCAAAAGCATGTCCAAATATGTTTATTGTAACCCTAGCATTATGGAATCTGATCATCCTCTACATATAAAATGTTACTGTCATCACTGTGGATTGTTAGCCTTCTGATCTAGCCAGCCTCCTTTGCCAGGATCTGTATTTGTGTTCCCTTGTTCAGCACAAAGTCCATTAAATAAGAATAACACATAAATAATAATACATGGTCCACTCAGCCTCCCTCAGGGGCCACTCAGCAGAATGGGATGAGAGCGCCTGGTACTGCGACGTTGGCTGATTGATAGGTGGAACTAGCCATTAATCCAGGGATCAGCTCTTCGGAAATCAATTAGGAGTAGAGTGACCAGGGGGAGGAAAAAAGTATGGGGGAGGAGGGCGAAAGACTGAGTCAGACCCATCATCCAACTCTCACATGGATCAGGAAATGCTAGAGGGTTAATGGAATAATGCTCTGCAAGTAAAAGTAGAATGATGTTGCACACATTTTTAGCACTTTTTGCTTTTGTCAGGCCACTACTACATAAAGGATTCACCTGCTACAAAAACTGCAGCGCATCACTCCAAATTCACTGAGCTTTAAATTCTCCTGCAGATCATTAGTACATAAAATAGATATCTGCAGAATCCTAGCAGGTGTTTGCTTCATAGAGTAATGTTATTTACATTTTTAGCAGGGGAATGCTTAATACAGTAATGGCCTGCAGGTTTCCAGTAGGGTATGCAGATCTATCCTGTTCTGGTGTCGGGACAGGTTCGCCTCTGCAGTGCGGCCTCCAATCTCTAGATGGCGCTGCCATTATTTTGCAGCGCTGCCGATATGTGAGAGAAATTCTAAGCTTATACTGTTAGCCTAACCCTTGAACTAACCCTCACCCTAACCCCAACAGATTAACTAAACCTTCACTCTATGATATGGCACCGGAATATCGTCAGCGCCATCTAGCGGATGCTCACCACCACTGCTGCTGCCTTGTGCTGCGCTACCATAAGAGGATAGGTCCGGATATGCTTAACAGAAGTAATGTGTGGGTTTCAAGCAGGACACTGCTGAATAGAGTAATGGTCTGCAGATTCCTAGCAGGAGAATGCTTAATAAGTACCGTAATAGCCTACAGGTTTCTATGAGAGTATGCTTAATATAGTTATGCTCTGGGGATTTCCGGCAGGGGACTGCTGCGTAGAGTAATCATCTGCAGATTCCTAGAAGGGGAATGCTTAATAGAGTGATGGTCTGCAGGTGCTTTATGGAGTGTAGTAGTGTTATGCTGTTTTCTAATGGTACATGACACAAGTGTGTAATGGTAGTTCTCATAGGAGTAATCATTTTCAGGTCTCTACCAGAAGAGAGGAAGAGATGTGATGGGTTAATATCCTGACAATCTTCAGGACTCTAGTAAGAGAGAGGTTAATAATGAATTGCTCTGCAGGTCTCTCTCTTTTTCTCTTGATGACACTCTGCCCCTGGGGACATAGAGTAATTTCCAAATTAGGATCCTGTCAGCGCTCTGCAAATCTGCTCAACAGTGATTATTGTATTGTCTGCACATATGAACGTTATGTATCTATATCTAGCTAAATATGCTACTTATGCACTATCAGCACATGGGCAAGCATACCAATAAACTTTAAAAAGTACAATTAATAGGGGTTAAACAAGTAAAGGGAACATAAACCATTCAAAAATAGACCGACTATAAAATAAAATAAAAAGTATAAAAAAAATAAACAAAATAAATAACATTTAAATAAACAAAGAATAAACTAAAGTTGGAATTTTATTCATCAGAGGGTTCTTTGATAGAAAATGAGTGTTTGAAAACCAGACAATTCATCAGAATGTTTATTTCATTAGTTTAAGGGACACTGTAGACCACTATTTTTTTAAGGAACTAGTACTTATAATGGCCAAGACTTCTTAGCAAGTAAAAAAAAACAACATTATTTATATTTTCTACATATTTATGTAATTGTATGCCATCATAATCACCGCCATTCTTGTTTTCAAATACATAGCACTATCTGTGAGTGTTTTTGTGAGTAGGTTAACTCATTGGACAGAGTGATAAACAATTAAGACAATTAACTTTGCTTGTCTTCCCTTTAAGAAGGAAGAAGCATTGGAAGTTGAGGCATAACAGATACGGGACTACAGATTCCCTTTATCACAGTGTCTGTCAGTACCTATATTGTTAATATATCACTTATGGTTAATGTAGGAAAATACAATTTAGTGACGTATTGGCAATAGCAAAAAAAAAATGAAATTCATGAAATGTTACTTATTAATAACAGCAATTGGTGGGCTTCATGTCTATCCTCTTAGTTCTAAATGTGGTTCTGTAATTAGCCATCTAAGATGAAAATATTTTCTTCTTGCAAGCTATATGCTAAGGGCAACCAAAGCTGTAGAAAGACGCCCATGATTCAACATATCACAGGTTTAGCTGCACTGATAGATCTGTCTTTGTTAAGGTATATCTAAGTTTCCCTGTTTGTACCTTTTTCTAATCTAACACATCCTGCTTATATCAGACACACGCATTACATTGATTCATTCTATACACACACAGATTTATTTTATGTAAAATAAAATGATTTTCCACACCCCAGAGCTGTTTACATGGGAACATTGTACCTCCCAATAGAAACACTACATTTGGGTACTGAATTTAACCCTTTACTAACCCTTAAGCCAGCAGCAGCTCAATGAAGAGATCTATCAGTGTCTGGCTCTTCCTGCTTCTTTCTGCAGGGGGGGTGGGGGGGGGGGGGGGGGGGGCTACACATCCCATAATTCTTTTCTGCACAAACTGCCATAACTGAGTGTTACATTGTATTAAAATGTATTAGCTGTCTGTGATTGGACAAAACAATATCTGAAGTTTATGTTAATTTTAGCACAAACTTTAGGGAGTTTGCTAATGTTTATTTTGGTATTTTTCATGCACATTTGCATTCTTAATTCAGGAAACTTAAGTAGCTTCTAATACATAGATTAGGTTTCTAATACTAAACTCTTAGGCCCTCATTCAATTGCAATTTGTCCAATTGAATAGAGCTCTAAATAAGCACATAACTTTTTTTTTTTAAAGAAGTTTTTAGTTAGTAAGCATCTATCCAAAAGCAAGGTTTTCACTAACTAAAAACTTCTTTAAAAAAAATATTCTATGTCCTTATTTAGAGGCCTATTCAATTGGCCAAATCGCAATTGAATGAGGGCCTTAGAATGGGGGAGGTGGGAGGGAGGGCACAGAGTGGTGCAGACAGTGATTGGCTGAAGGGGACAGTGAAGGTGACTAAAGATGTACAATGGGTTTGGAGGATTTAATATTCATTCACAGCATGAACTATGATGCCATAGTCTCTGGAACAAGGGTATATATATTTTATAAAATCCTCAAACTTGAATTCTGACCAAATGCTCATTACCTCGCTCATAGATCTTAATGTAATTTGTGTGATGTAGCTATGTTGAGTTGCTTAGTGATGAGCTGTCTGGGAGGATTAATTACATTTCTCTGCCTAGTTATCCAGATCTAATCAAGTTGGTCCTGAGTCCCAGACACCATAAAGAACAATAATAGTAACATGATAAACAACATAATGTACCAAGAGACGTCTACCCTACACCAGATAATCCTAGCATCATGGAAGCGGTTCTGGGGGTTCCTTTATTAGGAGAAATAAAGCAAACCAATTAGGAGAAATAAATTGGAAGCAAACCCTGCCATCAGATTCTAACAATTTAAAGGGATTCAAAAAAAGATCGTTCTTGTATAAAACTTGTAAAGCATATTAATGGGTTCTGTACTACTTTGGGCACATGCTTAGATCTGACTCAGGCCTTCACAAATCTTTTTCAATCTGTGTCCAAAAACATTGTGGGCCCACTGGCTAAACCCAGTCATTCTGGAACACATACTTGCCCTTGGAAGACAATGCAACATGCTGCCCAGAGGCAGTAGCAGTATTAAGCCAATTCAAAGCTCAAGGGGAAGGACACCTTTGTTGCCTTTCTAAATGACAAATTATGCAGCCATTGAGGAGCAGCAGCCGGTTGTCTGGGCCCTTAAGAACTTGCAGCCCTACCTATATGGCGGTGATTTTACTGTAGTAAATGACCATAATCCCTTATGCTGGCAGACCCGAGAATGCATACTTTGTTGGAGCCTGGCCCTATAGATTTACTACTTTTCAATTAGATACCGACAAGTGAGAACCAGTGAGAGGAATTAGTGACCTGGCCTGGGCCACTTGGAGGGGGATGTCATTGTGACAAAGGGCATGATACACTTCCAAGTGCTTTGTGTCCAGTACAAATAAAATCTTTTTATCCCAGGATCTGTTCTATTACTCTTGTTTTTGCCTGGTTTGACTACTCCCTGGGCCTATGTCTCCTATGCCACGAGCCCTAGCTTGCATGCACCTTGTGACAGTATTGCACCGGCCTTTTGACAATGTTACATAGAGGTCCCTTTGTATAAAGTATAATCTGTTTATTATCCGTATCTATGAATTTAATGTCAATATAGGGTGCAGCATTCAGTTTATATAGTCAGCAAAATTATATGGTGCTGCATGTTTATGTATTGTGAATATACAGTACATTTATACAGGTACAGCATTTTCATTATTAATAGATACATATTCAGGGCTATTATACTGTACATCATTATGCTGATGAATGTACAGTAGAATCCCGGTTATCCGGCACCCTACTAACCGGGACTCTCAAGCAACCGGCACCGGCATCAATTCCCCAAATTCAAAAAACTCCTGCTAAACCGGCATAACAGGCACGATTTGGCAGTTCGAGACTGCAAAAAAAGTGCAAACGTTTTTCCTAATAGTTTTTTTTGCCCCTAATTGGCCCAGTTTAGGTGATAATTCCTTTTTAAAGGTATTTTAAGGGGTTTTGGGGGATTTAAGGGTGGATTAGACCCTTAAAATTGGGGACTCACGATTAACCGGCAACTACAGTTATCCGGCAATAGGGAGATCCGTGGGTGCCGGATAACAGGGGTTTTACTGTATTAATATACAGAAAGGAAATCCTCAAATCCAGGCTCTACCCCTGCTTTAAAGCATCAGGACCCCAGCTACCAGAAGGAACCCTTGGTTCTCTAAACCTATGGTCTTCAATCAACATGTGCATCACTGTTAAATATACCAATAATTCACTAAGAATAATTTGTTGCTTTTAGTCACTCAGCTCCAGTTCTATGGACATTGCTCTTAATAATAGTTTGAGAGTCCCCATCACTGAATGCAAAGTGGTGCTTGGGAGCAGGACCAGAAACCAGAATTATCAAAACATTTTTGGAAAGAGAAGTAATGACCCCTAATCATTTTTTTTTAAAGCTTCTGATCTAGAAACAGCACACATACATTGTAAATGCTCCTGATCCATGACCCATGCATGATCCATTCAGGCTAGTTGATGGAATAACTGACACGACAACTTGAGTTGGGAGAAACAACGGGCCACAGCTTTATTTTAACACAATGTAAACAAACAACCGTAACTTATTCAGATGACTAATTTAGTCCTTTCCTTCCAAGGGAGGAGCCCGGCCACGAACAGTGACCTCACGCTTTGAGCCCTGCCCAAAGCCCCAATGCTTATCTTTAAGCACGCCCTGTGAGGTGGGGCCATCGCCCCCTTAGGCCAGTGGGCCGGGCAACTCACCTCCCGCCGCACAGACATAAATTAACAAAACACAACATACAATAGCCACTTCTCCGAATTCTTTAACCAAAAATATATATATTAATTTCAGTATTTCTTATTTATATTATATATACTTTTTTTTTTTTTTTTTTTTTTTTAAAAGAATAAACCATAACATCTGTTAACAACAAATTACAGGGTGGGTGGGTGGGATTTCAGTCTGGAGACCGCGCTGCTGTGTTCAATGGCGCGAAACGGGCTTCCGACACGCCCCCCGACGCTCCTGATTGGCTGATAGCCTCACAGGCTCCGCTGGGTCACGTGACGCTACAGGCTGACCCAGGGAGCCTGTGCAGCCTCCACGTCGTTCAGAACAGCAACATATTTGCACTAAAACCTCCTCTACCAAACGTCTTACTTTATTCATTAAATAATTAAAAGTAAAACTAACAATGCACAAGAAGCTTTGCATTAATACAATCATCATTGCAAAAGCATTTATGGCAATAGTCAGTGTCATTTGTTTTTGGCTGTAATATGTGCAGTCACATGGATGCTACATTTGTAAACATAAATATAATAGATCTAATAAATATTCTGCCTGTATGAAAACATATCATTGTTTTACACTAATAATTAGAATAATTGAAATTTTATACAAAGAATTGATAAAAATAAGCTGCTTTATTAAATAAAAAAATAAAAAATGTGAGTAACAAACCTAGGATTCCAGTTTTCTATGATACCTTAGGATCTGACTGATCCTCCTAGAACACCTGTAAATTTAGAAATAAATACCATATTAGCTCCATTGTCTAAATACATAGGTTGGTTTTTGCACAAATATGTTCCATTTGATATATGTGTAGTAGGATAGTATGGGAGGAGAATTTTTGTTTGGTGACAATATATGTTAATATTTTATATACAGTTTTTAAATATCAGTTGGGTTTAAAGTTCTTATTAGAAACAGACAAATCCCTAAAACAGCAACAAGCACGTTTGTTTTTAAGGGGGACACATTTTACCCTCCAGATGATTTCTACCTACAATTAATGGGTACATTCCATTTTTTGGTGTTATTGGGAATATCATATAGTTTCCCCTGTAATCCTGGAGTAGATATATAGATGATGTACTCTTTATCTGGAAGGGAGAAGAATTTAAGAATACAGTTTTTTTTAAACTACATTAATAGAAAATATTCTGATTTAGGTTTCAAAGAAGCTTATAGTAGAAAATCTGTAAATGTCTCATACTTAACTATCTATACTGAGAAACGCAGGTATAAAACTAGAACTTATTGTAAATCAACTGACTGTAATACTTATGTTGATGCTCATTGTTGTTCAGCCCTGTCCGACCCTCTGTGACCCTATGGACCGCAGCACACCAGGCACATCTGTGAGCCACTGCCCCTCCAAGCTCCCTCAAGATCATGTTCATTGCTTCAATGACTTCAACGATCCATCTCCGCCTCTGATGTAGCCTTCTTCTTTGCCTTCAAACTTTCCCAGCATCAGTGCCTTTTCTATGCAATTCTGTCTTCTCATGATATGGTTAAAATATTTGAGCTTTAGCCTTGTGATCAAACTTTCTAGGGGACAGTTAGGCTTGATTTCCTGTAGTATGATGCTCATAGCATTTTGAAAATGGCATCCATAAAGGAGAATTTAGAAAAGTTAGGAAAAATTGCAAGGATTACAAGGTCTTTGAACAAATTGCAGAGGTCATGACAAATAACTTTGGGTTTTAATAAGAAATTGATAGATAAAGAACTTATGTTGGAAATAATGAAAAAAAATATAGGTATGTCGGAAAGGTTCCTATACTAGTAGACTATGATAGCCAATGGATGAAGTTTAAACAAATAACTAATAAATATACACATATTCTTTTTAAAAGACAATGATTTAAAGGCTTTTCTACCAACAATAACCAACCATTATATTTAGGAAATCAGAAAATGTAAAGAATAAATTGGTATGTAGTGCACTCCTAATAACAAAACTGCTAAAGATAGAAGTGGGTTTGTAATGTGTGGTAAATGCAAGGCTCGCAAGGAAGTGATAAGTAAAAAAAAAAAATCTAAGAAATAAATAAAGAAATTTTTAACATGCAGTTCTGTGCATGTAAGATCATAACTGCATCTATCCATATATCAGTCAAATATGTTGTAAATTCCAGACAAGCTTCCTTCAGACCTTGTATGAGATTTCTGGGAAGTTCACCGGACTGGTCTGGTATCTATTAAGCAGAGCTTGTTTAATTAGCTCAGTCTCTTCTTTAGAAATTGTGCCACTCCTTGGCATATAGCCTAAACGCTACTTCTTGTTCTAAACGCCAGCCTTGTAAAGAGCTGCTGAATTGGTTGACAATTTGTGCATAATAATGCATTTGGGATCCTATGTATCAAAGTGCTAGTTTTTCTTTTATACCTTGTGATTTCTAAATGATAACTTGAAGAAGAAGAAGCATATATAGCACTACTCACGTAGTTAGTTTGTTTGATAAGAGTGGAATAAACAATCATTAAAACACAACTAGTATTAAAGGAAAAATTAAATTTCCTATTTAATGATTGTTTCTCATATCACAATTATATTTTTTTCCTTTTGAATATATGTCAATACATATTTTAACAAGAATACATCTTAGTTCTCAACACTGCAGACTTTAGTGAATTATTATTTCTCTGTATTAACCAGGCAGGCCCTGATTTACTATTTGTACATATTGAGGTCATATTTGTTTTTGGCAGTGTTTGTAGTGTGAGTATAATCACCATATCTGTTACCGACAAATGGATAGTTGCCTGTATGTGTTATGAAGTGATATTTGAATCAGATAATTGCACCTGTGTAAAACCTCCATTGCTGTACTTACCTAGGAATGACTAGCTGGAGATCTAATAAAGCATTGTTGTGAAACGTTGAGAGGAAGCACAAACATGGGAGGACTTGAGAAGCCTGGTAACCATAAGGCAGCATGGAGATAAAGAGAGTAAACTGGGAAGTGGTGCAAGTAAGACAATGCAGAGGGGACTCAAAATCAGGTTGGAAATGAGCCTGTTAAGTTTGGAGCTCCATACAGAGAGTGGAGAGTATTCTAATAATGTAATTCTGTATATATTTGTTCAGTTGTGTCCAACTCTCTGTGACCCTATGGACCACAGTCTGCCAGGCACACCTTGTGGCTTATCCATAAGGTTTTCATGGCAAAGATACCGGAATGGGTTGCCAGTTCCTTCTCCAGGGGACCACAATTTGTCTGACATCTCTGCTATGACCTGCCAATCTTGGTATCACTCACAGCTTCCTTGAAGTACACAAGCTCCTTCACCACAACAAGGCAGCGATCCAGAAGGGGTCTGTATATATAAAGAGTGGTAATTAGGGAACAAAGCATTACAGAGATATTTTATACTGTGGTGTGTTACATATTTATGTTTGAGAATATTTAGTTATATTGAAAACTATCACTAAAGGGGGGGGGGGAATCCCATTGAATTGTTTGAAAAAATATGTTAATTTTGTTATAAGGTGTGTGATTTACATTGGTTGGTAATATTTGGAATTAGCACTATACAAAATATAAGTATTTTCAGTGGCATTGAGGGCTCGGTTGCAAAACAAATCTTACCAAAAAATTGCCCCACAACTGTAAAAAACACACATATATATATATATATATATATATATATATATATATATATATATATATATATATATATATATATATATATATATATATATATATATACATATATATATATATATATATATATATATATATATATATAGTAAATAAATAGTACATTTGTGTTCACATTTGAATGTCTAAAAAACCCTGTTACCAGCTCAGAGATCTGAGAAATACAGTTATTACACTGCATTGTGGGAAGCTGAGCAGGGACATGCAAATGAGCCCACAAATGCCATAACCAGTCCAAAAACCATTTTAAACATGGCTTCCTTTATGCTTATACTTTTATGCAAAGACAAGGTTGGATTATACACAAGCTGTGAATCCTACCCACTTACAGCCATTTCAAGGTTACTGCCTATCATCAGCGTGGGGCAGGATCTCAGCTTGTGTTGTGGACTTTATGAGTAGGTAGTTCACCACAACAATCATTTATAATATGGTGGGCAAAAGAGGGATTTGTGTTCACATTTGTATGTCTAGTATTTTCATATGTTGTAAATAGTGAACATAATTATTTTGTACAATTTAATTTCAGTTGCAGCAACTATATATACAGCCGACTCAGTTATCCGGCACCCACAGGGACAAAGTTTATTTTAAAAACACAATTTTATTATGCACTAGCTACTTGCCCATCAAAAATTACAGGAATAAAATTTTAAGGCTGAGAATGCTGTACCTTCAGCGCTCATTGCGATCCCCGCGCTAAGCCTTCGGCGCTCATCGCGTGGCTGGCAATGAGTGATTTCAGCACTCTTCAGCGTGACTTCTATTGTACGTGCCTCGCTCATTGCAGGGCTTGTCAACCCACAACTTTTGTGCTTCGTATTGGAATTGCCCGTCAAAAATGACAGCAATAACATTTGAAGCCTGGCAATGCTGTTTGCTACACAATGCGAGGTTCTGCCCCCTCTGAGCACCTTCGGCGGGTATTGCGAGCCCCCAGCTGAGCGCTTCATTGCGAGCCTCTCCTCCCATCTACTTTACGGGCCTCGCAATGAGCGCCTTTGGCGTTCATTGCGAGCCCATCAATAGCGGCTTTGGCGCTCATTGCAGGCCTAGTTAATCTGCAACTTTAGTGCTTGGGAATGCCCTGTGTCTCTTTCCACCATCTCCCCCTGTCCCTTCCCTGTGTATTTCTCATCTGTGTGTGTGCTGAATCTTTGCGTGGCACGCGCTGACTGCCGTTGGTTTTATTTTCAAAGTCCCACGTGCCTGGCGTTGTTCGTGTGTGCTACTGTTCTCGCCGTTGTGTATTTTCTAAGTCCTGCATACCTGACATTGTTCGGCCTCCATTTTTTTCCTCGCTTAGCCAATTTGCGATTGATGAAAAATGCCACATACGGCTCAAATTCGCTTGCAACTTCACTCACAGGCTTCCTGATCCTCCCACTGTGCTGTGTGTGAGTGTGTTATAACTTTTTTTTTATTATTCGCCTGTTTTGGGGGGTCTTTTGAGTTACACGCTTGAAACAATTTCGGACGTTAAATTAGTAAACTGCGATCAGCGACAAAGTGCTCCGTTTTACTGCGGCTATCGCGGCCATCGACATGAGCGCCTTCTGTGCTCATGTCTAGGATGTTTTAAAGTCCTGCGGGCACTTGGCGCTCATTGCAGCCTAAGTTCAGCGGGACTCGCGATGAGCACCTGCGGCGCTCATTGCGAGGCCTGCACTGAGCGCAAAAAAGGCGCTCATTGCAGCCCAGCAACTGCGTCCCTCGCTTTGCGAGGGCCATAATTATTTCACATTGTGTGACCAACATCGCAAACGTGACCAACACTGACAACTGTATATATGATGACATACATCAGATTGGAACTTACAGGTAGATGCTGCAGATTGGCACTTCCAGGCAGAGGCTGCAGATGGGCACTTTCAGGTAGAGGCTTCCTATTGGCTCTTATGGGGTCAGGATCCACTTGGGCATCCATGTCCATCGTCAGTCAGGCTGCAGATTCGCTGCTCCGGAAGCAGTGGGTTTTGCCGGTTGCTTGAGATTCTGGTCGTGCAGGGTCATTTGCCAGTTGGTCGAGAGTTCCGGATACTTGAGTTCCAGATGATCGGGAGATATACTGTATACATATACACACACACATATATATCTATATTTATATATCTATATAAATAGCCACTGCTACTTAAATAAAATACATTTGATTAGATTGTATAAAATAATTATGTTAACTATTTACCATATACTCTATACTAGACTCGATAATGTAAAAAGTATTTTTATGGTTTTATATATATAAATATATAAATATATATATATATATATATATATATATATATATATATATATATATATATATATATACAGTGGATATAAAAAGTCTACACACCCCTGTTAAAATGTCAGGTTTCTGTGCTGAAAAAAATTAGACAAAGATAAATCATTTCAGAACTTTTTCCACCTTTAATGTGACCTATAAACTGTACAACTCAATTGAAAAACAAACTGAAATGTTTTAGGTAGAGGGAAGAAAAAATCTAAAAATAAAATTATATGGTTGCATAAGTATGCACACGCTTAAACTAATACTTTGTTGAAGCACCTTTTGATTTTATTACAGCACTCAGTCTTTTTGGGTATGAGTCTATCAGCATGGCACATTTTGACTTGGCAAGATTTGCCCACTCTTCTTTGCAAAAACACTCCAAATCTGTCAGATTGCGAGGGCATCTCCTGTGTACAGCCCTCTTCAGATCACCCCACAGGTTTTCAATTGGATTCAGGTCTGGGCTCTGGCTGGGCTTTAATCTTCTTCTGGTGAAGCCATTCATTTGTTGATTTGGATGTATGCTTTGGGTCGTTGTCATGCTGAAAAAAGCCTGAAGGTTTTGTGCCAATATTAACTGGTATTTGGAACTGTTCATAATTCCCTCTAACTTAACTAAGGCCCCAGTTCCAGCTTAAGAAAAACAGCCCCAAAGCATGATGCTGCCACCACCATGCTTCACTGTGGGTATGGTGGTATTTTGGTGATGTGCAGTGTTGTTATTGCGCCAAACATATCTTTTGGAATTATGGCCAAAAAGTTCAATCTTGGTTTCATCAGACCATAATACCTTTTCCCACATGCTTTTTGGAGACTTCAGATGTGTTTTTGCAAAATGTAGCCTGGCTTGGATGTTTTTCTTCGGAAGAAAAGGCTTTCATCTTGCCACACTACCCCATAGCCCAGACATATGAAGAATACGGGAGATTGTTGTCACATGTACCGCACAGCCAGTACTTGCCAGATATTCCTGCAGCTCCTTTAATGTTGCTGTAGGCCTCTTGGTCGCCTCCCAGACCAGTTTTCTTCTCGTCTGGAGCTCCAGTTCTTGGTAATGTCACTGTTGTGCCATATTTTCTCTACTTGATGATGACTGTTTTCACTCTGTTCCATGGTATATCTAATGCCTTGGAAATTCTTTTGTACCCTTCTCCTGACTGATACCTTTTAACAATGAGATCCCTCTGATGCTTTGGAAGCTCTCTGTGGACCGCTTTTGCTGTGGGATGCGACTAAGAAATTTTCAGGAAAGACCAACTAGAGCAGCTGAACTTTATTTGGGGTTAATCAGAGGCACTTTAAATGATGGCAGGTGTATGCTGACTCCTATTTAACACGATTGGAATGTGATTGCTTAATTCTGAACACAGCTACATCCCCAGTTATAAGAGGGTGTGCATACTTATGCAACCACATTATTTTTTATTTTTCTTCCCTCCACCTAAAATATTTCAGTTTGTTTTTCAATTGAGTTGTACAGTTTATAGGTCACATTTTAGGTGAAAAAGGTTTTGAAATGATTTATCTTTGTCTAATTTTTTTACAGCACAGAAACCTGACATTTTAACAGGGGGTGTAGACTTTTTATATCCACTGTATAAATAAAATTTCTACATAAGAGAGACCAACATTGAGAGCTTCAGGCCAAACATTATCCCATTACATTGGGACTACTGAAGGGATTGTGCGCTTTTTCCACTCCAACTTTGCATTTCTCTTTTTCTCGGGCACTGACGTGAACAGAGCCCCAATAAAAGCTTCAGATCCTAGTTCACACCAATAGAAGCCAAAGCATTGCCTAACCCTGAAGCAGGGAATCACCATACCTGACAACCCAGTCCGGACCACCTCCAGACAGGGATAAGAAAGAACATCCAGTAGGACTACCCATAAGAACCTACAACAAATACACGGATCATCTTACCGACACACCTACCCTGCGCTACGCCTATGTTGGGGATACACACCCGACATCCTATTCCATCTGAAAATTAGTAACCAGGAAAAGGCAGATGACCTAAATAAGTTTTCCAAGTCCTGATGGAATACATACAAGGGTACTGAGAGAACTGGGTTATGTAATACTCAAACAATTTTATTTTGAAGTCTCACTCACCCCAGGGTCACTACCAGGTGACTGGAGAAAAGCAGATCTGATACCTATATTTAAGAAGGGAGCAAGAGCAAAACCCAGAGAGTTATAGACCAGTAAGCCTCACTTCGGTAGTGGGAAAGCTTTTAGAAGGGTTAGTGTGTGTTTGTGTTTGAATTGCTCAGTCACACCACCCTGAAGCCAAACAGAGTAGGGCCTGATCAGTACTTGGATGGGAGACCACCTAGGAATACTAGGAGCTGTAAGCTGTGGCCCACTAAAGAAGGAACTGGCAGCCCACTCCAGTATCATTGCCATGAATACCAAGTGCATACACATGGTGTGTTACAGTCCATGATGCCACGAAGAGTCAGACACGATTGAACAACACAAACACACACCTAATTGATTTACAGATTTGGGGACAAAAAATGAAAAACAACTTAAATTTTTTTTCCACAGAGGTCAATCTTGTAACATTACCTGTAATTCTTTGGCTGACTATTCCCCAATGCCATTTGTAACCCTTTGCTGCACTGTCAGTCTAGCACATCAATTTGATAGGTAGTTGCCCAAATAAACACTTAGGCCCCTATTTAATTGCAAGCCTGCAGATAAATTCAGACCGACCGTAAGTCTGTGAGCTTGAAATTTGCAACAATAACAGAGCGATTCAAGTTAATAAGCCCGCAGCTACCTGGCCGAAAGCCTAAACCATTAACCATGCACCTGTGAGTAGCATTTCAGAGCATGATCATGATCAATTTACGCAAGGCCGTAATTACCGATTTAGAAAAAGCCAATAGTAAATGAGACCATCATCATGACGTTTGTAAAACATGGAGGTTAAATATCAATCAATTAGTGTTTAGAAGTCTGATATGCAATCAGACTCGCAATCCGGCAATGTACAAAATAATAACAATTAATGATGATACTGTTCTAGTCCATGTGGGTGTCCTGATATGTATTAACTCCTTGATTCCCGAGATTGATATGACACGGAAATGAAACATAAAAAAAAAAATTGATCGCAGTTTTGTGAGCTTGAGAATGTTGTGCAGGCTTAGATGGGTTGGAGTTACGATTTTTACAATCGCAGGATTTTTCAGCATGTAACCCACCAATCGTTTGCGGATAGCTAAAAGACGCCAATTGAACAGCAAATTAGTTTAGGAGCTACATTACGGGCTCCAGTAACCTACAGTTTTTAGTTAGTGAACTTCTATCCAAAAGCAAGGTCTTCAGTAACTAAAAACTTCTGTAAAAAAAATATGCTGTGTGCTTATATAGAGCCCTTTTAAATTTGCAGAATCGCAATTTAATAAGGCTGTAGGAGTCTTAATGTGCACGCTAAGGCTTAAAGATTACATAGATTTTATTTTAATTTAAGGGGCAGGTTGCGCCTAAAATTAAGTTTCTTATATTTAAAAGGAAAATATTAACTGTCTATGTAAAAGTTATGAAACTTGTTTAGTTTGTTATTTACTCCTCTATCACCCAAATTAAATTTGAAGCCAGTAACTCCAACGTGAAGCTTGAAGCGGCTGCGGGCTTGAAATTTGGCAGAGTTACTGTGCTATTAAATTAGAATGGGCTGCGAGCTACGAACTAGAGACCCGTAAACCAGTCGGATTTGCGGGCCTGAACGTAATCAATTAGTCAAACCCATAGTTACGCGTTTAGACGGAGCCAATGGAAACAAATATCGTCACAATTGCGTTACAGAAAAATAGAGGTTGGATTTCAAAGTCTTATGGGGTTCAATTACGATTAATGATCGGACCCACATTCCAGTTATGATGCAATATTAATAAAGCCGTAAATATGATATTCTATCACATGGGAGTTACATGGGAGTTATTAACACATTGAGTGCAGGGATCGATATAACACAAAAATGATACATGAAATAAAGTATTTTTCTGGGCCGATTTGCAGGCTTGAGAATGTTGTGCTATTAATTATAAGACCTAACATCACTTTCCCTTTTAATATTAGTACAGTAGTGTGTTTTGTTTTTTTTGCATTTCAAGTGCTACATATTGAAAGAAAAGAGCTGACAGTCAGAGAGAGAGGGGGAGAGGAGAGCTGGCAGGGGAGAGGAGAGCTGGCAGGGAGAGAGAGGGGGAGATGTGAGCTGACAGGGAGAGAGAGGGGAGAGGAGAGCTGACAGGGAGAGAGAGATGGAGAAGAGGAGAGCTGACAGGAAGAGAGAGAGAGGGGAGAGAGAGATGGAGGAGAGGAGAGCTGACAGGGAGAGAGAGGGGGGGAGAAGAGAGCTGACAGGGAGAGAGCTCACATGGAGAGGGAGGAGAGCTGACAGGGAGAGAGAGATGGAGGAGAGAGAGAGAAAAAGGAGATAGAGATGGAGGCAAGGAGAGCTGACAGGGAGATAGAGTGGAGAGCTGACAGGGAGAGAGATGGAGGAGAGGAGATGCGAGAGAGAGGGGAAGTTAGAGAGGGAGTACAGGAGAGCTGACAGGGAGAGAGAGAGAAAAAGGAGAGAGAGAGATGGTGGAGAGCTGAGGGGGGTTAGCGATGGAGGAGAGGAGAACTGATGGGGGAGAGAGAGATGGAGGAGAGAAAGCTGATAGGGAGAGAGAGAGGGGAATTAAAGGAATTAAAAAATATATTATAATTATATATTTAGTTATATATTATATATATATATATATATATATATATATATATATATATATATATATATATATATATATATATATATATATATATATATATATATATATCTCCAATTTTGGAGGGTGTAGGGGCCCAAAAAAGTGTTTGCATCGGGGCCCTCCATTTGCTAGCTCCATCACTGATTAGAAGGTAGCCCTATTGTTGTTAGGTGCCAGCTATCAAGGTACTCCTAGACCCCATGTGTAATTGTCTGCCACACCCTCTCATTGTTACATTGTGTACACCCCCTCTGTATCTAACTGCTATAAAGATTGTTTGACTTTTCAAAATAAATGAGTTCACTTTGATCTATAGATCTTTGCATTGAACTACTGCTGGCTTGAAGGTTGGTAAAGGGTTAAAACCTGTACCCAAATGCAGTGTTTCTGTTGGGAGGTACATTGTGCATATGTAAGCAGCTCTGAGGGTGTGGAAACCATTTAAAAAAAAAAAAAAAAGTCTGTATGTGTATAAAATGACTTCATGTAATGTGTGTGTCTGATATAAGCAGCGTGTGTTAGATTAGAGAGAGGTAAAAACATGGAAACTTAGATATAACTTTAACAGCACATAACTTAATCAAATTAACTGTACTAGTAAATGTAGTAAAACAGTGTTAGTTGGATGATCTGTGTGAGTACACCTTATGCTTTTATGGCATATATTAACTAAAGACACTGATGCACGTATTACCTTCAGATTGCCAAAGGTAAAAGACAAATATTAAATCCTATTTCAGACCCATTTATCAGAATGACATTAAGCTATTTTACACTAGAATTTATTGGATCCATTAATGAATTCATTTCCATAACATTTAAGATTTTTGTAGCAATATCGTAAAGGCCTCAACTGGTTTTAAACCCCACTTTTATCTATTCCAAATAAAATCAACTTCACCTGTGAAGTTAAAAGTATAGCCAGTTATATATTTTGTTAAAAAGGAGTCAACACTGTCAAATGCCCCAATGTCCCTGTAACAGCCAAATTAAAATGAGGCTAAACTAGAACCTTGAATAAACTACACATATAAATGAGAAACAGATTTAAAAAAAACAAAGTAATGTTTTTCTTTTTATTACTAACTACAATCGGTACCCAGTGAACCCACACACACTATGAAATAAATAGATAACAAGGGGATATATTTGCTGTTAATTTATTATTAGATATTCTAAATAACATACATCAGAAAAAGAGGAAAATGAAAAAGTCATCTTGACTTGCAGTACTAGTGGTGAAATGATTTTGGTTTGTTTTTTTAGGTCATGAAGATATTAGCAACCGTCTTGTACAATTTGTTTCCATAAAATGGGTGCAAAGAAAGTTTCATAGAAAAGAAGACTTGAAAATACCTTGAAAATGTGAAATATCCAGTAATTAAGCAGTTAAAAAATAGTATATTTTGCAATTTCATTAATGACTTTGGCCTGTCTGAGGTTGGAAGCATTAGATACAAATTTGCAAAGTGTTGTGTCCCATCTTTTAAGTGACATGCATGTACAGTGTTTTGCAAAAGTATTCACCCCCTTTGGCATTTTTCGTGTTTTGTTGCCTCACAACCTGGAATTAACATGGATTGTTTGAGGATTTGCATCATTTCATTTACAAAACACCCCCTAAATTCAATACTTTGTAGAGCCACCTTTTGCGGCAATCACAGCTCCAAGTCGCTTTGGATAAGTCTCTATGAGCTTGCCACATCTTACCACAGGGATTTTTGCCCATTCCTCCTTGCAAAACTGCTCCAGCTCCTTCAAGTTGGATGGTTTGCGCTTGTGAACAGCAATCTTTAATTCTGACCACAGATTTTCTACTGGATTGAGGTCTAGGCTTTTTCACAAAATCAAAACGTGCCATTTTGTTTTTTGCTGAAAGTAATGGCTTTCTTCTGGCCACTCTGCCATAAAGCCCAACTCTATGGAGCGTACGGCTTATTGTTGTCCTATGTACAGATACTCCAGTCTCTGCTGTGGAACTCTGCAGCTCCTCCAGGGTTACCTTAGGTCTCTGTGCTGCCTCTCTGATTAACGCCCTCCTTGCCTGGTCCGTGAGTTTTGGTGGGCGGCCGTCTATTGGCAGGTTTGCTGTTGGGCCATGTTGGTTATGATAGATTTGATGGTGCTCCTGGGGATCATCAAAGGTTTGGATATTTTTATAACCTAACCCTGATTTGTACTTCCCAACAACATTGTCCCTTACTTGTTTGGAGAGTTCCTTGGTCTTCATTGCAGTGTTTGGTTAGTGGTACCTCTTGCTTAGGTGTTGCAGCCTCTGGGCCTTTCAAAAAAAGTGTGTGTATGTAATAATGAATCATGTGACACTTAGATTGCACACATGTGTGCATCATTTCACTAAATATGTGACTTCTGAAGGTAATTGGTTGCACCAGAGCTTTTTATGGACTTCATAACAAAGGTGGTGAATACATACGCACATGCCAATTTTCTGTTTTCTATTTCTAAAAAAACGTTTAATGTATATATTTTTCTCATTTCACTTCCCCAACTTAGACTATTGTGTTCTGATCCATCACATAAAATTCAGATTAACAAAACATTGAACTTAAGGCTGTAATGTAACAAAATAGGTAAAAAGTATAAATATTTGATATTGAGCCAAAGTTTCACCTATACTCACCTGAGAGTATAACAAAATGGTCAGTTAAAAATAGAATTCCTAAAATATTCCAACATTAGTTATTTCTCATTTTCTTTTTCTAAAGCTTGCAAAAAGTTGTGAGTTGCGCATGCGCGCAGCGCTCTGCGAGGCCCGCAATGGGAGCCAAAGCCCCATATTGCGAGGCCCACAAATGCTAGACCATAAAAAACTAAACAAAAACAGCTACTCCTCAGCACATAGTATTTAAAGCCAAAGAAAATATTTACACATACCAAAACAGACGCCAAAAAGACACACATATCAGTAATCATCATATGTCAAATAAATCAAGAACTTAACAAACTCTAAATCGGGCTCCTCCAATGTTAGTCATCAAGGGACAGAATCCAGTCCATAGTTTCAGAAAATATGGCCTGGACCCAGCCTCGAAGGACTAATGTTCGACTAGTCTACTCAAAATGTATTAGAGCCCCAAAACACATGACTTCCACCAAAGTATCATGGATGGCTCCAAGGCTCAGCAGCATAAAAAAATGTATATAAAAAGTAGCTTTACGACTATTAATTAATTATGCTTTCAGACTTCATCTTTTAGAGGGCAGATTCAACCCTTTAATTACGGGGCTTAGAAAAGCCAAGTTCAAAGTTAATATTATGAAACAAGCAAAACAAATTAGTTTTGTTTACTCTAGACAAGATAAGCAATTCTATTTCCCAGATGTGTACATTTTTTGAGGTTTAAAGCCTGATTCAATTGCAAGCCCACAACTCGATTGTTGTAGGCTGTATGTCTGTGGGTGTTGAGGGCTCCTGGTTGTCTCCGATTCCAGAGCTATTCAATTGCTCAAGCCGGCAAGTTACTGGCCCAAAGCCGAAATCGTAAACCCTGCACTGGTTTGTAGCAGTTCAGGGCGGGAACATGATCAATTCAGCAAGCACGTATCCTCCCATTTTTTGCGAGCTTGAGACTGTTGTGCAATTAATTCTAATGTCTGTCATCACTTTCCCTGTTATTTACAGTGCAGTATTGATTTTTTATTTGCATTTAAATTGCTATGAATAAGTGTTTAACCCCTTTGCGATTTTCTCCTTCATTTGCCATTTATGGGTGTGAAATCATTTGCGGCCTTGGGGAAATTGAGTAATTGAATGCGGATTTGCGATTTTAGCCATCCTAACTCTTGTGAAAGTGAAAGATCAAAGGCTTCGGGAGCCCGTAAGTTACGGGTTTAACCATCGCCATTTTTTCAAGGCCTCCAGTTTCCAGTAGAGGCATATTTTTCCTGTCTAATTGTGCTCTTAATAACACTCACATTTATCAATCATAGTTTTTTGATTATACAATGTTCCTTTAAGATGTTCCTTGATAACTACAAAATGATCCAGATAACGGCTGATTTGTATGAGAAATTTAGGAAGAAAATTTAAAAAAAGCTTACAGTGGGAAAAAAATGAATTGACATTTCAGAATTGATTGCTACAACTGTATCTTTTTGGTAACACCAACACGAATTTGGAAGCTCAATGGCCATATTCTGTTGGCTCTCCATGCAATGGTTGGGATTCTAATGATACCTGCACTAACAATCTGTGTAGGAATTCCAAAATGGAAGAATATGATGAACTTTTAGTGAATCGGCAACGTAATGACCTTGTAGTAGATGTAAAAATTGATGAATTTGAGGCTATGACTCACTTCACCACTGAAGAAATAGTGAATCAAGCATTCCATGGAGCCATGTGTCCTAGAGGTCCTTGCGAGGCTGTAGATTAGGTGAGCTGCACCCAACAGTGTATTGCTTACAAGATTGCTCATATGTTATATGTGTTCTGGTGGTCCTTCTCCATCTGTGTATTGCATTCTGTTAGCTTTCTCCTAATTCTACACTTTTTTGTAATGTCACTATTTTGCAGTAAATATTGTGCATAAAGTCGCAGAGCAGCATAATAGTTTAAATGTTCAATTGGTCAATTCAGATAAGACTTTAGAATGTGACACTTCTCTGCATACTCAGTAGAGGGTCTTGCTTCCAATTCTCTGAAAACACCATCACTGCCTTGAAAAGGAAGTATGACTATCATGACAGCTTCTATTTACTAGCATAGTCTTCTAAAATACAGATCTTTCTCTGAAAATGTTTATGCCCATGGCTTACACAACTCATATTGCTGTTAGATGGCTGCATTGTTCACAAGTGTGACACTTTTCCTAATCTACATTGAACTTTTAAATAATTTTTGAGAGATGTATCCCTTTTTTCTTGGTGTGGCTCAATTTCTTAATTCAGAAAAAAATGCTAGTACAAAGTCTGAAAAATATGTAAATGCACCTACATGTAACTGAAGGTGTTTTTATGCAAAATACTTGTGAGTGGTTCACTTTCTGACGTCATGTTTTTCACAAAATGTATTGAACTAAACGTTAAAGGGCCACTTCATGGGTCTTAAAAGGGATCTTTAAAGAGTAATTAGATAGGGCTAAAATAACACATTATTAATCCTTTAGTGTGCATTTGAAAAACTAGCCCCAGGCTATATAAGTTCCAGATCTCTCCACCACCTGAATGTAGTTTTGTATTGTGTCTGGAGTGGAGCAACATGATGGGAGGGCTATGTAAATTGGCATATCACAACTATGATAGTAGATAGTGACTAGAAAGTTTGTTTGTACATGACTAGTAACACAGTTTACACTGCTTATTATCATACCTTCCATTGACTAGAATTACCTGAAGTACTGATTTATTGGATCTTCTTGCAGTTTTCTTCAACACCACAATTCAAACGCATCAATTCTATAACGCACAATTTTCTGTATGGTTCAGCTCTCACATCCATATGTTACTACTGAGAATATCATAGCGTGAAACTTTGTTGATTGTGAAATATCTTTACTTTTTATTAACTTGTCCAGACTTGCCATAGCTTACCTCTCCAGAAGCAAACATCTTTTAATTTAATGGCTGCAGTAACCATCTGCAGAGATCTTGGAGCCCAGGAAACTAAAATCTGTCACTGCCTCCACTTCTTCTCCATCTATTTGCCAGGAACTGAGATTGCGTTTGTAATGATCTTTTTCTTTTTAACATTGATTAGCAGGCCCGCTTTTGCACCAATTTCACCCATGTATCTGAGGTTGTTGATATTTCTCCCAACAATATTAATCTAATTTTTGGATTTGTCCGGTATGGCCTTATGCATGGTGTATTCTCAGTATATGCTGAATAAATAAGGTGGCAATATACAACCTTGTTGCACTACTTTTGAACCATTTGGTTGTTCCATGCCCGGTTCTCACCGTGGCCTCTTGGTCTACATATAGATTCCTCAAGAAGTCGATGAGATGGTCTGATGCCCCTATCTCTTTAAAGAACCACAAAAGTTGCAATGTAAAGTATGTGCTCTGTACCATCAGAATTTTTTTTACATTTTTTAAAACTGACCAAGAATTTACATATTTTCATTTTAGTTTAGCCCTAGAAGTCTTCACACAAAAATGTGCTTAAATAATAAGGCTGGAGTCTGTAACTGTTACACGTTGTGTTATAGATTTACTCTGTATTTAGGAGCAAAATGTGGTGATGCAGTGGTAAATTGTTTGCTTTAAAGATTTTTATAAACTAAAGGACATATTTCTGATTTTTAAACAGTAAAGAAAGAAGAGTCTTTATTGAGAATTGAACCCAGGACTTTCGCCACCACAATCAGCAACACTAGCTCAGTCCCACATCTTCTAATGCTACTTTAGCTGCTAGAGTAATTACAAATCAAAAACACTGCCTAATCCATAGCTTCTACACCTGATTCTAATTAATATACATTATGTTCTGTGCAGTACAGAGCTCTATGCTCATTCAGGCAGAGGCAACACACTGAAATAGCCTGACTTCAATTAATCATAAATCCATGAATTTAACATCAAACACTTCTTCCATGTGCTTTTCCACCCTCTATCTAATGGTGCAGGACACATATGGGAAACTTTCGTGACCCTTTAAAACCTTGCCACATTTTGTACACAATATGTAAAAATGTAGAGCTTAAATGATCACTGTACAATGAAAACAATATTTTGAAAATATTTTGAGTCTGTGTAAGAACATAAATAAGCAGTGAAAAAGGTATAAAGCTAGATTGTAATTAAAAAACAAATACATGTTAGCATACATATACTAGTGTGTGTGTGTGTGTGTGAAAGGGGCACTTACATTTGTGGCTGTGGTTGCATCTACAGATGCAAATTTTCTACTTCTAAGGGGAAGGGATACAATGTCCTAACAAAGACAACTGACCACTCCCTTTTCCTTCCTCTCCAACTCCTTCTTTTACTGATTGTTGAAAAAAAATATGAGATACGAGAAAACAAAACACAGGATACCTTTAAAAAAATGTCTTAAGAGAATCAGATTTTCTTTAAAAGTGTGCATGGCTTAAAGTTGTTTTTTATTAGAAATTTCACAAAGAAGTGCCTTTTTGTCTTGAACTATAGTGAACATTTAAGTCTAGAGGAAGCTAGACCATAAAAAACTAAACAAAACAGCTACTCCTCAGCACATAGTATTTAAAGCCAAAGAAAATATTTACACATACCAAAACAGATGCCAAAAAGACACACATATCAGTAATCATCATATGTCAAATAAATCAAGATCTTAACAAACTCTAAATCGGGCTCCTCCAATGTTAGTCATCAAGGGACAGAATCCAGTCCATAGTTTCAGAAAATATGGCCTGGACCCAGCCTCGAAGGACTAATGTTCGACTAGTCTACTCAAAATGTATTAGAGCCCCACAAACACATGACTTCCACCAAAGTATCATGGATGGCTCCAAGGCTCAGCAGCATAAAAAAATGTATATAAAAAGTAGTTTTACGACTTTATTAATTAATCATGCTTTTAGACTTCATCTTTTAGAGAGCAGATTCAACCCTTTAATTACGGGGTTTAGAAAAGCCAAGTTAAGAGTTAATATTATGAAACAAGCTAAAAAATTATTTTTGTTTACTCTAGAAAAGATAAGCAATTCTATTTCCCAGATTTGTACAGAGACATTTGTCTGCTTTTTATCTCGTAACTTATACAAGTCACAAAAGCCAAACCTTTTGAGGTTCAAAGACTGAGAGCCCGATTCAATTGCAAGCCCGCAACTCGATCGTTGTAGGCGGTATGTCTGTGGGTGTGTTGAGGGCTCCCGTTCATCTCCGATTCCGGAGCTATTCAATTGCTCAAGCTGCCAAGTTACTAGCCCAAAGCCGACTCCGTAAACAACTCACTTGTTTGAAGCAGTTCAGGGTGGGAACATGATCAATTCAGCAAGCACGTAACCTCCAATTTAGAATCAGCCAATTGAAAATGAGACTGTCATTATTATGGCAGTAAAACACGGAGGTTACATGTCAATCAATTAGGTTCGGGGGTCCGATAGGCAATCAGACTCACAAAATCGCAAAATAAAGAATGATGAAAATAAATGCCAATACTGTTCTAGTCCATGTGGGTGGTTTGACTCCAATTGACTAAACAAATTGCATTCACGTTGCCATTTTGTATTTGTCACCCTCTTGTATCACACCTAAACCCTTAGGGTCTCATTCAATTGCGATTTGGCCAATTGAATATGGCTCTAAATAAGCACAAAGCATATTTTTTTACAGAAGTTTTTAGTTAGTGAAGACCTCGCTTTTGGATAGAAGTTCACTAACTAAAAACTTCTGTAAAAAAATATGCTCTGTGCTTATATAGAGCCCTATTCAATTGGCTGAATCGCAATTGAATGAGGCCCTTAGATTGTATGTTTGCGAGTTTTCAATTGTGTGTCCGTGTCTTGGAAACAATCACTTTGTGCATTTGATTTTATGCTCAAAAACAGGGCCCTACATTCTTTATAAGGTGTTAAGTTTGTTTTTTGCCTTTTACAATACCACTGTACAGCGCTACGGAATATGTTGGCGCAATATAAATAAAGACAATAATAAATAATAATATGTATTAACTCATTGATACCCGAGATCGATTTAGCCCCGTAATTAATCATAAAAATACATTTGATTTACTGTTGATTTGCAAACTGTTGTGCAATTAATTCTAATGTCTGTCATTGCTTTCCCCGTTATTTACAGTGCAGGATTGTTTTTTTATTTGCATTTACAGTGCTACGAATAGGTGTTTAACCCCTTTGTGAGTACTCTCTAGCTCTCGTAGGATTTTCTCCTTCATTTGCCATTTACGGGTGTGAAATCATTTGCGGCCTTGGGGAAATTGAGCATTTGAATACCGATTTGCGATTTTAGCCATCCTAACTCTTGAGAAAGTGAAAGATCAAAGGTTTCGGGAGGCTGTAAGTTACGGGTTTAACCATCGCCATTTTTTCAAGGCCGTAACTCGAAACTTTTTTGGAGCCCGCAAAAAGACGCCAATTGAATAGCAAATTAACTTGCGACCTCACTTACGGGCTCCAGTAACATGCGAAAGCTCAATTGAATTGGGTTCTGAATGTTTTAAAAAAAGAAAATCTCAAAGGGCCTATGTAGTCCAAAATATTTTGTTAGGTATTTAAAAGTGTATTTTTCATACATTATACAATTTTTTTCCCCTTGAGAAATAAATTATTATTAATTTGAATAAATGAACACTAAAACAACAGAGAGGCAGATAAAAAATGTTTGATGTTGAGTGTGAGTTAAAAGGAAGTGTAAACAAGGGTTCACGGTGGCCCTGAGTACTTTTGTGAGTGGCCCTCCCTGGAAGGAGGACTCATGCTGACAGGCATTTATATTATGTGCTGAGATGCCTATTATCAAGGGAGAAAAGAAGAGAACTCTCAGAAACCGTCTGCCTGGCCCATATGTATTATATATTTTTATCCACTCTTATATATAGTTATATATAATTCCTAGGTTTAGGAAATATACTCACTTAATAAATTAAGATATCTCACTACTATATGTGCAGTTAAATAAAAGGAGGCTATGGGGAATGGGATAAATGGGTTGGAGTAGTTTGAAGTTTGCGGCCCTGACTATTCTCATCCAAAAAAGGATGCATATCAGTCCCTCCTAAGCACACAATGGCAGTTTCAATACTGGGACAGAGTATTAATAGTAACAGTCATGAAATGTCAGTATGTAAAATACTATTTGTGGGTACTTCAAATTCTGGGCATGTGCTTATTGTATCAGTGAAGGAAATAGAAAAAGGAGGGGTTTTGACACCTGTTATTGTTGTTTAGTCGTTCACTCGTTTCAGACTCTCCGTGACCCTATGGACTATAGCAGGCCATCTACATCTCCCAGTCACTTTCCCCCGGAGATACATCAAGTTCATGTTTCAGTGACCTCATCTATCCATCTCCACCTATGTTGTCCCCTTCTCGTTGTGTCTTCAATCTTTGCCAGCATCAGAGTATTTTCTAGGGAATCCTGTTGTCTCATGATATGGCCAAAATATTTGAGCTTCAGCCTCATGATCATACCTTCTAGTGAACAGTTCGTCTTGATTTCCTGAAGTACTGATTTATTGAATCTTCTTGCAATCCAAGGGACTTTAAGTAGCTTTCACCAATATCACAATTCAAAGGCGTCAATTTTACTGTCGTCAGACTTCCTTATGGTCCAGCTCTCACATCCGTATGTTACTACTGGGAATATCATAGTTCAAACCTTTGTTGATAGTTTAATATCTTTACTTTTTACTAGCTTGCCCAAAATTGCCATAGCTTTTCTCCTCAGAAGCAATCCTGTTTTTAATTTCAAAATGATCCAGATGACGGCTGATTTGTATGAGAAATGTAGGAAGAAAATAAAAAAGAAGCTGATAGTGGGAAAAAAATGAATAGACATTTCAGAATTTATTGCTACAACTGTATCTTTTTGGTAACACCAACACGAATGTGGAAGCTCAATGGCCATATTCTGCTGGCTCTCCATGCAATGGTTGGGATTCTAATGATACCTGCACTAACAATCTGTGTACGAATTCCAAAATGGAAGAATATGATGAACTTTTAGTGAATAGGCAACGTAATGACCTTGTAGTAGATGTAAAAATTGATGAATCTGAGACTATGACTCTCTTCCCCACTGAAGAAATAGTGAATCAAGCCTTCCATGGAGCCAAGAGTCCTAGAGGTCCTTGTGAAGCTGTAGATTAGGTGAGCTGCACCCAACCGTGTATTGCTTGCAAGATTGCTCGTATGTTACATGTGTTCTGGTGGTCCTTCTCCATCTGTGTATTGCATTCTGTTACCTTTCTCCTAATTCTACACATCTTTATAATGTCACTATTTTGCAGTAAATATTGTGCATAAAGTCGCAGAGAAGCATAATAGTTTAAATGTAAATGCACCTACATGTAACTGAAGGTGTTTTTATGCAAAAACCTAGTGAAAGGTTCACTTTCTGATATCATGTTTTTCACAAAATGTATTGAACTAAACGTTAAAGGGCCACTTCATGGGTCTTAAAAGGGATCTTTAAAGAGTAATTAGATAGGGCTAAAAAAAACATTATTAATCCTTTAGTATGCATTTGAAAAACTATTTACTATTTTTCAGTCATGGCCCCAGGCTATTTGAGTTCCAGAACTCTCCACCACCTGAATGTAGTTTTGTATTGTGTCTGGAGTGGAGCAACATGATGGGAGGTCTATGTAAATTGGAATATCACAATTATGATAGTAGATAGTGACTAGAAAGTTTGTTTGTACATGACTAGTAGCTCAGGTTACACTGCTTATTATCATACCTTCCATTGACTTGATTTCTTGAAGTACTGATTTATTGGATCTTCTTGCAGTTTTCTTCGACACCACAATTCACACGCATCAGTTCTACAACACACAATTTTCTGTATGTATGTATACCATAGTGTGAACCTTTGTTGATTGTGAAATATCTTTACTTTTTTATTAACTTGTCCAGACGTGCCATAGCTTTCCTCTCCAGGAGCAAACATCTTTTATTTTAATGACTGCAGTCACCATCTGCAGAGATCTTGGAGCTCAGGAAACTAAAATCTGTCACTGCCTCCACTTCTTCTCCATCTATTTACCAGGAACTGAGATTGCTGTTTGTAATGATCTTCATATTTTTTATATTGAGCAGCAGGCCAGCTTTTGCACTAATTTCATCCTTATCAATAAGCCCTTTAGTTCCTCCTCACTCCTCAGAGTAGTATCATCCATGTATCTGAGGTTTTTGATATTTCTCCCAGCAATTTTGCTCCGGTCTGGCCTTCTGCATGGTGTATTCTGAGTATTTGTTGAATAAATAAGGTGACAATATACAACCTTGTTGCACTACTTTTGAACCATTTAGTGGTTCCATGTACGCAGGCGTCGGCATCCGGTATATGCTAATGACACCACGTCATTAGCATTGGCCGGGTCAAGACGCCGGAAGGAGCGGAGGCCGGAGCAGAAGCTGGAGATGGAGATAAGTGAGGGGAAAGGGAGAGGGGGAGGTATTTAGAGGGGTAAAGTGAGGAGGGGGGGTTTAGAATGAGGAGGGGGTTGAGGATGAGGATGGTGTGGAGGATGAGGAGGGAGGTTGAGGAGGGGGGTTGAGGTTAAGGAGGGAGGTTGAGGTTGAGGAGGGAGGTTGAGGAGGGGGTTGAGGATGGAGGGTTAAGGTTGAGGAGGGAGGTTGAGGATGAGGAGGGAGGTTGAGGATGAGGAGGGGGGTTGAGGTTGAGGAGGGGGTTGAGGATGAGGAGCGGTTGAGGTTGAGGAGGGGGGTTGAGGATGAGGAGGGGGGTTGAGGAGGGAGGTTGAGGATGAGGAGAGAGGTTGAGGAGGGAGGTTGAGGAGGGGGTTGAGGAGGGGGTTGAGGAGGGAGGTTGAGAATGAGGCCGGAGCAGAAGCTGGAGATGGAGATAAGTGAGGGGAAAGGGAGAGGGGGAGGTATTTAGAGGGGTAAAGTGAGGAGGGGGGGTTTAGAATGAGGAGGGGGTTGAGGATGAGGATGGTGTGGAGGATGAGGAGGGAGGTTGAGGAGGGGGGTTGAGGTTAAGGAGGGAGGTTGAGGAGGGGGTTGAGGATGGAGGGTTAAGGTTGAGGAGGGAGGTTGAGGATGAGGAGGGAGGTTGAGGATGAGGAGGGGGGTTGAGGTTGAGGAGGGGGTTGAGGATGAGGAGCGGTTGAGGTTGAGGAGGGGGGTTGAGGATGAGGAGGGGGGTTGAGGAGGGAGGTTGAGGATGAGGAGAGAGGTTGAGGAGGGAGGTTGAGGAGGGGGTTGAGGAGGGGGTTGAGGAGGGAGGTTGAGAATGAGGAGGGGGTTGAGGAGGGAGGTTGAGAATGAGGAGGTGGGTTGAGGAGGGTGAAAGGGAGGGGGGAAGAGACACAGGGAAGGGAGAGGGGGGAAGAGACACAGGGGAGAGAGAGGGGAGAAGAGACACAGGGAAGAGAGAGGGGGGACACAAGAAAAGGGCACACAAGAGGGGGACACAGAGGGCACAAGAAGGACACAGGGGGCAGCACATTTCCCACCCTCGGCTTATACTCGAGTCACTCATTTTTCCCAGTATTTTGTGGTAAAATAGGGTTATACTCGAGTATATACGGTAAGTTAAGTTACAGGCAATGACAAGTTCAAGATACACACATTGCAATGAATGGAGGGCCCTCTTCATAATTCTACTAATCTCTGACCTACTGCATTTTGTACTCCAAGGCCAAACTTGCCCATTATTCCAGGTATTGTTTGGTTCCCTACTTTAGCACTCCAATCTCATATGATGATAGTAACATATGTTCTTAGTATTATATCTTAGTGTTGAATATCCTTGTAGAACTGGACAACTCCAGCCTCTTCAGCACCATGGTTGGAACATAGACTTGGATCACTGTGATGTTAAATGTCTTGCCTTGAATTCAAATTGAAATAATTTTGTAATTTATTGGGTTGCACTGTTTTAGACCCGCTTTAAATGATTATAAGTTTTAATCAATTTCTTACTCAGGATTCTTGGCCACAGTAGAAGATCTGGTGTTTGTCTGATATGAAATGTGCAATTCCAATCCGTTTGAAGCCACTAATTCCCAGGATATCAAAGCTTAATGTTGATATCTCAGTATTGACCACATAAATTTTGGCTTGGTTAATAGATTTAACATTCTAGATTCCTATTCTGAATTATTCTTTGCAGCAGCAGACTTTTCTTTCTCCTCCAGACACATCTGCAGCTGGGTGACCTTTCAGCTTTAGCCCAACCACTTCATTAGATCTGGTGCTACTTGTACTCGCCCTCTGTTCTTCCCCAGTAGTGGGGTAGACACGTTCTGACATGAGGGGCTAATCTCCCTGTCCTATATCGTTATGTCTCTGGATGTGCTTATCCATAGGTTTATCTTGGCAAAGATACTGGAGTGAGTTGCCAATTCTTCCTCCAGTGGACAGAGAATTGTATGACCTCGTTGCTATGACCTGCCCATCTTGGATGACCCTACATGGTATAGCTCACAGCTTCATTGAAGTAACAAGCCCCTGTTCCACAACAAAGTAGAGATCCAGAAGGGGAATATGATATATACCTAATATGTATAATTGTATAACCTAAGCAACATTTATCTAAATGTAAGTACAGATGCACATAACGTGTGATATTACATATTTTTGATATCAGTAAAAAAACTCATACAACTTATGACAATACACATTTACAGATAAAGATTTGAGGAATCTGCTTGTGAAATGGAGTGGAAATGACAACAACAAGAGGTGAAGGAAAAATGCTCAGTAACTCCACTGTCACTTCCTTTATATCATTTGTTTTTTGTTCTTAAGCCTTCCCCCTCTCCAAATGCTCTTATCATGCCTGACTGCTTTCTTTTTCTCTGTCATACTCTCACAAATCAATTTCTATTGAGCATTGAAAAAAGGACTTCTGCATTCAGATTTTTCTATATAGTTTTTTGAATAACAAAACTTGATAATGTTCAATTATAAAATAAAAAAAAGAAACACTCCCTTTATATTTTTCACTTTTATATGCAATATTTCTATGCAACAGGATTCCTTTTTTTACTGCTGGATTCTTGCAGCCTCTTTTTCAACAGTCCTGTTAACTAATGAGATTCTGTAAGAGCTAATGAATGCACTGGCAGTTTCAAACTCACATTCCACCTCAGGAAGTAGTTCCCTTGAAACTTAGGGCTTTATATCATGGCTCCCATAAGAACTCCTGGAAGGCTGACTCGTAGCTACGAGAATTTTGGAAAGCAAATTTGAGGAGCTATTCTATGTCTTCTGCAAAAAACAATCCCTTAAAATGTACTGACTCACACACAGAGGGATTTGCCCATAGCTCTCTAGTTCTAACTTGCCGCTTGCAGCCTGCCTAAAGAATACCCGTAGGGGACTTCGAGTCTAAATCTCAGTTGACATAGCAATGCTACAGTACGCTAACCGCTAACCTAACTACACACTACACTAACCCAAGCATCATCTCAAATCCCTGTCTAGCATTACCATTCTTCTTAATACACACTACCACTATGAGCACGGATATGCACTGGGATTAATCCCTCAATAAATGGGGAGCTATTGTTTTTTCCCCCACATCTGGTTCGAGGGGGTCCACTAACCATTGAAGAATGCATACTCTTCTTGTTTGGTTGAAGCTTTTGGTCCTAATATTGAGCCAGTGGAAATGGGCCTCAGCCTAAAAAAACTGCTCCTACGAGGAACTCCCTCGCTGGCTAACCTTTTTTTGACCCCTCACCTTCTATACTGTTTTTGTTTATTCCAATTAGCTGAAATATGTGTCAATCATATTTCTGCCAATCAGAATCAACTATTTGAAGGACTCCGGGTGCATTTCTGATTGGTTATCAGTCTAACCAATCAGAAAACACAGATTTCAATCCTGGGGATTCCCTTTCTCACAGGGGATAGCAGAAGGCAATATCTCCTTCAGATTGGAGGAATCCAGACTTTTCATTTTTGTACGTTTATGTGGAGTTGAAGGTACCCGGAGACTTTTTCAAAGTTTTAGGCACTCAAGCAAACGTCAACAAGTTCGGATATCATTACTGAAGCAATGTGATAGCGATTTCTAAAATAATTCTGAAACAGACACTCTGGGCTTATTATATTAGAATCATTTCAAGCACAAGGTTAGATTTACGTGTGTGATGTGAAAGCAACATGTTAAAATTGCTGTAGGAAAGGAATTGATTGGTAATAGAGGCATATATAATGACTAAAATTATTTAATAGTACAATTGGATATAGTTTAATAGCTTCTGATAGATGGACTCTGTACTGTTGATGAAAAGCATACTTTCCAACTCCAGACAACTGCTCTCAACTACATTTGCAATGTAACATTCAAACATTAATGCAATGTTGGCTTAAGTAGTGTGAAGTAAAGAATTGCGGTAAAGACTGAATCTATTTTAAAGACTGTACCTATATCATCCTGCACCAATGGGTCATGTAGTAGATAAAGCTGTTTGATGGTTTCAGCACACAAGTTAATATACTCCCAGGACATCTGTGGCTACTAAAAAGCTTTTTATCTAATATAATTAGCCTTTATGTGGTTATGTTGGCATTCCGCCACCATCCATATTCTTAAACTAGTATCATTACAGGGAGGTTGGGAAGGTAATTGTGATTGTATTACTTCAGTAACATTTTAGTGAATCATGTTTATAGCATATGCTACCAGTGTTCACCCTTATTCATATCTAAAATAAAGATCACAACTAGAGAAGATTAACTATCTTTTTAAAAGTTATGACCTAGATTGCCAGTTTAGAATTGTAATTCTCCACAGAAAAAGACATTACTTAGTATCAAAATACCCCTATAGCATATGAATGAATAAATGTAAGTCTTTGAGTTGAGACAAGCTTAACACCACAGCATGCTCGATTAGTGTTAGTGTTTGAACATACGAACCTTTATAATTAAAATAAAATCTTTATTGATCATGATTTAAAAGATCTAAAAATGATAACATAAAATGTAACAATTACAACTAATAAACAAATGTTCTGTGAATAAATAAATTAAATAGCCCATTGACTAATAACTTAAAGAATTTGAGAAAAATACATTCTATAGACTCACATTAATAAATGCCACCATATCTTAATGAAGTATACAGTAGGAATACTGAAGTAACCATTTTCCTCAATATATCAAAATGTAAGCTTGTAAAGTAATATGTAATCATAAAGTATCCATGGCTAATAGATCAACGCATTGAACTTCACATCACTTCAGTGACTGGAGATACACGCTGTTGCTTCTTTAAATGGGTTAACAAGTATTGTAGATTCAGCCAGGCCTTAGAGGCTATTGGTGGTGTTCCTAACGCTAGCCTGCCTAGTTTGCCACATCTGAAGAGCAAGGTAGCTGCCATTAAAAGAAAAATTAATTCGATTTCTTCACTGACACATAGAATTCTGAGTTATACTATCTGATTGGCTAAAAAAAAAAGGCAATCAAACTACAGCATCCAATAGTTACATTCATTTTTATGTGCTTTGGCAACTAACATTGCCTAATATACAGTATCTCACAAAAGTGAGTACACCCCTCACAGTTTTGTAAATATTTTATTATATCTTTTCATGTGACAACACTAAAGAAATGGCACTCTGCTACATTGTAAAGTAGTAAGTGTACAGCCTATATAACAGTGTAAATTTGCTGTCCCCTCAAAATAACTCAATACACACCCATTAATGTCTAAAGTGTTGGCAACAAAAGTGAGTACACCCCTAAGTGGAAATGTCCAAATTGGGCCCAAAGTGTCAATATTTTGTGTGGCCACCGTTATTTCCCAGCACTGCCTCTTCCACTCCTCCATGATGACATCACGGAGCTGGTGGATGTTAGAGACCTTGCACTGCCCCCACCTTCTGTTTGAGGATGCCCCACAGATGCTCAATAGGGTTTAGGTCTGGAGACACCCTTGGCCAGTCCATCACCTTTACCTTTAGCTTCTTTAGCAAGGCAGTGGTCATCTTGGAGGTGTGTTTGGGGTCGTTATCATGTTGGAATAATGCCCTGCGGCCCAGTCTATGAAAGTAGGGGATCATGCTCTGCTTCAGTATGTCACAGTACATGTTGGCATTCACGGTTCCCTCAATGAACTATAGCTCCCGAGTGCCGGTAACAACAATTCAACAAGCCCGCAATTGCCTTCAAACCTGTAAATGGCAAATGTATTAAAAAATTATACGAGCACTAGATAGGACTCGTGGGTTAAACACCTGTTTGTAAGACTGCAAAACCAAATAAACACACACTACTGTACTTAAAAATACTGGGAAAGCAATGAAAGGTATTATAATTAATTGCCTCAAGCTCACAAATCTGCAATAAAAAATTATTTATTTTATGTTTTATTTCTGTGTTATATTGAGCCGTTAATACATATCATGGAACCCGCATGGACTAGAACAGTTGCTTTATTGATTTTTATTAATTTCTACATTTCTGGATTGTGAGTCCAATTGCAAATCGAACTTCTAATCACTAATTGATTGTAGTTTAAACTCCATGTTTTACTGACGTCATGATGACGGTCTCATTTACTGTTGGCTCTGTCTAAAATGTAACTTACTGGCTTGCTGAATTGATCATGGTCATGCCCCACAATGCTACTAGCGGGTTCATGGTTTAGGTGTTGGGGCTGTGAGCATGCAATTGCGGGCTTGAGTCAATTGAAAGCATTTATATATGAAAAAAACTAGTAACCCACAGCCAAAATGTCGGGTTACATGTAATTATGGGCTTGGAATTAATAACGGGCATGAATAAGAAATTCTGTTTAGAGACCATTTGATGCTTTCTTCTATCAAATCAGCAAAAACATCTAAGTAAAAAAGAAATTACAAAAGCAAAATAAACTATTATAATATTTTGTATTATATTTTATAATTCTCAAAACATATTTTTAACTCCCTTCCACTACTACTTTACAAAGAGAATCCCCATGTAACCACTTAACAGACAATCAGAGTGTTTCATTCTGAAATATATCCTGTATATGATTTGAGGTTGGCATAGCTTGTGATTCTCACAGGATTCTCAATGTAAAGAAGAATGGATTAGGGGGTAGAGAAAACATTTGGACATGTGTGGCAATTTTATACCATCATAAAAGCATTTGTATTTTCTTTAATGTAAAAATCTGGTCTTTCAGCACAGCACAACACACTTTTGCCAATAAAACTCGTCAACAAAGATTCTCAGAGCAAATAAGGGTTGTGCTCTATGTAATTTATCCCACTGATTTTAAAAATGGTCTCAGAAATGTTCTATCACCCATAGTCCGCTTTTATATAATACATTGTGCTACAGTATATAACACATTCATACAGAATTAAGATATGTTCATTTTTTATCGGTAAAATCCTAGTATTATTTTTAATTGTTGTAAATTCTACTGATTAGTCAATGTAGAAAGGGCCCAGAGTAATAAACAGTTGAGTTATATTCTGTCACGTAATGCTTTTGAGGCATGATGAGTAACATGTTTGCTTGTTTACTGTATGACTCAGCGCTCCTGGCCAGTTGTTGGAAAGAGTTTGTTCTTGAAACATCTAATGCTGTGAGTATCTGTTATTTGTGTAGTTCTATGTACATTTTATGTTCATAATAAGAAGTTAAACAATGCCAATAAATTGTATTAATCCAGACTAATTTTCCTACATTTGTGGTGAGGTGATATTTAAAAATCATAAAGGTGGTTTTACTCCACTTATTAAGAAGTGTTATAAGCTTTACTTTGGATGCAAAGTCGGTGACCAAGATAAAATGACCAAGAATACAAAGAAAAACCCAAAGGTAACCTCAGGAGAAATACAGGCTGCTCTGGAAAAATATGGTGTGGTTGTTTCAAGGAGCCCAATACAACCATACTTGAACAATAATGAGCTGCATGGTCGAGTTGCCAGAAAGAAGCCTTTACTGCACCAATCCCACAAAAAACCCAGTTACAATATGCCTTGACACGCCTCACAGCTTCTGGCACACTGTAATTTGGAGTGACGAGACCAAAATAGAGCTTTATGGTCAGAATTATAAGGGTTATGTTTGGAGAGGGGTCAACAAGGCCTATAGTGAGAAGAACACCATCTCCACTGTGAAGCATGGTGGTGGCTCACTGATGTTTGGGGGGTGGAGCTCTAAAGGCACAGGGAATCTTTTTCTATTGTGACGAATGTGTTGAATATACATTACAAGGAACACATAAAAAGTACATTTGTAACACATGGAGAGTAAAAAAGAAGACTTATTTCCATTTAACTCCATTTTTAGTTTTTTTTTAGCATTTGTCACATTAATATACATCAAATAATGCTGTCGAAAGAGGAAAGAAAATATGAGAAAAAAAAAGAAAACAAGAGAGAGAGAGGGAGGGGGAGAGGGGGGTGAAGTTTAGTGTGCGGTTACCTCTGGGAGTGGTATGAGTATTGCTATGCTTTTTTGGGGTATTACCACACAATGCGTAGTTCCCAGGCATCCCAACAGGATACCCACTTTCTATGGGAATTATCTAGAAGATGATGCTCATTGAGTGTATTAATTAGATTTTTTTCATAATTACGCTATATTCAGGAGTAGCCGATTTCCATGGTTTAGTGGTGGTTGTCCTGACTGCTAAAAACAATTGACTTGACAGAAGTTGAGCTTCCTTGTAGAGACCGTTGATAGGTAGACCTAGTAACGATTCTTCCAGTTTATTAGGGATCCTTTGTCCCCATAGCTTAAGCACCGGGAATCTTGTGAAAATTGATGGCAAGATGAATACAGCATGTTATCAGAAAATACTGGCAGACAATTTGCATTCTTCTGCACAAAGGTGGCACATGGGACACTCTTGGAATTTCCAGCATGATAATGACCCTAAGCACAAGGCTAAGTTGACCCTTCAGTGGTGTCAGCAGAAAAAGGTGAAGGTTGTGGAGCGGCCATTACAGTCTCCTCATCTTAATATCATCAAGCCACTGTGGGGAGATCTCAAACGTGCGGTGCATGCAAGATGACCAAAGACTTTGCATGACCTGGAGGCATTTTGCCAAGATGAATCGGCAGCTATTCCACCTGCAAGGGGCCTCATAGACAACTATTACAAAAGACTGCATGCTCTCATTGATGCTTTAGGGGGCAATACACAGTATTAAAAACTAAGGGTATGCAAACATTTGAAAAGGGTCATTTTTTTTTTCTTTGTTGCCATGTTCTATGATTGTGCCATTCTGTTATAAACTACAGTTGAATATGAATCCCATAAGAAATAAAATAAATGTGTTTTGCCTTCTCACTAATTTTTTCTTTACAAATGGCATATATATATATATATATATATATATATATATATATATATATATATATTACCAATTTGCCAAGGGTATGCAAACTTTGTATATATATGCAAACTATATATATATATATATATATATATATATATATATATATATATATATATAGTTGAGCACAAATATATATATATATATATATATATATATATATATATAAAAATAAATAAATAAATAAATAATATAAATTATGTGTCAAAGCTTTCATGGGAAAGACATACTGCTCCATAGCTAGTGGCCAAATCTGGTAATGTATGATTACATTTTGCTATTTTTTTGTTTCCCCAGTTCATATAATCTGGGGGTAATTTGGCGGCCACAAAGGATAAATTATATTTTCATACTGGAAAACCATACAGCAACTTTAAAAATGGTCTATATACAAACAATACTAAACACGTCATACCTTACATCATCTACTTAATTGTCTTGGATCACATAATGTGCCCATTAAGATCTTACCTGATAAAAAGTAAACATCTAATGATAACCTTATTGTGTGTGTGTTTCAATTGACTTCAAATGTATCATAATGTATACTATCAAAATTTGTTATGGTAACCATTACACATTAAATTCAGTCTTTACAGTTATTGTACATTCCTTTCACGTTCTTTTAAAAAAATCTTTCCCATTTCTGTGATAACCATTTCCAAAAATATTGTATTATTTTAAATATAATATTATATATTTAATTTGTCATTATGTTAATTGCAGTGGCGGCTGGTGACCTTCCAAGTTGGCGGAAGACAGAGACCTGGCCCCTCCGATTACATTGACTCCACCCCATAGAATAGACTCCTCCCCTTCACTCCATGTTGACCTTTATATATCCCAACCAATAAAATACTATAAGTACCCTCCCAGGCATCTAAAATTACCCCATCATTTATGGAGGTCTATACAGAATAATGCTGGGCAATGCTGATGTCCCCTACACTAGCGTGTAGAAGGTAGTAGGTACTCAACTATTCCCACCACTGCTAATGAAGTGCTGTAGTAGCTTTTTTATTTCACTTACCTTGCCAAAATTCGATGACGGCTTTATGGTCTTCGTCCCTTGCATAAGGGCCCATCGTTCATTGCCTCAGGTCCTGTGTCCGTTACCTCTATGAAGAAAAAGAAACATTAAAATTAATTAATAAATAAACACAACATATAATAAATATCTTCCTCCCCTTCTCTTCATTCCTATCTTTATCCTCCCTCCCTATCTCTCTCCCTCCCTATCTCTCTCGCTATCCCTCTCTCCCTATCTCCCCCATCCCTCTCCCTATATCCCTCTTTCTCTATTCCCCACGTCCCTCTCCCTAGCTCTCTCTACCTACCTATCGCTCTCCCTCCCTATCTTTATTCTCCCTACCTATCTCTCTCCCTCCCTATCTCTCCCCCTCCCTATCTCTCTCCTTCCTCTCTATCTCTCCATCCCTCCCTATCTCTCTCCCTCCCGTTCACTATCTCTCTCCCTTCCCCTCATGTATCTCTCTCCCCCTCCTTTATCTCTCTCCCCCTCTCTCTCCCTCCCTATCTTTTTTCCTCCCTATCCCTCTCTCACTATCTCCCCCTATATCTCTCCCTATCTCTCTCTCCCTCCCTGTATTCCTCTCCCTATCTCCCTCCCCATCCCTCTCTCCCACTATTCCTCTCCCTATCTCTCTCTCCCTCCCTAACTCTTCCCTCCTCCCTCTCTCCCTCCCTCGCCATCTCTCTCCCTCTCCTTCACTATCTCACTCCCTTCCCCTCCTCTATCTCTCTCTACCCCTCTTCCATCTCTCTCCCTCTCTCTCTCTCTCCCTCCCTATATCTATCCCTCCCTATCCCTCTCCCTTCCTATCTATCCCTCCCTCTCTCTAATCCCTCTGTCCCAACCTATCTCTATCTCCCCCTTTCTCTTTCTCTGTCACCTTATCTATCACTCTCTCCCTCTATATCTATGCCTTTATCTCCCTATATTTCCTTTATCTCTCCTTCCCTTTATTCCTGCCTATCTCTCATTTTCTCTCCCTCTATACCTCTCCTTATCTTTCTCTCTCCCTCCCCCTCTCTATATCTCTCCCTCCCCCTCTCTATCCCTATCTCTCCCTCTCTCTCTCTAATCCCTCTGCCCCTACCTATCTTTATCTCTCCATTTCTCTCTCTCTATCACTTTCTCTATCACTCTCTCTCTCTAGCTCTATATCTATGTCTTTCTCTTTCCCTATCTATCTCTCTCTCCCTATCTATTCCTTTCTCTCTACTTCCCTCTATCCCTGCCTATCTCTCCCTTTCTCTCTCTCTCTCTCTCTCTCTCTCTCTCTATCTCCTTCTCTATCTCTCTCTCTCTAGCTCTCTATCTAGGCCCCTCTCTCTCTCTATCTATCTATCTATCCCTTTCTCTCTCCCTATCTCTCTCTATCCCTCTTTCTCTCATCTATCCCTTCTCTTTCTATCTATTTATCTCTCCCTCCCTCTAATCTCTCTGTCCCTATCTCTCCCTTTCTCTCTCTCTACCCCTCCCTATCTCTTTCTCTATCTATCCCTCTCTCTCTCTATGCCTCTCTTTCTGTCCCTCTCTCTCTATATCCCTATCTCCCTCTCTATCTCCCTCTCTCTATCCCCTCTCTATCTCTATCCCCTCTCTCTCTCTATCCCCCCCTCCTCTATCTCCCCTCCTCTCTCTCTATCACCTTCTCAATCACTCTCTCTCTCTAGCTCTATATCTATGCCTTTCTCTCTTCCTATCTATCCCTCTATCTCCCTATCTATTCCTTTCTCTCTACTTCCCTCTATCCCTGCCTATCTCTCCCTTTCTCTCTCTCTATCTCCTTCTCTATCACTCTCTCTCTATCTAGTCCCCTCTCTCTCCCTATCCACTTCTCTCACCCTATCTCTCTCTATCCCTCTTTCTCCCATCTATACCTTCTCTCTCTATCTATCCCTCTCTCCCTCCCTCTAATCCCTCGGTCCCTACATATCGCTCACTTTCTCGCTATATATCCCTCCCTATCTCTTTCTCTATCTATCCCACTCTCTCTCTATGCCTATCTCTCTCTAACTGTCCCTCTCTCTTTATATATCCCTATCTCCCTCTCTATTTCCCTCTCTCTATCTCCCCTCCTCTCTCTCTATCTCCCCCTCCTCTCTCTCTATTTCCCCCTCCTCTCTCTCTATCTTCCCACCTCTCTCTCTCCCTTTCTCTCTCTCTCTCGCTCTATCTATCTCTATCTTCCCATCCTCTTCCCATCCTGAAGAGGCCCGCGGGTGAGCCCAGATAGAGAGGCCCGCGGGTGGGCCCAGCTGGAGTTGGCCACGGTCAGTCCCAGATGAAAAGGGTAAGAGAGGGAGGAAAGAGACACAGGGGTGTGAGAGGGGGGAAAGAGACACAGTGGAGGGAGAAAGGGGGAAAGAGACACAGGGGAGGAAAAGAGGGGGGAAGAGACACAGGGGAGGGAGAGAGGGGAAAGAGGGGGGAAAGAGACACGGGGATGAGGGGGGAAAGAGACACAAGGGAGGGAGAGGGGAAAAGAGACACATGAGAGAGGAGAAATTAGAGACAGGGGTGACAGAGGGGGAAAGAAACACAGAGGAGGGAGAGTGGTGCAAAAACAAAAAAAAACACCTGCCGTCTGGAAACCCTGGGGCTGTGAGTGGCCTGTAACAGGGCCCTGGGGCTGCAGGACCCTTGCGATGAGTCCCTGGGGTGGAGGAGGCAATGGGAATAGAGAGGGTGAGAGGGTAAGAGGGAGAAATAAGGAAGGAATGGAGGGAATAAAGAGGAGGGAGAGAGAATGAGAGACCTCCTTTATGGCTGTGGGAGCTGCCACTCAGCACTTGGCAGCTCCCACCACAGTCCTATGTTGCTTGTGGGCATTCAGAGTGAACGTCCCTAGCCACATTATTCAGCTGCTTCATTCTGATTGGTTGATGCTGCAGCTGACAGACAGGAAAATTGATACAATTCCTAGCACAGTAAATGTAGGCTCACCCAGGATGAGTAAGACAGCATTTCAACGCTCTATATGATTCATAACAGCAGTGCAGCACTAGAGAAAGTCACCATGCAAGGTGGAAGGCACACAAAGGGTTAATTTAAAGTGATAGATGCATATTTTAACAAAATCATATGAAAGAAGACATGAAAGCTGAAATATAGATATAATTTAATTTTATTCTTTATATAAATTAAAAATACCATATTAAAGTGATTAATAATTTTGGGGGTGGTTGCCCATTTGCTCCTATGCACCAGCCGCCCCTGGTTAATTGTATAGTGACGTAAGAATAGAAGATGACAACATAGTAATATGACCAACATATATATAGATAGCTATGAATGGTTGTTTATGAAAGTGTTTCTACAGTAGTTTATAATAGTAGCTAAGGTATGTACAACCGACTACTCTGGTGGCCAAATCCTAATTAAGTACTCCGAATGTTGGTTCAGCTGTTACCAAACAACTGAAAGCAACTTGAAAGGTTTTCCATGGGAACTGTTACTGAATAAGTGATGACACAACTTTAGAGGTTAATGGGAAGTGAGCTAGATGGAGATGAAGACATTCACACACCCATACCCACATACATTTACACATGCATGAATGGCAGATGGGAGGACAAGGAATTGGAGCAAGAGGTTACTTGTTCTGAAATCTCTGGAAAAGGACTGAGTGTGTTTTTGTTTATTCCCCTGATGACTTGGAACAATGCAAGAACTAAAAAGTTTATTTATGTAGCTGGATCTGAGTAGCAATACTGAAGATGAACCTTTACCTGGAAGAAGTACAAAAGATGAATATCTAAACATTGTGAAATAACCTAATGATCACAAACACATAACAGTTGAAGTACACAACATACACTGATGTTAATGTTAATGCACATTACAAATATTGTTACAACATATTTTGATGCCAGAAGAATTTTAGAGAAGAATGCTTTGATTGTGGTAAGTAAACTTTTTCTTCTTTTCTAATTGTTGTTGCTTCATAAGTTATTTTATTAACATGTCATGTAAAGTAGACAAGACAAACAATAATAATGGTGATATTATATATTGAAATTAGGCCATTTTAGAATTCTTAAAAAACATTTGGCATACTGTATGTTAATGCACATGTATTTTCAATATGCCAGCACTACTGATCCTATTGACAAATAACTTGTATTGTTGTTGTTTAGTCGTTCAGTGGTGATTGACTCTCCATGACCCTATGGATCACAGCATGCCAAGCACATTTTGTGTCTGGTTGTGCTTATCCATAGGGTTTTCTTGGCATAGAGACTGTAGTGGGTTTCCAGTTTCTTCTCTAGTGGACCATGATTTGTCTGACCTCTCTGCTATGACCTGCCCATCTTGGGTGACCCTACATGGCTCTGCTCACAGCTTTGTTGAAGTACACAAGCCCCTTCTCCATGACAAGGTAGCAATCCAGAAAGGGAATATTTATTAGTAATCAATAAATATTTATTTTTGCTTTACATTATTATTTTAAAATCTATTGGGACTAAATTTTATATTCCGTGAACCATTCTCTCATATGAACAGCATTATCCAAGCACACAGTGTTCCCAAATTATATAAGCAAAAATATTTTTAAACAACATCACTAATTCTATATTTATAGTATGCAAAAACTATTGCTGATAATGGGTATTTTTTAAACTCACAAAATAAATACAGTTTCTAATTAAAGGCATATTTAAGTTTCCTCGATTATGAATGTATCTGATAGAGGAGAATCAGTCATGTATGAAAATATTTTTACATGAAAAAATACTAAAATAGTCTGCTTACTAAAATTCTAGCTAAATTAGAATACAATTCTGGGAAGTCAGTTTATGCAAAGCATCATGGGATTTGTAGTCCCACTACAAGGAAAGAAGAAGGAGCTCAGATATGGTGCTGTGGAATGCTGCATTGTTCTGCTGGTGGCTTGATGGTTAGTATAGGGTTAAACCGTATTTGCAATGCAATGTTTCTATTGGTTAGTACCAGGTGCCTATGTAGGCAGCTCTGGGGGTGTGGAAACATATATATATATATTAAATAAAATAAATCTATGTGTGTATAGAATTAATCAATGTAATGTAAATTTCTGATATAAGCAGCATGTGTTAGATTAGAGAAAGGTAAAACAGGGAAACCTGGCAGCTGACTTTTAACCCTCACCATGGAAGTCCTTAACGGACCCCTGTGGCATCTAAAATTAACCCCCATGCCACTGAGATCCTTAAAGAACTTATGTGGCACCTAAGATTAACCCCTATGTCATGAGGTCCTGTAAAAAATCCAGTGTCATCTCAAATTAACCCTTTCTGGACCCCCATGGGAGTTTTGTTACATAGGGGTCCAATATGGACCTCTATTTTTGTAGGTAGAGTACTCAGGTTTAAAAGTAGGTGCCATGGAGGTCATGGGGACCCAAATGGTTATCTTTAATCTTACCATGGCAGGGGGTTAAAGGCATATTTAAGTTTCATAGAGTGCATCTGATAGAGGAGAATCATCAGTGCATGAAAACACTCTTTTGCCTGAAAAAATATAAAAATAAACATTATTAAACTTAGCATAAACTTTGCTAAATCTTTTGAGATTGAAAGCAGTTGGTTTTGAGAGTCAACCCCCGTGGGAATCACTGCTAAAATTAGCATAAAGTCCATAATTCATTTTGGCCAATCACAAGCAGCTAATACTTTGATTCAATCTATGATGCCAGTTTGTGCAGCAAGGCATCATGGGGTGTGTAGTCCCCTGCACAATGAAGCAACGAGGAGCCCAGACATTGCTCTGTGGATGTATGCACTGTGCCGCTGTTTTCTTGAAAGTTATTATAGGGTTAAAAACCTTACCCAAATGCTTTGTTTCTATTGATAGGTACACTGTGCCAAGGTAAGCAGCTCTGGGGGTGCAGAAACCAAATTTTATTTTTTAAATAAAATAAATCTGTGTGTGTATAGAATGACTCCATGTGATGTATGTGTCTGATATAAGCAGCGCGTGCTTGATTAGAAAAAGGTAAAAACAGGGAAACTTAGATATACCTTTAATTTTAGATACCATATTCATATAGTGTGATGGCTTCTTATAGTTAAAGAACAACGCAACAGAGAAAATGCTGTGCACTGATTACTGTACCACAAAAATGTAATAATTAGGGTATCCAGAAACCATACTCTGATGTCACCCTGCAAAAATGCCAGTATGTCACACTATTATGCTTTGCCACAACCAATACAAAAAGATGACAGAAATGTCCTTTCAGTCTGACTGCTTTTGGGAGGTTGCACTTTTTAAATCATCATTCTACTATCAACCACTCTTTAAAACCAAACTCATCTAATCCAGGGGAATGATGAGGTGTGTCTGATTTTTTTAACAGCTTCTACTGCAGACGGAAATTTTGCTACTTTTATTTGCTAAATCGTGCCATGGAAGACTTTTATACTCTTGTGTATACTTCCCCAGCATCCTCAAGACACAGTATCCTTTCTGCAAATGCATTATGTGGTACCTTTGAAAGGTAACATTCTCATCATAAAAACTACTGACAACTAGCCAAGAATTACTTGCATTACATTACTTTTGACATATAGAGATTTGCCCATATACTTGGGAGTTTATGCTTGGCTCATCTTCTACAGCTACATATATTTCACCAATCAGTTTTATGGAGGCCACTGCTGTAATGCTTCTGCGTTTAAGGACAATGTCTTTTGTCTTTCTCTTAATCCTCTCAGGCTGTTTTTCAGGAGTGCGAAGTGTGAGAAGTCTACAGACTGCACATTATAGGACCAATATAATCCTACAATCCCACAATCCACAGCTGGGAGTATCTTTACTACAACAGAAGATTAACAACTCAGAATAACAGTGTATTTAATATGACTACTGGAAATCTGATTCGTTTTCAAGCATATACCCACCTGAGATAGAAGGTAAATGCAGAATTTCATAAAAGCAAATGGAAGCCTACTCTAAAAAATAAGTATAAAGTCAAACTAGTGTTCACAGGACTCCTGACAAAAAGTGCTGCAACTGTAGACAGTAAATAATGGAATCTATTACAAACTAAACAATATTTCACAATACTACTGCATACACACATCATTATCCTATATCTCCAACTAGTCAATGTAGCACATAAATAAAGATAATGAATATGTAGTAACTGGATACCAATTTCTCTGCTTAAAACTAATCTGAAAATAAAGATTAAATAACTATCTGAACGTTGAAGGAGTTAAGGGGTTAACATATTCTGCTGATGAAGGGGTTAAGATATTCTGCTGATATATTCACATGAGATATAGGCTAACCACAATAACATGTTCTTGTCCTTGGGACATCTTGCGACCTTACTAAAACACAGACATTTCTAGCCCCAACAAACGTCTGAACAATTTCTCCCACAAATTAATCATTTGGACAACGTGGAGTTCAGTGTCCACAGAAACTGCAAATAAGTGTTTGAGACCTTGCTGGCATACTGTGAGCATTTGCATACCTACCTGTCTATAAGATGTACTGTGTGTCACCCCAGAGAGTTGCACCACATTGTTAGCATTTTAATACTTCATCCCAGTACAACGGGTGTAAGGACATCCAAGACTCATGCAGTCATCACAATAAATCTATGAAACGGCATCTGAATGATATTTTCCCAAGCAACTACCTATGGGCTGTAGATATGATTTTGTATGTGACTTGGATTTCCTGGATTTGACATCCGCCTGTTGCTTCAACCATTTTCTTGTTGGCTACTCTGTGCAGTCCTGTTGACTGCTATTTATTTTATCCAGTCTGCCACCATACCCAGCCTTCTGCTTCTAACTCTGACCTTGTTGGTTGTCATCCGTTTGTAACCTTGGATTGGATACCAACTACTCTTCTATTAAGTTGACCTGGACTTGTCTTACCGCTCTACTTTAGTCCATTGGGTCCTAATGTTGTTGAGCAACTACCAAATAAACACTGGATTGAATCTAACTTCATAGGTGCTAACAAAAGCCTATACAACTGTCTCAAAGCTTAAAAGGTTATACCAGACTTTGCACATACCAAATTTGAACTCTCTTTACTGGTCACCTCCCTAGAAGCCTGTTTGTAAAGCTCTTTAAGATTATACTTACTATTGGGATGACAGTATCCATTTCAAGTCTAAATGCTAAATGCATATGTTCCCAAAGCAAAATTCAAATTCTCAGAGAAAATTTGAAACCATGAAATCTGTAAGATATCCAGGAGCCCAATGACTGGATTATTTTATAGAAAGATACTAGACCACATTTATACCTGCACACTGCCATCTACATACTCCTCAAAAAGTAATATTTAATGTGGATGAAACATTTGTTTATATAAATATGTAGTATATTATTACCATCCAGTGCTTCTTGCGCAAATATAGGTTTGACGCTACCTGAAAACGCTGTATGTACACTGGAAAAAAAAGTATGGTATTGACAACAGCTTTTTGCTTATCATCAGTTGTCTCACAATGCTTAATTCAACTCAACACAAAGACAATGAACCAAAGAAACACAGTCACCACCTTAATAACCCAAATCTTGTTAACAAAAAATAACTCCTAGGCTTCTGAACCACACAAGTCCACCACATAGAGGAGGCCATAATCTATAGATAGCTATGTACAGTACGGGAAGGAATAAGGAATCTCTACGACCAATAGATCCCACTGTGAGGTACAGATTATCAATAGTCCCAAGAGCCATGAAACATATCAATTTATCAGTAGTAATATACACTGACTTCTGCCCAGGAGGAGTGGTCTGGGAGTATTCACTGAGTAACACAGGTGCAATAAGGTACCAAGGTAACAGAAGGATACAACAGCAGCACATATCCAACTAGAAAATATACTTTATTAGCAAGAAAGGTAACATTTTATACATTTTCCAATATGTGAAACATAAAATTGTACAACCTATAGAAACAGGATATGTCTTGCAGGGCACTTGTGCGGTGTATTAGATGTACTGATAAACTAACAATGTGTCAGGATGTATTTTGAATCCTACTTGCGGGATTGTCCACACTTTAGCTGTTAAGTTTCAACTAAAATGCCTTTGAATAATCTACTTTCAGCAGACAGCCTGCTCTCAATTCTTATAAGAGCAGGGTTTTTCCAACTCCAGTTTCCAAATCTTCCACTCCTTCTGGAACTATTTCTCATGTTAGAACTCATAGCCTGCAGTAACTCCATTGTCAACCTTAAGTTGTAGATTTGTTTTTGCTGCTATCAGTGCACCTAGTACCTGCATTGTTCCTTAAGGAAAGAAGTTGCTAAAAGTTGCTATTACTTGATTCTCTTACCCTTCATTGCCTGTTAAGTCACATCTTGTTCCTTGTCCGTCTTGGACTTCTGCCAGTCTGTTTTGGTATGATTTGCTTTCTCTATAACATCTGTCCATCTGGTTGTCTATGCCGGCTCTGTATCCTGACACTCTGCCAATCTGTCCATCATTGCCTGCTACTTATTCTGTATTCTGTTATAAACCAGTCCTGATCTTAGTCATCTTCTGGGGCCTGTCAAGTTCAGTCTGCAATCTGATTCCATAGTTCCAATTGGCTCTGTAATCCCTACCTCAAACCTTTGGGTGGGTTACTGGCTGATGTTCTTCGACATCCTAAAAGCACAGCCCAAACCTAAGGTAACCCACACATCTGGCCACAGGAGGATTAGATGCTATAACAACGGCATGACTAGCTCTTTCATTCATGTATTGTGAACCTGCCCTACAATGAAAACTTTTTGGTTATCTGTAATACAGCTTATCTACCGTTACCATCAGCAGCAAACTCCCCTAAATCCATAAGTGGTTCAAAGCAATGTCTACGAAATGAAATCAATAAAGACAAATTCTTGAACCTTCCTTTTTCTTTCTGTTCCCTCTATTGAATGCTGCCATGTTTCTTATATGTCATCTGAGGCCATACTACCAGTGCCTGTGTGTCTAAGGAGACACCCGTATTGAGAAGATTCAGATAACAGATGTGAAACATTTCCGTACTCATGAGAGACAATAGGAAGAAAGGGGGAGGATCCAGAAGCTGAGAATGTGCTACTTGTAAATCACATTGAGTATGATAACAAATGTTAAACAGCCTTGCTTAAACATTCATGTTAGACTCTTTCTTTGTCTAAAACAAATGCACCAGTGCAAGATGCATTTGGACAAAAATATTTGATCATTATTTTTATTGCTTGTTTATAAAACAACACATTCTCTGTATACCACTAAGTAGTAATTATAAGGGTCCATTCAGTTGGTATTGGTAGAAATACATTTGAAAGCCACACAAAATAAAAAATTGATGCAACCATCTATTTATTATTTTGTACTCAACAGCAGTCACTTATACATTGATTTCAGCTTAATCACCAAGTTGAATTCAAATTATTTTGAGTGCTAACATTTCCATTTCTTTTGCCATTCAGTAGCATATGAATAGCTATTACTTTCCCATATTCAATGATTACTAGGATACAAGAATATTCTCTTGCAAACATTTGCATTATCGGTGAGTGGAATCCGATTTATTAACCAAATAATAAGAAACGTTGCATTCAAAAATAAATTTGGTGTAATAAAATGTGAAACCTAAAGCTAACATTAGGTATATTAATGTCAGTCTTTATGTGAATTGTCCATACACTCATTTATTATTAATACTGTTTTACATTATTCAACATTGCAACCTGGGAGATTTATGCAATCAAAGGCTGTCATTCATACACAGCTGAATTTCAAACTCATTTGACAAAAAAAAATCTAAATACTTAGAAAAATACAAAAAGATGAGTCTAGGGATAGAGTGCATACAATCTAGTTCAATAGTTCTGAACCTTCATGGAGTCAAGGAATGGCTGTCAACCATCTAAAATGTCTATGGTCCCACTCTAAGATTTAACTAACTATTAACAATCCAGTTCTTCAATAATCTATTTAATAATGTGTCAAAATATAAAAAAATGTAACCCCATTCATGCCTCTTTTTCTACCCACCACAAATTCTCCTTTCTTTCAGATGACTGTTGAGAAACAAGATAGTAGGTAAAACATATAAAGAATTATAGCATTGAGCCACAATACCTAAACATTTTTAGCATCCCTACTTTGCCAAAAAATTATAGTTTAATAACTTCATATGCTGCCCCATTCTGTTACTCAGAAGTCAAACTCAAAAAGCACAAAATAGGCTCATGGGGCATGTTACTACAAGAGCACAGACAAACATATAGTAAAGCGTAAAACATTGCATTTATTAAGTCCTGTCATCATTAATGCAACATTATATAACTGTGATGGTTGTCAGCAATGCAGCCGATTAATAAAAATGTACTAACTTTATTTATATTTAAGCTTTAGTACATACTGGAATGGGTTCCCTGGTGGTCCATTGGTTAGGTTTCTGTGCTTTTTCCGCTGTTGACCTGGGTTTTATTCCAGCGAGGGAACCAAGAGGTCAAACCACCCTGAAGCCAAGTAGGGTTGGGCCTGGTCAGTACTTGAAGGAGAGACCACCTAGGAACACCAGGGGCTGTATGCTGTGGCCCACTGGAGAAGGAACTGCAACCCACTCCAGTATCTGTGCCCTGAATACCAAGTGGATCAGCATGACCATGGACATAAAGATGTGCCTGGTGTGTTACAGAGAGTCACAGAGAGGTCACAGAGAGTTGGGAACAACTGAACAAAGGAAAAAAACATACTGGGATGCTACTGATCATTGTATTTGTTGCAAGGGTCTCGGCTTTGCAGAGGGAAGCCTTCCACTGGTACCTAATTTACAACAAAACAGTGCCTAGGTTGTGAGTCCTGCATCTCATCTGCTTTTTTTCCACATATCATGGTCCCATAGGAGCATCAGAGCATCTTAAATCATTTTGTTTAGAATTTATGTAATTATGTGACTCCAGTAAATAAATAAATGAAGGATCTGTTTCTTATTCTTCCCTGGACATACTCCAACACTCATTAATGATTTGCTAGGAGACACAGCATCTTTAACTGCACATATTTATTGCCTGCAATTAAAGTGTTAACAACTTCTGATGTGTGACTAGAGAATAAAAGATATGTATTTAAAGCTGCTACTATAAATATCTGCCTCACACAGAGGCACCATTGATATAGCATCATTCCTAATTAGCAATTTACTCCTTTATTGTGTGCATTTGTATATTTACTGTATACATACAATGCAATATCAAAAATGTGACTGTGCAATATATTTATATTTGATACTGTATCTATCCTGACAGTTCTCCAAAAAATCATTCATCTGAATAGAGATTCATCTTAAACAGCCCTTATAGTCAATAGTCAAAAATATGTCTGTGGTGTTTTACATAACTAAGCCTGATAACAATTGTTTTAGAAAGTGAAAAACAATAAACACTGCAGGCTTCCATTTTCTTACTAGGATCCTTCTTGCAGCTTCTGTCTCAAAAGGGTGTATCCTTGTAAACTATTGATCTTTGCTTTAGTTCTAGTGAAGGTACTAGCAGTTGTAGCTGCCACATTCCCATTGTTCAGATAGAAACTACTACTCTGTGTCCAAAGTCTCCTTCCAGTTTAAGGAAGATGTTTTCTGGAAACTAAAATAGCAGAATCCACAGCAGCACAATTACACATACCTCCTACCCCCAGATCATCACAGTAATAAATTACAGACTGTGTTATTTTGTTACCTTCCGAAAACTTGTTGTCTTTTTTCAAGTGTAAAAGAGGATATGTTAAATTTATGACCACAGGGGTTCTTTAAGGTATATAGGTCATGTGTTTTGTTGCATTTATTGATACTAGTGTAATTTTAGTCTTTTGTAAGTTAAGCATTAGCAGCACACATTGTCAAAAAGTATATTCTTAGGTTATAACATAGAAATGAGAGATTATATTAAGGAGGGAATATATTTCATAAAGATATTTAACATGACATAGAAAAGGCCCAATTGAAGAAATATAAAGTACAACTAAAAATAAACATATTTGTAACTGATTATATTTACAAAATGATAAAGAAAATGTACTTATTGTATGTATAAATTAATTGAAAGGTCTGAGAAAATCAGATTTTCCAGCTGGGAATACTTATATTTCTTATCACTCAAAATGCTAATCTAATATTTATTAATTACTGTTGATAAATCCATTATCTTAGAGAATCTTTCATATCCATAAAATGTTTATATTTTCTAAATAATTTTAAGGCCACCAGAATGTTATTTTAGATGGAGTTTCATTTCATAGGAGGTCACCTACTGACCATCAGTGTATCCTCACTCCGCTTTCCCCCTTCTACTTTCTATTTTCATATATTCTCTCTTTTTCTTTCCCCATATATTTTCTTGAATATTCCTTTATTTTTTGTCCCTAATTTTCTTGAATATTCCTCCTCTCTTCATCTGTGTCTGCATTCTTCCTTCCTTATGTCTTCTCTGCTCCCTCATCCTTCACTGCTCCTCTTGATGTCCGGTTCTCTTCCCCCCTCCGCCTCTATTGGTCCCTCTGATTTTTCTATATAAAAACCTCCTGATTGCTCAGCACTTCACTATATTACTGTGAGGGAGGGTTGTAATTTGATGGACTCAGCACCGGTCATTTTAATCACTGCTGACCCTGCCCCCTCCTCGTCCCCTCTCTGCTCTCTGGCCATTAATTGCAGATCCAAAAATTGCTTCTAATGTCACAGTCAGCAACTTAGGGACATCTCTCATGTAGTGTGTAGGGGGGAGCAAGAAGGCAGCAACGGACAACTTTCCGAGGCAGTTGAAATTTTATAGGAACTGGTATGTCTATGGGGTTTGCCTGTGGGAAATTACAAAGATTTATGTCACTTGTTTACATTTATATAGCAAATTTATCTAAAAACAGTATAACTGGTCATCATACAGGTGGGTAAACAATTTGTTTATTTATTTACCTAGTAACTTGCCCATCATAAATGACGGTATCATATGTTATGCTTAATTGTATGTGCTGTCTCTCTCTGTGTGCCCTCTCCTTCTCTCTGTGCGCCCACTCTCTCTGTGAGACCTCTGTCTCTCTATGCAGTCTCTCTCTATGTGCGCCCTGTCTCTCTTAGTACGCCCTCTGTGTGTGTGTGCTCTCTCTCTCTCTGTCCTCTCTCTGCGCTCTATGTTCTCTCTGTCTCTCTACCTCACTTTCTCTCTCTCCCCCTCCCTCTCTGCCTCCTATGCCCTCTTTCTCTCTTTCTCCATTCCTCCCTCCCTTTATCCCCCTCTCTCTCTTTCTCTCTCCCTCTGTCCCCCTCTCTCTTTCTCTCTATCTCCCTCTGCCACCCCGCAGCGCTGAGCTGCGCATACGCAAAATGATGCAATGATGATGAGTAATGCTGGCGCAGTACGCATCGCTCAGGTGTTACTCACATCTACAAACTATTATAGCAGATAACTGGTCACATGGTATCTGAAAAACAAAACAGAATCAGTGAAGCTAAATTTGAAGTTGTAGTATGTTGTAGTAGTATGTTAGAGTTCAGCAGACCTGCTTCCATATACCTCTTATTAGGTACCCGGGAAAGGGGGAGTTCCTTCAAATAAGGATTGTATTGCTAATCAATTACTAAAAAAACTAATCAAATCTTATTTTGAGCACTACAGTTGCCCTTTAAAGAGATGATGCTATTAGGACAGTGTTTACAGGAGAACTACTAGCTAAGGAGTAAACCAGTTGTGGGGTGGAAATATTTAGGAATTAGCTTAAGTGGATTGGTTATACAGTAGTGCACTGGCAGCAAGATTAAAAGATGTCAGCATTAAAAACATGCAACGCACATCTATCCGAGGGTGCAGCTACTACAGCTGGTGTCCACAACAGGATAGAGGTCTGTTGTTAATGACAGCAGCATGGTTTACATGGGGTTCTTTAAGTTACAGGAGGGAGTAGGGTAATAGAGTAGATAATAATAAAAAAATCTATATGTATATATATTGCAAAGAAGGACTCTAGCCATTTTTGCAACTGGTAACTCCATTCACTAGCTCCACCACTGCTGCATATCAGCCGTATTAAATTGCAATTTGGCCAATTGAATAGGGCTCTATATAAGCACAGAGCATATTTTTTTACAGAAGTTTTTAGTTAGTGAACTTCTATCCAAAAGCAAGGTCTTTACTAACTAAACACTTCTGTAAAATAAATATGCTCTGTGCTTATATAGAGCCCTATTCAATTGGCCGAATCGCAATTTAATAAGGCTGTATATATCTGTAAATTATGGCACTTTCAGCATGGAGAAAGATGCCCTTTGTATGACTGTAAATTCTGTACGAGTATTTGGGATGTGCACACGGCGTCATAAATATTTATACTCATTGTTAGCGTGTTAAAGCAGCTTGTCTCCTGTGGGAGTTCACAGCGTATCAAAATATAACCCGTGTAACATACATAAAGATACTGTATAACCTATATATATATATATAAGGTATGCATAGAGGTTATATCTGAATTCATTTAGGCTATATTTTATATATCCAAAAAAAAAAAAGATTGAATGGATATTATATGTCCTTTAATATACAATTTTTCAAAATAAATTGACCTTATCACTTAAAAATCAGGTTGTTTTTTTTTGTTATTCTTAAAGGGCAGGATTGGGACTTTCTGTGTTGCTTTATTATGCAAGTTAGTGGCTCGTGAAGTACTTTAATTTTCTAATTAGTAACCTATTAGTAATATGTTACCTATACAGTCTGCTTAATTGTTGCAGTTTTGGCGAAGACAATTTTCCTCCCAGGCACTTATCAAGCACTCTGATCTACAAATTAGCATACAGGGCAACAAAAACAATGCGGAATATCTGAGAAATGATTTAGGAAAAACAGCCAATGGAATGTATAGATAAGTTTAAATATACTTCTTGGCATTGTACCTTTAAGACTTTATCCGGTAACTGGTTAATATGCAAAAGTATGGTGGGGGTATGCAATCTCATACTGTGTAGGTAATTTGGATCTTATTTCAGGACAATGCTGTGTTGTTGGAAAATAATGAGATGTTATGTAAAATGAGAGTGAGTGAGAGAGAGAGTAGAAGAGAGAATGAGAGAAGGAACAGCAAACAGATAGATGCAATAACAAGAAGACAGTGGGGTATGTTTATCAAGCTGGGATAAAAAGCAGTTAAATATCTCCATTTCCTATGTTTCCTATATGTGCTGTTTATCAACTAGAATTAAAGTGTATCTCTGCTTGATAAATAGCTCTCACAGAAACCACAGAACACAGATATTTTATGATTAAGTCCGCGTATACCCAGTTGATAAATATAGGCAGAAAGGGAGAGACAAGATAATAAAAAGGAAAAAAAGGGGAGATTTAATCTCACCTCTTTTTGCAAGGTCTGTTTTTTCTTTTTCTTATAATATATTGCAGATTGGTTGATCTTATGCCATATATTACTGTTATATGTTGGTTGATCCCATAGCATTTTTTCCAGTTACATTTCCTATGCATATCTGTTTACTGCAATACATCACATAAATGTCTGTATCTGTATTATGTCTGAGCTGTACTGTAAACAGCTGTAAAAAGCTACAAATACAGTTAGCCTTTTATAAATTTAATTATGCAGTAAAATATAGTACAAACAGGGAAGACCAGAGGGAGAAAACAACAAGAAGAGAAAAAAAAGATGAATAGAGAGTTATAAAATTAAATGATAGCGGGACTAGAAAGCAATAGCAAACAGCCATAAAATGGAATAACAGTGAAAATGTAAAGTTATATATATTTTTTCTGTATTACATTTTTTACTTGACAGGCACTAAATTTACTAAATAATTTCTCATTGTTTGCATGAAAAACATAAATATTTAATTTACTATTGTACCTTATTGTGCATTTTTTGCTGTGTAACATACTTTCATGGAGACTATATAAGAGTCAAGAATCAATGAATTTATGTACAAGCCTGTAACATGTAAATGCACGAATATATGTGTATACTGGACAGGAACATGCAAATGAGCTAAAATATTTCACTCTTTAATCCAATAACCATTTTAACATGCCACATTTACTGCATATGCCTGTTATAACATAGCATCATCGCATAGAACAGGATGGATATGCAGGAGTTAGGTAACCGACCTACCCAGGCACAGTGTTGATCTTTTCAATCTCACCAGTGTGGGTTTAAATGCAACTCATGCTAAGAATTATATATATATATATATATATATATATATATATATATATATATATATATATATCCCAGAATATTACCAAACATTTTTTACTAAAACTTGGGTACCAGGAAGACGGATCCAGAGAAGCTGTTTTATTGTATAGGAGCCTAGAAAAAAGTCTGTTGGATTTTGAATCAATGAATATGAGCTTGAAGGAGTATAGAGGTTCACAAAGTGACTAAACAACAACTATATATATATATAAATATAAATATATATATATATATATATATATATAAATATATATATATATATATATATATATATATATAAATATATATATATATATATATATATATATATATATATATATATATATATATATATATATATATATATGTATCTCACCTTCTGGATCACTACCTTGTCATGGTGAAGGGGCTTGTGTACCTCAATGAAGGCGTGAGGTATACCATGTAGGGTCACCCAAGTTGAGCAGGTCATAACAGAGAAGTCTCACTCCAGTATTTTTGCCAAGAAAACCTTATCTTATGGATGAGCCCAACCAGGCACAAGATGTGAATGGCATGCTGTAGTTCATAGGGTAACAGAGAATAAGACATGACTGAACAAAAACTATATACACAAATATGTGTACATCTACTTTTTCATATATAGAAATAGTATATATATATATATATATATATATATATATATATATATATATATATATATGTAATGCTTAATGTACAGACAAGAGCAGGATGTTACACGCAGACATAAATGATTTATTACTCACAGAGAAACATAAACAGTTCAATAGACAGATGAATATTGTATTGTGCATTATCCTCAGAGAGAAATAGGAGTGATCAGGGAAATGTCCAGCAGTATGGAGGTACTCTACCAAGGGCCAAACTACAGAATAGCATTACACTAAGCCCTCTCCCAAAAGAGACCTGCAGAACATCTATCCCTTAACCACTCTCCTGCTAGAAGAGTGCAGAGAATCATTTCATTAACTTCTCCCCTGGTATAGATACGCAGAGTATCATTTCATTAACCCCTACACAACCACAGGTCTACCAAGCATTGCTACATTAAAGGACCACTGTGGTAAAATGTTTAAAATGTATATTTTTTAAGAAAGCTATGGTTTTGTTTCAGCAGATGAACTCCCTGAGGTGGGTAGAGAATTGAATGCACATAAATAAAATAGGAATGTGGCAGCTACAAATGTTACTGCTCTCACTAGGACTAAAGGGACTCTGACTAATTTACAAGGACAGCCCCTCTTGAAAGTGAAGCAGATAGCAACAAGGAAGAAAATACAATGGAAGTAAAGAATAATTAAGACATAAAACGGAAAGGTTGTGTTTATTTGCTCAGGTTATTAACACATTTGATCATTGTTAGTTATTCAGAAGCCCATGTAGAAAAGACACAGGGAAATATCTGTAGTAACAATAAAGCACAGTAAAATGACACCAAATTGTGTCAAAAGTAAAACAAACAAAGGAATCTGCCGAACCAAGATGTTTGACATAGGTTACAGTCAAACACAGTTTAATAAGGCCCCTATTTAACTCAGATCGCAATTACTTGAGTCCGTATTGGAGCCCGTAAATGTTACTGATATTTAATTGGATACTTTTAGCTATTCGCATTCCAATTGCGAGTTAAAGGCTCAAATTCACTGCGGTTGTCAAAAACGTAACTCCCTCCTATCTCCTCCTTTTATGTTTCAAGCCCGTAAATGTTACCAGTGCTGAAGACGAAAACTCCATATTTAATTACAACAATTCAATAAGCACGCAATAGCCTTCAAACTCGTAAATTACAAATGTATAACATTTTTTTACAAGTACTAGATAAGACTAGCAAGGGGGTTAAACACCTGTTCGTAATGCTGCAAAAGCAAATAAACACACATTACTGTGAAAGCAATGAAATGCATTAGAATTTATTGCACAACAGTATCATGCACCGAGATCTGCAATAAAATAATATTTATTCTATGTTTTATTTCTGTATTATATTGATCCCAGGAGTCAAGGAGTTAATACATATCATGGAACCCGCATGGACTAGAACAGTAGCTTTATTGATTTTTATTGATTTCAAAATTTTTGGATTGCGAGTACAATTGCATATCGGACTTCTAAACACTTATTGATTGTAGTTTAAACTCCATGTTTTACTGATGTCATGATGACGGTCTCATTTACTATTGGCTCTGTCTAAATTGTAACTTATGGGCTTGCTTAATTAATCATGATCATGCCCTGAAATGCTATGTACTAGTTCATGGTTTGCGTGTGGTGCCTGTGAGCCTGTACTTGTGGGCTTGAGTCAATTGAATACATCTATATATGTAACAAGTTTGTAACCCGCAGACATACGGTCAGTATGAAGGTAATTACGGGCTTGGAATTAAATGTGGTCCTTAGTCACAGTCACAGACAGGGATGTCAAGCACAGTGAACACAGACAAATATCATAATCAAGCACACAGAATTGACACATTTCACAATCAGATACGGTTCACAATCAAACAAAAAACAGGTGGCACAGGACATAATGTGTAATAAGGTCACATATTATTGTTATTATTATTTCTCTTTATTTATATTGCATCAATATATTCCATAAAGCACTATTTACAAAGTAGAATAGAGTGAAGTGTGTGTAATTAGCAAATTACAGCGGTATACACAATTTCTAAGGTAAATACTGTAGATATACAAGTAGAGATACACTGCAACAGCTTGGCGCAAAGGAATTGAGGACAAGATAAGAACAAGGAAGTGACACAAAGCACAATCAGGAACAAGAAGGTAATTCAGGTCACAACTAGAAACATAAGACACAGGTTACAATTCGATGCATGGACGTGTCACAGGTCACAATCAGGGAAATAGCACAGATCACCATCACATGTCAAACTCAGACACAAGCAAGTAACTTGTGTCAGAACTAAAAAGACGGGGAATTGTATATATATACAAAAATATTTTGCTAAAACTTGGGTACCAGGAAGATGGATCAAGAGAAGCTGTCTTATTGTATAGGAGCCTAGAAAAAAGTATGTTGGACTTTTTAGAAGACCAGGGCCAATGGACATAATCTAGAAAGAAAGGTTACAAAGGTCACAATCAAATATACATTAATGACACAGGTCAAGATCAAGCGTAGAAAGGTGAAAAAGGTCACAATTAGCCACACATAAACAATGCAGGTTACAATAAAGCACAGGGAAGCGACACAGATACAGGTCACAAACAGACACAAGGAAGTAACACAGTTCACAGACAAACACAGTAAGATGCATATGTTACATTACAAGCAGACATGGTGAAGTGATGAAGATCACAATCCAACACAGACAAATAATAACCAGATCAGACATAGAAGTGCCACAGGTTACTTACATAGGGATGCGACATACGTTACAGTTACATACAGGGATGTGACACAGATTCTGGCAGTTAATACCGATCACCAAGTGATAAAGTCCTTAATCAGTTATATGGAGACATCAAAGGTCACAGTCAGAAGACAGAAGCTGACACATACAGCACACACAGGGAAGCCTTATAATACTCAATCAGATGAGGGAGGTGGAATAGGTCGCAATCAGACATAAGGAGGTGACGCAGGTCACTAATACAGGGAAATGACATAGGTCACAATCAAACATAGAGGGTGACTCAGGTCAAAATTAAACAGTAATCTGTGTGTCCCTCCAGATGACACCCCCTTCTCCCCCTTATACACAGGAAGATGTGGAGCAGTCAAACCACAAAGTGCCATGAAACACGACTTGATTCACTGCAGGATGTGAAAGAGCCTTTTGTGTCACTTATCCCAGAAAGACGTCTGTCCCTGCTGACTAGGAAACATGAAATTCCCCCCATGCTTTGCTTGTGGTACTCCCTCCAAACAGAGATAATAAAGACACACAACCAAAATATAACAAGACTTATCATACTGACAGAGACATTGTAGTGGGGAAGAAATCTTGTTCCTGGTTCCAAAACTTCTTCTTTTCCTATTAATTTCAAGAAATATAATGTATCAAATTATTTCTGTCCCTGCATACTGAGAAACTGAGAAAAATAAAATTCTTCCTTGCTTGTGGTACCCCCTTTAAAATAATTTGAGTGGGGCGGAAAACTGGACACAGACTAATAAATGTTACTTCTTGCCTCCCAATTACAGTATATGTGTGCATCTATGTATATATGCATTTATATATATGTTAAAATGTATATATATATTTCATAAAGATATTTAACATGACACAGAAAAGGCTTCATTGAACAAATGAAAAGCACAACTAAAATAAACATATTTGCAACTGATTGTAATTACAAAATGATAAAGAAGATATACTTATTGTATGTATAAATTAATTGAAAGATCTAAGGAAATCACTCCATGAATGGCAATTAATTAAGAGTAGAGGAGGGGCTGATAAAAAAGATAAGCATGTCCAATTGATATATATATATATATATATATATATATATATATATATATATATATAAATTTATTTGATATATTTCTACTTACAGATTATATATATATATATATATATATATATATATATATATATATAACATTTTCCCTCCCGTCTTTTATTCTGTCCACTTTTTTGACTTCTCTTATATTTTCATCAGTATTGCTTTTGACTTGATAAAGAGGATCATCTCTCGAAAGCTTGTCAGTAAAAAAGGTATCACTATATACTGCAATAATCTAGATTATTCATCTAGATTACTGGACATTCACGGCTACCTCATTCTTTATATATATATATATATATATATATATATATATATATATATATATATATATATATATATACTTAAGCACATATTTCTATATAATCTTATACATACACAATTATTTATTTCTAGCTATTTTACCTGTAGATGGATAGATGCAAAGGGTTCATAATTGTACTATATGTTAGTGTAATATAGTAGCAATGTATAAGTTATTCTACCTCCTTAACCAGCCTGTGTCATAATGATCATGTGGTCCATGGGAGGTCCTGTAGCCCCTGGTCATGATATCCCACTCTCCCTTTCTTTTACTCTCAGGACACAGTATTGGGCAGTGGGTCAGACTCTTTCTTACAAACCCTCTTCTGTGCTCAGAGCTTTCCTCCCTAAGACTCTTTACTCCTTCCCCTGTTTCTACACTGTCTTTCTGCTTCCACATTCCTTTCAGCTTCATCTCTTCCTTTTATCTCTTCTTCTCTGACACTTCTCCTTTAATTCCATCTTCTTTCCTTCCTCTCTCACTCCCTTTTCTACCTTCTCACTCCTTCTCCTAACACAGCTCTCATCCTCTCTAGACACATTTTCTCTCTTTTTATTCCTTTTCTCTCTTCCCCTTTTCCTCTTCTCTCACACACATTTCTTCCTCTCTCCCTGTTCAGAAGCAAAATCTTTAGGCTCAGCATCTTGCTGTGGATTTTTTCTCCTGCAATCAGCTGTTTTTGCTCACTGAAGGATGTTTGAAAGAGGATCCTGCACACACAGAGACAGTTAGTTGGCTGATTTCAGGGTAGTTGGAAGCTTAGCATTTGGAATTACAAAGATACATCTGAATTGGTCCAATTTTTGAGATATCATCATGATGATGCCAAAAGTCCCTTACAGTCTACTCTTCCTGGGTGAGTTACTTTTATTTATATTTAGTAAAGCTGCAGTTACTAACTTACTGTAGAGTAGGGGGAACTAGGAACTTTAACAACTTTAGCAGCATATATTAGCATAGATTAGAGTATAGATCAATATAAAGTGTGATCAAAGGCATTTGTTTACAGTGAGTTAGTGTGGGTGGCTGCATGTTTCATGGCCAGCAATCAGTGCTATGTGTGTCTGTATATAGCTTTATAGCAGTATGCAAAGTGTGTAGATGCTTGTGCATCTCCTAAAAGTTTGTGTGGGTCAGTTTGTCTATTACACATAATCTGTGTCTATCTGTAGAACAGTATATAATGTTTAAGACTGTTTTTTTCTCTTTAACGATCTATTAAATACAAATCTGTGTTCATGTTGTATAACCATATATGACTTGTGTAGCTGTACACATTAAAATATATAAGGATTTTTATAACAGTTCACATTATATGGGATTTTTATGCAATTGTATGTTCTATACAACAGTATATTACAGGTGTGGGTCTGTGTCTCTCTCTCTCTCTCTCTCTCTCTCTCTCTCTCTCTCTCTCTCTATATATATATTTATATATATGTGTGTGTATGAGAAAAAAATACGGTATATATAGGGGTTCCTTAATATTTTTCACATATAATATATCTCAATAGAGGGCTTCCTTAGTAACAGCCTATCTAGCTCCTATAAAACCTTCATAACTCCTAAGCGTTAGATATTTGTGTCCACCCATGTAGATGTGTGTATCAGTATAGGTAATGTGGGGTGTAGAAGCCAGAATAATTCTGTAGGGCGGGGGATACAGCTCATTGTATACACAGGCCATAAAATAGCTTATATATACATACATACAAACATAGAAAAGTCTGTGGGGGATTTGTCCCCCATCCCTCCCAGTTCCTACACCCCTGGTAATGTACAATTTAAGTTCATTAGATGTGTGGGATGGCGCAAACGATTCCAGTAAATGTTAGGCTCTGTATGTTTATCAGTACATAACGTGTGTGGTTCTTTTTGTATCAGCGCACAATTTATGTGGTACTCTTCAGGCAAATATTCATATATTGTCTATTACTATCTATAGTTCTGGATGAAGATATTTACTGACCTGGGGTGTGTGAGAATTTGTAACAGGGTTTAAGGTGACAAGTCAAGTGATTTATGTTTGTTGTTGAAATCAATGCAGTGTGTGGGGATTTGTGAAAAGAGGTGCACATTGTTAGTGGCTATGTGAGACCCTATATCAGTATTCCTCCCAACATTTCATGAGGTCAAAGAGTGACACTTAGATTACTGAAACATATGCATCGTTAGGTAGTGTCATCACCATTCTGTATGATGTGTAAAACTAAGGTTTAGAGTTACACACACTTAATAGGTGTACAATGCTCTATACACACATATATTCTATATTTTATTGAACTGACTCTCTAAGCTTCTCTCTTTCTCCACAATTTTGAGAGAGGACATTAGGAGGAACTAGAGATAGTGGGGCATGACCAGGGCTGAAAATAGGGCTTTGATCTTAAATGTGGGAGCTAAAAACAGGGATTGTCCCTTTAAGAAAGGGAATGTTGAGAGATATGGAATAGAGCCTGGGGTATGTGTGGAGTGGGATACATTTTAGAAGTTATGGGCTGATGTCTGTGTGAAGATGACTACAGTTCAGAAGTGAAAAATGTTTTGCAGGGTCTGTAGTGTTTAGATCATTGGTGGGCAACAGGCAGCCCCCAGCCTGTCTGGAGTAGGAGAGCATACCCCATTATACCTTACAGTGTCCAATTTATCGCTCTAAAACTAGCATATAATATCACATTTGTCACCTCATTATCTATATTACCGAATAATTCCTTTCCGACAATGTTGTTTTACTAAATATTTTAAGGACTAAGTGCTACATATGAGGCCATTCAAGCAAACTATATTGCCCATAATTGGTTCAGATAAATAAAATTACAAATTAGTTAGTGAGAAATTAGTTCAGCAGGTTTGGAAAAGTGTGTGAAACCTGTTTGGATTAAATAGCCAGATTTAGGTTATGGGTTGATAAATAAGTAATAAGATTTGAGGGTGATGTGAAGTGGTCAGTAGCGCTGCCCAGTATGTGAATGAACATATATGCAGAATGCCAGTATATGACAGTTTTCAAGAACAGTATACCAAGGAACTCTGGGGCACTAATTGTGTGACCCAAACATTTCTCTCTGTAGAAAGCTTTTTGGTGAGCTTAAGATGGCCCTAAAGAGACATGAGGATATTGATTTTGAGGCTCTGGGGAGGGGATGCTTTCCTTTGTTTTCAAGGAAACCAATTTGGGTTCACAAAGTTCCTTCTATATTTCTGGAGCCCAAAACCAGTTCCATGGTTGAAGTTGTTACATAATTACTGTTGTATATACTGTGATGCTAGATATAATATATATAATACAAAATAAAGATACAAAATATAAATATACAATGAATGAGCTATAGATAGATAGATAGATAGATAGATAGATAGATAGATATCAGTATTCAGAATTAATTACGGTAAGTAATTTTAACAAAAATGAAAATGAGGCTGAGAGTCAGTATTAATTTGCACAAAGTAACAGTGAGACATAGCAACATAAAATATATAGAGAGAAGATATAGAGGCAGATATAGAGAGATAGTGATGCAGCTTTACAGATATCTGTCAAAACCTCACTTACATTTCTTTATTCAGCACTGATGATATGGGAGAAACTGTAAATGGATGAGTATCATCAGCAATCATGTACAGAAGGATTGTCCAACCAGTGCTCTGGGACTACAAAACCCTGTAACGTGGCCCTCAATTGAACACTGTACTGAGTGGATCTGGACCAGTGACATATCTTGCAACATTTAGCAGGTGTGCAAAGTCACAACAAGCTCCCTGCACAATGCTATGCCCTTTTCTTTCTTTTCAACCTTTCTCTCTGTGCCTCCCTCCCATTGTCCTTCTAACTTCCTTTCAGATAATTTACTTTACTTTACTTCTTACTAAATTAGTTTTCATTTTTGTCACACAGATTTTCATGCAAATGTGCGGGTCACTAATACTGATCAGTGACTCCATGTTTTTTTCCAAAAACAAACAACCAAGCACAATGTACTCCCAATGATATTATGTTATAGATTCAGCTACATCACCTCTCACATCGTTATGAAGCACAGTGAGCTCTAAATTAACAAATGGAGCTGCATATTAGCATAACAATGCAATAAAAAACAATCCTGAGTTTCACAGAAATTATTCACTGTATAGAAAAACTGCTAGAAACATTATATGGCCAGTTGCTAACGCTATTTAAGAAGAAAGGACTGGTTATTAGAGTGGCAGTATTACTATGATGATAAGTACAGAACATAAACTAATACAGGTTTTCATTTGTAGTTTGTTTCTTATATATATATATATATATATATATATTTGTTTCCATTAACACTATTTCTAAAATTTGGTCATTGCCTGTTCTTCAGGAAAAAAGTACCAATGTGGCATCTCATGAAAAAGGTTGGATAACCCTCTTCCACAGCATTATATAATCAACAATGGCGAAATGAATCTCACAGCTTGAGGATATTGAAGTGTTTGGTACTTGCAACATGTCCATAATAGGAAATCGACTTCATAATCTTCATCTTGATGGAAAGATTAGAAATGTCATACTCAGTGCTAGAGGGTGGTAGGCTTTGGGCTGAAGTTTGGCTTGGCAACTCATATGGAAAGAAAGCAAAGAAGATTGCATGTGACAGGTCTTGTGTTCTATTGAGCAGTACAATATTTATCTGGTTACAGACCTTTTTAAGACTTCACAAACACCTTAAGATGTACATTGTATATGGATGGTAATGATAGTTATGTTAGCAATGAATCTGTCATTTACTTATATATCCTGAAAGGCAACATTTTTCCATCTCTCTCAGAACTAAATTTTTTACCAGTGCTCTATTTACGCATTCTTTTTACCTTATATTCCCTCTCAACACCCTTTCCCATTTCACATGCCCCTTTTTTCCAATTTTTTCCTTCCATCACTCTTTGTTTTACTTCCCTCATCTCCTCTTTCCTTCTCTGCAACATATGGCTCCAGAACCTTATGTTGCTCAATACAGTACACTTTGTCTCTTATAAGTTCAAAGTATAGTTGGAGTTGGACAAATTCATCTGTGTTCTCACATCAGTTGTCTCTTCTAAAACACAGGGATCTATTTTCAGTTATGTAAATTACCCTTTTTTAACACTTGCAGCCTTATTAAATTGCGATTCAGTAAATTTAAAAGGACTCTATTTAAGCACACAGCATATTTTATTTACAGAAGTTTTTAGTTAGTGAAGACCTTGCTTTTGGATAGAAGTTCACTAACTAAAAACTTCTGTAAAATAAATATGCTATGTGCTTAAATAGAGCCCTTTTACATTTACTGAAACACAACTTAATAGGGCTGTTGATCTTTATTGTTCTCTTGTGCTGATGTTTGATGTAGTTTGGTTCTTTAATTAAAGAAGGTTGCAGGCTTCTGAACTAAGATTTAAAAAAAAAAATCAATAAGGCAGCAGATGGGTTAAATCTAGCTCTCCATAACCCAATCTCTCTCTCTCAACTCATACTTCAACGCCTCTTTGAATATTGCTATTCCACCCATCCTCTTTTCATCCCAGTCTGAATGTGGACGGGTTCTGTAGGGAAAATCTGTAAACAACTTGCTTACAATTGTTTGTTGCTGTCATATTTGATTATATTAGTGTGTGTGTTCAAAGGGACTCTTTAGGCATTATTTTGTTTTATATGAATGTGCCAACTTGCAGTATCAAGACACTGGTAGTGTGAACCCCCTCCGCTGTGTGTGTGGCCTCAGGTCACATCTGTGCAAGATGGCAGCTCTAGTTAGAGAGAACAGAAAGAAATGAGGAGGCTCCAGAAGGGGAGGATCTGTAACTCCTGGAGGATAGCATTTATATCAGAATTGAGAGTCTAAATAATTAAGCAACATGTATATGAAACAAAAATAAATGTTCTAATTAGTCTTTTTGACACTGATTGGCATTGAACATGCATTCAAAATAGTTTTCATGTGAAGGCTTGAAGCAGAGGTAAAAGTTGATTTAAATGTTATGCTGCTCTAGACCCATTTGGATTTGTGTGTCTTACATACCCCAATTATTACTTCTTCTTTCTCCTTGATATTTAAGTCATAAGACTACCACACACGAATATATAAAATCTTTATGGTATATGGATTTGTGTACAAACACAGTATACACAAAAATGTCAGATGCACTAAGAGTTAGAAATGAATATCAATGCAGATAGACATTTCTGTGCACACACTTTAATGGCACTGCACCAGAACCTTCTGGCAGGCTACTGCCCCTTGAAAATATGCTGCCAAAGACCTGGGCCAAGGCGGAAGCACATCAGTGGGCAAAGGAGAACATCTTATCAGATAGGATGCCCTGGTATGGAGCCAATGTCACTCATCTTGATATTAATGATATTAATATGCTCAGACTCTGTAATCAGTTTATGTGAGAGCAGAACATTTTATATGCTTATATACCTATATGTGACAGCAGAACATGTTATATACATATATGCACACAGCAGAACACATCTATATGTTACATTAAAGCAATGAGTACATTTGCATACTCCATATTCTTGTGTTTCATTTTACATTCAAATGCAGTTGTGGGGTGCTGTCCCTAGTGCCGGCACTTAAAGTCACCTTACTTTTCCCAATCAATTCTCCCCCTCAAATCCCGTTTAGTGTCCCATTTCTGTCCCCACAGTGCTCCCATTCTCTCTATCACAGCTCTGAACCCCCACAGGACTTTATTAAGAGGCAATGTAGAGCACAGAGGCCATGCTCTACACAGCACTAATCAGAAAAGGCGTCACTCAGCAAGGAGGGGGCATTATGTGTAATGCTCTTCAGGGACTCGAGCGACACTCTGCAGCAGCCCAGGAAGATCCATTAAAGATATTTTTCATATTCATGCGTGTCTTGCTGAATGTATCATAATATGTGTTTATGTAAGTCAGTGTATATGTATATTTGTATCATGTTATGTATATGTTAGTGTGTATTTGCATTCTGGTATGTATACATAACAATGTGTATATGTTTCTAAACATACACAATGTGTTACATACAATAAAATACACACATTGTCACGTATGCATACTGTAATACGTACACCAGGGCTATTCAAAAGGTGGACCTGAGTCAGAATAAGGGTGTGTGGTCACTTTCCTCCAGACCTCTGCTATCTCATTTTCACGTTTCCAAAACTTTAAATAGGTTATCAATTAAATATAATAATTTCTGCTGGCCTCCTTCACTATGCACACTTCTCTCTTGTTCCATTTGAATGCCATTATATTAAAATATATGTGTATGTATCCATAAAATAATGCAGATTTCAGTGTTTTTCTCCATTTTCACAAATTCAGTTGCTCCTTGGTGAATTTTGATAATAATGTATTTGCTGCCCTACACTCTTACACATAAATACTACTACATAAATATAATATTTCATAGTCATATATTTATTCATGATAGTGACTGAGAATGTGTATGATGTGTGAGAGAAAGTATATGAATTACAATATGAATGTGACTGTCTATGGCAGTGCCTGGCAACTTATTTCACTGGAAGCGCCTCATGCATGTCACCTGATTCCTTAAAAAAGCCTCATAGAGCTTTAAACTTTAGTTGCTAGTTTCTGTAGAGAACTGGCTGTGGGTCGCATGGAAGAGCTGCCTGCTGCTCAACAATGCTATAGGGTACAAAGACATATAGAAATTCTGTAAAGTGTAACTTAATGTAATGTTGTTGTCTTCGTCACCATATGGACCACAGCAGGCCAGGCACATCTTGTGTCTAGTTGTGCTTATCCGTAAGGTTATCTTGGCAAAGATACTGGAGTGGGTTGCCAGTTCCTTCTCGAGTTCACCACATTTTGTCTGACCTTTCTGCTATGACCTGCCCATCTTGGACGACCCTACATGGTATAGCTCATGGATTCATGGAAGTACACAAGCCCCTTCACCACAACAAGGCAGTGATGCAGAAGGATAATGAATGTAATAGTAGGGTGTATATTTATGGCACTGTATATGTCTGCTTCATGGTCTGGCAGTGTGTATATGAGTATGTTTACTGTTAGTGTCAGTTTGTATGTCTATTTATTATGATATGCTTGTATGATAGTGTATTGTAAGAAATAAATATTTATTGAGTCAATTTCCATGTTTCATGTTTACAACCATGTTGTGATTCTACATTTGAGGCCAGTTTGGTGAGAAACAACTCTTACAATCTTCACTGATTGGAGGTTGGCTTTAGGTTTAAGGAAACTCTGTGATCAAATATTACAAATATACCGTTTTAAAGAACAGCAATATGGAAAATTGTTTTAAAATGGAAAATAAAAGTATACATCTTTTAATACATTTCCTTTTATATAGAATAATGCTGGTATGGGATCTACCATTTTAGTTTCTGGCAATCAGCTTTCTGAGGTGGGAGGAGACATTGATCGAAAAAGAAGGTTCTATCTACACAGTGTTAATGTGGCATCTACAGATGCCAAAGCTTTTTTTTAGTAGACACAACCTTCTGAGAAACTAACAGACAGAACTATTTGCTAAAAGTAAATGGACGCTTGCAGTAAAGAATAATTTGGTAGTAAATATAAAAATGCAAAACCAATTTGCTCATTATCAAGTATAGTTATTTAAAAAAACATATGAAAAAGTTTGATCACAGTGATCACTAGAAACACTTAGTCTCCTTTACATATTTGGGACAGTGTGAGATCTAGCAAGGGCTTGATGATGTAGGATCAAACATGGCAAACCTCTTTGATGACCAAACCATTGTTTTGCTTGGATGGTGCAAGCTTTGACATTTGTTCACAGTTGGAATAATCGGGGATTTTAAATATAAACAATTTTATAAACTCTGAGTTTGAAACTATATTTTTAACGGAAATTAATAAACGTATAATCATATTGTTGCAGTAGTAAAACAGTTCCAAGGCAAAGTTATTTATTATGCTCGTCAATATACAGAGTTCTATAGATTAGGTCATTATATTGTCCTAGAAGCTGCAATCATGTAAGTGATTTTCTTTACTGCTGTCAAGGCAAAGAAATTAACATATATGGAGTAGGATTTTGCAATCTAACACAAGAGCATTGAAAGGATTTCATCTTATTTCTTTTACATATACACAGAAATCATAATTAAAGGCATATCCAAGTTTCATGGATTAAATACATTTCTGCAATCCGTAGGCAAAAATCAGCTTATGTGTATGCAGCACATCTCATAAAACATTTTATTTTTTATTAATATCTAAAAATCCCTCCAATCATTATGTTGACACCTCCAGGGGGTGTCTACAAAAGCCCTGATCCCCATCCAATCAGCATCAGGGGAGCAACCCACTATTTGCCTACTATTGCTTGTTCAGCCAACCTCCTTGCAGCTTCCTGTCTGTATGTCAGCAGCAATACATAGCACACATCAGTGATACACTACATATCCCAGGCTGCTTTACAGCACAAACATGAACCCCAGAGTTTAAATCAAATGTTTCAGCTAACCTGATTGGCCAAAACAAAGCATTTTAAATTTGATGCTAATTTAGCCTGGGTTTGGAGGCTGTTTATCAGAAATTACAAGACATTTTACGGACTTCAATGTAAATGTTTAATTGTTTATTTTGTGATTTTGTCATACAAAACATGTTTCCATATACTGCTAATCATCCTCTATCATATGCATTCATAATCCAGCAAATTTAGATATGCCTTTAACTTTTCTTACCATGTTATATTTATATGATCACATATATCTATATTGAATTTCGATGACTAAACTAAATGAATCTTTGCATTGTATCAGTGAAAGAATTAACAAAATCTTGCTTCTAGATTTTTAGAAAATGATAAAGTTGAAAAATAAGTGTTTGTATATTGTGACATGCATATGTGAGTATGTTTATTATGTTATGTGTTTTTGAGAGACTGTTTCTTTGTGAGTATTTTGATGCTATGTTAATTTATCAAGATTATTCTTGAAAAATGTATCTAAAATATAAGTGATGTACTTAACACGTCTTTAAATCATTGTTATTTTGCTTGGATTTTTATCTACTTATCTTTTAAAATAATTATACTATTAAAAGTGAAGTTTTATATTGTTCAGTTTTGGCCATCTTGCAAATAGGTTTGCTGATTTTGGACTTCTGAAATAGAAGATTGGTATAAACCTTACTTTATTCTTGAGGATGCTAGCTCTATGTGTATACTTTTTTTCCCCTTCTCAGATGGTACTTAAAACGTTGTCTTATTTAGCTTATGTGATAATAATCTACATGAGAATCAACTCACTGGCCAATATAGACCAGAATGTTATATGTAATGTATTACTTATATGCTATTCACAAGGACTGGTTTATTTATAATGCTGTTTAAATCAGCTCCATATAATAAAATCGGCTTTAGTAGGTATTCTCACACAAGATTTAATATTACTGTAATAAATCTAGACTAGTGTGCCTGTTGTCAACCAGTAGTTCTGCAGCATTGCTTCATTAAACTGTCTCCTGGAGGAGAACTGAGCAGCAGCTTTTAATTAACCATTCCCTGGTAAACCTACACAGCATCTTTCCAATTAACTATTCCTCAGTAAACTTATAAACCTACACAGCATCTTTCCAATGAGCTATCCCACAGTAAATTTATAAACCTACACAGCATCTTGCACTTGGCAATTCCTTGGTAAGCCTACAAATCTACATAGCATTTTTCTTAAAACTAGTAGTGGCCCTCAGCATGTTCTCTGTGATGGGAGAACATGTCCCTCTCAATAATATAGGATCTATTTTATCTTTACACAACTAGCACATCACTCTCTTGTATACTCCAATATACACATCCTCATTATCTATACCTCTTTTACCATTTACAAAACAAAAAGCTTAAAAGAAATTAGTGGCCTTTTTAAGAAATAGTTTGCCTGTCACAGCTTAAAAACTTTCCTGAGCTACATCGTATCGTTTCACCAATACCTCCTTTCTAAACTTAAACAGAATTTTTTTAAAAATGTATATCTTTCAATAAATCACTCTCTGATGGAAACCTCATAGAATCTTGGTAATAAGGGGACATAGAGGTACACTTTTTTAATTGTTTATTTGCATATTTAGACATTATTTTATTAACGAGTGATTAAAAACTCACTGAGATCTTCCAATCAGTAATTACAAAGGTCCGCTCCCTGTAGCTCGTGGATACAATGGGTTTATAAAACAAGATGTACTATCCAGTCACAGACTGTAGCTCAGCAGTATGTTACTAAAATGCTGCTGAGACACCGTCGTTCATTAGTATATATCTAGTACTAAAAAACATTGCATTCATTAACTGGACCTTTGCGGGAACTGTGTGGACGGTATCAGTGAGTAAACATTTTTTAAATATGCAAATAAACACTGCTGTGTTGACGGAGATCGACAGAGCATGGCTCCATTTAGGTGCTGCTGCTAGATTTTTGCAGGTTGTGCCAGCAGGTCACACTGTTAAGACCTACTGTCATAGACCTGCAGAGCATCAGTAGATTTGCCTGTCTTGTGGCAAAGACATGAAGAGCATCACTTCATTAAGCCTCTTGAGCTAGTGCATCACCCCATTAACCACTAGAAAAATCCTTGCAGAAAATCATTACAATAACCTTTCTTCTGCTAGAGACTTGCAGAGAACCTTTATTAACTTATGCCACGAAATGCGCACAGCACTGACCCTTTAACTCACATAGAGTGATACTCGGTTAACCCCTTGCCTGCAGATGTTCTCTTAATCCACTGCATGTATGTAGATCTATGTTCCTTCAAATCATATTGTGTGATAGATAGATATAGTGATTAGAGCATTGCTCCTTTAACCAACAACATAAATACTGATAAATACATTATTCTCCTGCTAGAGATCTGCAGAATATTTCTCAATTTACAACATAGAACTGCGGTTCTCCGAACATTTTTTACCATGAACATCTTTTTGCAAAAACTTGAATACTACTGGGGTCTTTGACCACATAATGTTATTTTGTCTGTGCTGAATTTTATTTATTTTTGTGTTTTTTTCAGAGCTTTTTTTGTAATCCCGGTCGTACAAATAAAGCTCACGGTGGATCACAGTTCCTAATCCTCTAATCTAGAATATCTCTACTGCCCCTCTTCCCTCTGCCTTTCCCGAAAAGTTGTATTCACCCTGGTTTAAGGCTGCTGTTCGTCTCTTTCCCTGAATCACCCTCCCTTTTTAATGCTGTTAATCTACCTTTCAGGTTTAAATATATCCTCTTGTGAGTTGATGTCACTCTTTCCTCTTTCCTGACAATGCTATTTCTCCTTTTCCTGACACTACCCCCCTTTATTTACTAATAATTGCACATTTTCTGGTATTCTTATTTTGCCTGAAGCATCTTTTCATCTTCATCTATTATAATTCTTCTTTCCTGACATATCCTATCTCCCCCTCTTGCCTAATACTGCTTCCCCCTCTCCTTTATTATTCCTTCCCTTCTTCCCAGGGTAACTGATAAAGCAGTTTCTATAAGTGCTGGATTAGCAGAGTTTTGAAATTGAATTCAGTTCCCTCAGTGGCATTACAGCTACTGCCACCTCCATGAGGGATGGGGACTGGGGGCTGAAGAGAGTGGGGAGGAGAAATGTGTGCAGAAGGTGTGGGAGGGATTGCCAGGAGGAAGGGAAGGGGATAGTGGAAGGGGAGAAAAAGAGTGTTTTTAGCTATTGGTTCCTTATTAGGTGCATGGAATGAATTGGAACATGCCCGAGATAAGCTTAGGACAATCCCACGAATTAAAGTGACATGGAAATAATGATTTTGTTTGTTGCATCAGAACAAGATTGTTTGACAATGTATCACAGTGTGTTCCTTTAAAAAAAAAAAAAAAAGGACTCAGAGCACAAAAACTTATTCAGTAGTTGAATTGTTATCTCTGCCAACCAATGAGATCTACAGACTAAAGAATGCATTTGCTGTGAGTTTTTCAATGGAGTTTAAACAGGTTTTGCTTAATATTTTTTCATTATGAATAACTTTTGTTGTGTTTAAACGCTTTTAAATGCTTGAAAGAATCAGTTGTGTTCCAAATGGTCTAAATGGATCTATTGGTTCTTATCTACAAACCATGAGATGCGTTCTGTGCAGGCGTTACTCAGAAGCTACTAATGCTAAATTCCAGCAATGCACAAATACATAGCTACTGTGTCCACGCATGTGTGTTGGAGGTGGCAGGTGAGCCCAGGGAGAGAAAGGGAGGCAGACAGAGTGGGAGGGAGTGAAAGAGAGGCAGAAAGAGAGGGAGGGAGGGAGGGGAGGGAGAGATAGAGGGTATGGAGAGATAGAGAGCAGACAGAGAGAGACAGGGGAGAGAGAAAGAGAGGAGAGAGAGAAAAAGGGAGGAAGGAAGAGAGAGGGAGGAAGGCAGAGAGAAGGAGGGAAGGAGAGAGAGGGCAAGGGAGAGAGAGGCAGGGAGAGAGAGAAAGAGAGGAGGAGGGCGAGAGAGAGCGGAAATGAGAGAGAGGGGAGGGAGAAAGAGCAGGGAGGGAGAGAGGGGGGAGGGAGGGAGAGAAAAATGAAGGAGAGTGAGAGGGAGAGGGAGAGAAATATAGGAAGGGACAGAGAGAGGGAGTGAGCGAGAGAGAGGGAGGGGTGCACAGAAAGAGAGAGGGCGCGCAGTGTGAGAGGGCGCACAGAGAGACAGAGAGATCAGAGAAATAGGGTGAGAGAAATATAGGAAGAGACAGAGAGAGAGAGAGAGAGAGAGAGAGAGGGCACACAGAGAGAGACAGCACTGAAAGAGACAAAACAGTCAACTGAGGATACTATATGATACTGTCATTTATGACTGGCAAGTTACTAGTCAAATATATGTTACAATGCTTTCTAAATCTAACCATCACACATAGATTTGTTTAAAGGTTGTGTTCTGTGTCCAGTTATACCCTGTGCTCTAATTTTCACTCTCTATTTAAAATCCCCCTATTTACTCACCTCTTCTTTTTCCTGTTCTTTTAAGTTTTAAATGATCCCTGCAGTCCTACATTTATTATACATTAATGTATATCTCCTAAAACTGCCATAATGAAAAGCTTGTTCATTTATAAGGAAACTCCCAGTTGAGCAGGGAGTGTCCTTATAAATATATATGTCTATATGTTAGTGTAGGAACCACATTATTCCGGCTCTTCTGGGCCCCCTTGGCTGCACCAGCCCCCCACACCCTGTAGAGGATGTCACAGAAAAGTGGAGGGGGCAGCTATGGAAAAAGGTCATGAGGGGGCAGCTATGGGAAAGGAAGGGCCTTGGGGAGTGTGCTGTTACAGTAAGCAGTCTTAGGGAGGGGAGCGGTTATGAAAAAGGGATCTTGGGGATGAGCACTGAGTGAGTTGGTACCGAGGTGGAAAGGAGTCAGTACACAAAAAATGTTACAACCTCAAAAATGTATTTTTGCATTGGGGCCCTTTTTTCTCTAGCTCTACCACTGATTGTATGGATAGACTGACAAGTCTAGGTCATAGCTGATATTCACATTCAGATTTGCTTCTCTATCCCAGCGTACACATGCTGTTTAAAATGATGTGGAGATGTATATTTGAATCAGTTTATAGGAAGATGTTTCCTTGCAGTCTGTCTCAGTTTACGTAAAACTGTCTCTAGAATTTTTGCCATTTAAACAACATTTTTATTATTATAATAATTTATTTATGAAGCACCAACAAATTCTGCATTAGTGCACAGTTCCTAGCGGTAGTCAAAACCCAACATACAAAGATAAATCAATGGAAAAGGTTGCAAGGGTCCTCCTTGTCAGAGACTGCAGTCACAATAGGATTATTTAAAGGTCCACTGTGGTATATTTTAAATATACTTTTTTGAATAACTATGCTTTAAAATAGGCAACATGGTTTCATTTTGCGTGCTGCTGATTAACTTCCTGAGATTGGAAGAGACTTTGAGCAGGATTCAATTGAGCTCTCGCTCGATCCGGTAGCCCGTAAGTGAGGTCGCAAGTTAATTTGCTATTCAATTGGCGTCTTTTTGCGGGCTCCAAATGGATTAAGAGTTACAGCCTTGAAAAGATTGCGATGGTTAAACTCGTAACTTACAGCCTCCCGAAGCCTTTGATCCTCCACTTTCGCAACAGTTAGGATGGCTAAAATCGCAAATCGCTATTCAGTTGCTCAATTTCCCCAAGGCTGCAAATGTTTACACAGCCGTAAATGTCAAATGTAGGAGAAAATACTATGGGTCCCATTCAATTGCGATTTGGCTAATTGAATAGGGCTCTATATAAGCACATAGCATTTTTTTTTCTACAGAAGTTTTTAGTTAGTGAACTTCTAGACAAAAGCAAGGTCTTCACTAACTAAAAACTTCTGTAAAAAATATGCTGTGTGCTTATATAGAGCCCTATTCCATTGGCCAAATCGCAATTGAATGAGGCCCCATGAGTGCTAGAGAGGTCCCACAAAGGGGTTAAACACCTATTCGTAGCACTGTAAAAGCAAATAAAAAAAACAAAAATGCACTGTAAATAACGGGGAAAGCGATTACAGACATTATAATTAATTGCACAACAGTCTGAAGCCCGCAAATCAGTATAAAAGCAGTATATAAGCTTCATTTTTATGTTTCATTTCAGAGTTAAATTGATCTCGGGTATCAATGAGTTAATACATATCAGGCCACCCACATGGACTAGAACAGTATTGGCATTCATTTTCATAATTCTTTATGTTTGGTTTTGCAAGTCTGATCGCATATCGGACCCCTGAACCTAATTGATTGACATGTAATATCCATGTTTTACTGCCGTAATAATGACAGTCTCATTTTCTATTGGCTGATTCAAAATGGGAGGTTACGGTCTTGTCTAATTGATCATGTTCCCGCTCTGATCTGCTACGAACCAGTGCATCGGTTTACGGTTTTGGCTTTGGGACAGTAACTTGCGGCCTTGAGCAATTGATTAGCATCGTAATCGGAGACAAAAAGGAGCCCGCAACTTACTTGCAGACAATCGGCCTACTACTATCGAGTTGTGGGCTTGCAATTGAATCGGGCCCTATGAGTTCACAAGAAGTTTCTCCCAGCACAATGGGGATGTGGCTTGTAAACTGCCAGAGCTTTCATTAGAACTAATAGAAGGTTCATTAGTGTACAAGGACACATCCTTCTAAGATTAACGGACAGTAAAAACAATTGTTAAACATTTTAAGATTGTGTTTTTCCTATTTCTCAAAAACATTTTGCCATTTATCTGGTTTAATTATTCAAAAGAATATGTAGAAAAAGCGAGCACAGTGGTCTTTTAATTATGTTTTCTCAATGCATGAAGCCTTCTCTTTTCACAAATAGATCAATGTGTTTCACAGAGCCTCCATCTTGACGCCCGCTATCTTTTTTCAGCTCAGATCGTCATCTCTTTCCATGGCTCTCCTCCTGCCTTATGGCCTCAGGACACCGATTGTATCCAAGCTAACGAACTGTGCTCTTCAGATCCAACATGCAGCTCGCGGTACAGGACTCTGCGCCAGTGCCTGGCAGGAAGAGACCGCAGTGCTCTACTATCCAGCCCAGAGTGCCAAAATGTCATGGAAGTGCTGCAGGAAAGCGCTCTCTATCTGTGCCGCTGCCGCCGGGGCATGAAGAAAGAGGTGCAATGTCTACAAGTGTACTGGTCCATTCATGCTGGACTGTCAGATGGTGAGTGGGGCACTGAGAGGGTGTTATTTAAAAAGACATATTGGGACAGGACAGTGTAAAATAAGAAGGGCATGACTTCTTATATATGGTAACAAGACAGGACTCTTGATTTATTTGCCTACTAACTACAAATTTGTTAGGCATTTAGTGAGCAAAATAGCAATTAGAAGTCTTTCATTGTACCAATGTAAAGTAAGCAAAAATGTGCATTCTAAAATAAGTTAGAAAACTTGTTTCCAGCTCGAAATCACAAGAAATACAATGTCCCAACTTCTTGGAGCTTTGAGTTGGAAACAATTTTTAGATACATTTGAAGAAAGCACAGAGACTGGTACAGAACTGTAGGGGACTACAGAGGGTATATAAGCAGGGTACGTTTACAATGGCTCTGCATCAGGTTGAATCTGTGCAGAAATGTGATCTCTGCATGTTTTCAATTCCAGGAGAAGAATTTTATGAGATGTCCCCTTATGAACCAGTCACCTTCCGTTTTTCTGACATTTTTCGCCTGGCATCGATTAGTTCAGGTGAGTGACAGCTGCAATTGTGTATCTGTTGAGAGATTTCAGCACACAGTAAAGAAGAGATAGCTCAGTACAGTTAGGTGCAAGTTTATCATGTTTATTATATAAGACAGGGTAAGCTATATAAAAACAAAAGAGCTATATATAAGACCATTTTCACAAATTATTTATTATTTATTTATGAAATGGCACAGTGACCCATGCTCATAATTTTGCAATTTATTGATCAATGAACTAAACAAACCACTTGAATTCACAACCAGATGAATTTGGGTTTCACAGAAGACCACGTGTTGATCTGTAAGAGGTACTGTGATAGATAGTACATTGTAATATTCAATGCGAGTTAGTGAACAGAGTGACTCAGTGGTGTTTTTCAGCCTAAGCTCACTAGGCCCAGGCCTAGGACAGCACATTTACATGGAGCAGCAGGCTACCTGAAGTTGCTAGTGCGGTACATTGTATATCTGTGTGTAAATGTTCTTGACATTTTCTGATATACTATACTTATACATTAAAACACATACACCAATGGTATGTTATGTTGGTTTTCCTTGGCATGGACACAAACCTGTGTCTGACCATTTAGGACTGCCTCCCAGAGTTGCTCCCACCCTGTGATGACCCATTAAGGATGAACAAAAGCAGGTCAATTGGAGGTTGAGAAGTTGATGTTTAAAAGTTTAATATTAAATATTTATCTTCCAAATAATTGAATATGAATTTTATTAAAGACCATTGCCTTACTAAAACATTATAACTCCTGTTGTTAGGATGTTACAGAGGTCCTTAAATACATCTGCCCATTGTGCAGAGTGAATGACCATTAGTGTAATATTTCGATAACAATTCCATGATCCTAAACTTGTACCCACACTATACTTACACACAACACTGAGAGTAGATTTATAGCCTGCTCAGAAAAGGTATAGATGTTTAAAATTAAGTTTAATAATAAATATTGCTTTTCTAAGTAATTGAATGCTATTAAATACCAATTCCCAAAGTGTCTTTTGTCAAGGCATTATAGTGTTTCTTTAAGAGATGTGTGCTATACACAAGGGATTGCTCAGTGTATTTTGAGTGAGAGGACTTTGATAAATAACTCCCTCCATTATGTTGTGCTTTTCAGGTGCAGAGCCAACAGCTTCTAAGCAGAATGCCTGCCTGGATGCTACAAAGTCCTGCAATCTGAATGATGTATGTAAGAAACTTCGCTCGAACTACATCTCCACATGCATCAAAGTACCTGAGGGCTGTGCACGCCGCAAGTGCCAGAAAGCTCTGCGCACTTTCATGGAGCGCATCCCCATGGACCTCTCCTACCCTATGTTTTTTTGCCCTTGTCGGGACACGGCCTGCGCAGAGAGACGTCGTCAGACTGCGGTACCAGATTGTTCCTTTGTGCGGCCAGTTTATCCTAACTGTATGGAGCTGTGGGGGACCTGCAGACAGGACGTTGTGTGCAGGTAATATGCTACCCTATTCTAACAAAGAAGTATCTACTGTCTCTGCAACTCACACAGTATCCATGCTACCTTACATTGCACCACTCACATATTTACATTTGCTAACTTAAAGATGGGTGCCATGGTGGTTCAATGGTTAGGACTTTGTGCTTTCACCTCTGTGACCTGGGTTTGATTCTAGTCAGGGAACCAAGAGGTCACACCACCCTGAAGCCAGCAAGTTTGGGCCTGGTCAGTATTTGATGGGAGACCACCTATGAGTACCATGAGCTGTATGCTGTGGCCCACTGGAGAAGGAACAGGCAACCCAATCCAGTATCTCTGCCACGAATCCCAAGTGTATTGGCATGTTGTGTTATGGAGAGTCGGACACGACTGAATGACGCAAACAAACACAACTTAAAGAAATGGAAATATTTTAGGCTAATATTAGTCTATTCCTGCTCAGTGAATTGCTGTTTGCAAGGTTATATCATAGGGGAGTGAGAGGAGGGGGGAAGAGACACAGGGCAGTGAGAGGAGGGGGAGAGACACAGGGGAGTGAGAGGAGGGGGGGAGAGACACAATTGAGTGAGAGGAGGGGGGGAGAGACACAAAGGAGTGAGAGGAGGGGGGAGAGACACAAAGGAGTGAGAAGAGGGGGAGAGACACAGGGGAGGGAGAGGAGGGGGGGAGAGACACAGGGGAGGGGGGAGACACAGGGGTAGGAGAGGAGGGGGGCAGACACATAGGGGAGTGAGAGGAGGGGGAGAGACACAGGGGAATGAGAGGGGGGAGAGACACAGAGGAGGGGGTGACACAGGGGAGTGAGAGGGGGGAGAGACAAAAAGGAGTGAGAGGAGGGGGAAGAGACACAGAGGAGGAGGGGGGAGACACACAGGGGAGGGAGAGTAGGGGGGAAGAGACAAAGGGGAGGGGGAGACACATGGGGTGGGAGAGGAGGGGGTAGGCATTCAGGAGAGCGAGAGGAGGGGGAGAGACACAGGGGAGGGAGAGGAGGGGGAGAGACACAGGGGAGGGAAATGGGGGAAAGAGACACAGGGGGGAAGAGACACAGGGGAGGGGCAAGAGACACAGGGGAGGGAGAGGGGCAAGAGACACAGGGGAGGGAGAGGCGGCAAGAGACACAGGGGAGGGAGAGTGGGGCAAGAGACACAGGGGAGAGGGGGGACAAGAGACACAGGGGAGGGAGAGGTGGGGAAAGAGACACAGGGAGGGCAGGGGGGAAAGACACAGGGGGGGAGGAGACACAAGGGAGGGAGAGGAGGGGGGAAATGAGACACAAGGGAGGAAGTAGACAGAGGGAGAGACTCGCAATGAGCGCCTTTGGCGCTCATTGCAAGGCCCGTGATAAGCCAGTAAAGTAGAGGGGGGAGGCTCCCATTGTGTGGCAAACAGCATTTCCAGGATTCACATTTTATTGACATCATTTATGACGGGCAAGTTGCTAGTATTATATATCTAGTAAAATCTTATCTAGTAACTCTTAGGTTACCTTTTAACAGCTGTACTCTGCAATTCTGTGCATGCTAACCCTCTTGTATTCACACTCTCTACCGAACAGGTCACGGTTGGCAGATTTTATTACCAACTGTCAGAGTTCGCCAAAGTCACCCAGTGGTTGTGTGAGAGATAATTACCCAGCCTGCCTCGGAGCATATGCAGGACTTATTGGTGAGAATTATTAGAAATTGGGGATATTTTTACTGGTTTTCTGTTTTGGTTGCAAATTGGTACTACCAGTGTATTTATCCTGTATTCTGAGTATTTTAAAACAGTTGAATGCAATGCAACATAATTTAGAGTAATGTTAGTAAAAAAATTGAAGTCACATTTAGCACACAAAAAGTTTTAAATATTTGACTCACATTTTATTAATTTGGTTAACACTAGGGTTATTAATATGCCAGTGTATCTGCCTGATTCATTTTCCTTACTGCTAGAGTGCTGCACTGTTTACTTCTTGGAGTCCTCACTATAGAGCTCCTAACTATTATCTATTTGTAATGTTCTGGATCAAAGCAAAGTGGCCAGCCCTGTCAAGTAAACAGTACATACGACACAATATGAGGGAGGAGAGTGAAGCAGGCAGAGAGTCTGAGAAGGATAATTTAATATGGGTTGTCCTTTGCAGCTGTTAATTGTCAGACATGGTAGTTTATCTGTCAGTGTCACACTAATCATCTTATATCCTACAGGATATGACGTGGCTCTGAATTTCCTGGACTCTAACCCACACTCACTGTCTTTGGGACCATGGTGCTCTTGTACAGGAAGTGGAGAGTTGGAGACTGAGTGTGAGACCTACCTCAAGGAGTTTACTCACAACCTCTGCCTGAGTGAGTGGGGAGAACACATGGTGAAAACTATAGAATAAAAGAGAAAACTCAGGGAAAGTTTGTTATCAAAAGAACAGGTGGAGAAGGGGGGGAAACACAGAGGAGGGAGGGGGGGGGGAAAGAGACACAGAGGAGGGGGGGGGGGACACAGGGGTGGGAGAGGGGGGAAAGAGACACAGAAGAGGGAGAGGGGGGAAGAGACAGAGGAGGGAGAGGAGGGAAGAGACAAAGGGGAGGGGATGGGAAGAGACACAGGGGAGAGAGAGGGGGGAAAGAGACATGGGAGGGAAGAGAAACAGGGTAGCGAGAGGGGGGAAGAGACACAGGGGAGGAAGACAGGGGAAGAGACACGGGGGAGGGGGGCCGGGGAGACACATCAAATATTATCTCAACATTTTTGACGGCCAAGTTACTAGTTTTGTAATATTAAGGCTAGATCTCTGTAATCAATGTCACCCCTCCAAAGTATTTGGAGTAGACAGAAGGCTATATTGAATATAAAAGAAAACAACAAATAAAATTGGCTTTACAATCTGAACACTATACTTCTATATATGTTTTATATTGAACTGTCGCCATATTTCACTTTTTTTTCAAACTATTAACTTTCTTCAGATTCATCTGTTTGCATTGCAGGCATTTGCCCGTCTTGCTTTACAGTTGAAGTCAACAAAAATATAAAAATGTGTGCAAAGAGTATTTTAATAAGAAAAATTAGTACTAATGCTAGCAGCGATTTTTATTTAACTGTATTAATTTCTGAATTGTGAGCTGTGTGAATCCTACCGGGTGGCTGACTGGATGGCTATATTTTTTATATGAAATTGAAACATTGTCTACAAAATGGCCACAAGGCATACATTAAGCATAAGGCCTGATGATATAGAGACCTTATGGGAAATTGCTCTATGAATATGTCTAGAATTGCCTAGCACACTCAGAGCCATGTAAATCAGCTCCAGCATCCTACTAGACAGCCCCTAGCCATTTATTGAATTCAGCCTAGTATTTATGTAGATACACTCATTAAGTTAGAGCCGCTACAAGTTACTGCTATATGAAACAAACCTCTCATAATAAGACAGTACACAGTTATATGATGTGTTACAATTATTCTTTTTAAACCTTTGCAGAGAATGCTATAACAGCTTTTGGAAATGGTACTGATATTGTGCACGCAAAGACCATCCCCCGACTTCCCCTCACTACAACAAGTCCCAAAGCAGAGAGGAAACCGCCCCTGCCAGACAACCAGAGTGACAGTAACACAGTGTACGAAAGCAATGCTAGCACTTGCACCAATCTCCAGGTACGATGCTGTTAAACCATATGACTAGACAGTGCTGGTGGTCCAACAGGTGGGGACATGATTTAGGGTCATGTGTCCTGCGGAGAGAGAAAGATGATAAGAGTGTTTGGTTAGGTGTATTTGGGAGATCTTAAGGAAACACAGGACCTATTTATGGAACTCAAAGGACCACTGTAGTGTCCTGACAACATGAGCTAGATATTTTAACTAGCAATTGATAGAATTTATAAAATTCATATTGAATAATTTAAAGAAGCAACACTCAACATTAAACTCAAAGTCCGGCCTCAACTACTGTTCTTATCTACCCGGTATAAGTTTAGGGTTGGAGAGGTAGCAGTCAACTGTTACATTTTGAGACACAGAATATACACAGCAATCTCTATTGTATGAAGACTTGTTCAGTTGTAGTCTTCCCTTGGCAACAAGCATCCTTTTAATGGTTGTTTGTTCTCTTATCAAATGTAATTACTCTTATAACCCTTTATACCTGTTGCTGAGCTAATCTCCCACCCTCCCCTTACACTTTATTAGGGGGCTGATACTCTTATCTTTTATTCTTATCTTTCAAAATTATTTTAATTTTGAATATTGCTGTTAAAATTGTTAAATAAGAATTTACTTAATGGTCAATGGAAATTCAGAGCTCAGTGGCCTTTTTGGTGAGAGGTTTAAAGACCAGTGGACTTATAGACTGGGAAATAAGATGTAATGGGTCCTTCACACTAGAGGCATTATTAACTTTGTTCTTAGGGATGGGGTGGGTGATTAAAAAGGAATTGGTTCTACAAACTGCTCATAATTTTCTGGGTATATAATAAGAGGTCATTAGTTCTACAGAAAATAAGTAAAGGGTCATGTATCTTTTACAGACTGGGGAGAGTTTAACTGATCAATTGACTTGCAAACTGGAAGGAGGTCAAGTACTAACTGATTTTCAGGTTAGAGACATTTTAAGAAGACTACACGTTTAACGACATTGTTTCTTTCTCTAGGAAATGAAGAACAGCAGTGCTCCTATTCTTAATGTTTGTGTCTCTGAGGTATAGTATTCTTATTTATACTAATGATGCTTAAATGGGGGGACTAAATGACCTTTAGACTTCTCTGTAGCCTCTGTCACCCACATACTAGACTGTGCCATACTCAGAAGATAGTGACACTCCCTTAGAACTGTAATTATCCCATATACACAATGTTTATCATCTCTTTTTCAGAACCAGCTCAGCACAAACCAGATTCCTGACCTGAGGGCCAATGGGGAAACTTCTGGTATCCCCCAGCTAAGAGCTTGCAGTCCATACATCATTCTCCTTTTCCTGTATCTAACAACATTATATTAATACCTTACATGAGAATGGGATTTTGACTTCTACATACAGTACCTAAGGAAACGACTAATGCCCAAATTTGGAAAACTGTACCCCTAACTGGAATGGGGAAGTGAAGATGTTTAGGAGAAGATTGACTCTTGTGCACTGACCAAACAGATAATGGGGCACCAGAAAAGCATTATTAAAAACTAGGAGAGAAAGAACTGACAGATTTAATGTGTACAGGACAAATGTACCACTCAACATATATAGGAGTTAATGACTGAGTGAATATAATTATATCATAAAATGCTTGTGTACAATCACTGATGGGGAATTGTGTAATATTGAGGATAGATGAAAGTTGAGAGAGATTCCTGAACAAAGTAGGGGATGGGGGGATGTGATAGACTTGAAAATAAGTCAAAACATATATATATACAAGAGCAAAGCTCACGTGTGACACTTATGGCATTAAAGACACATGGAATTCATCAAAACTACTCTACATCATTATACAGAGCACTGGAAAACCATTTTTATTTATTTTAAAACTTGTTCCATATTTCATTGTTTCATTGAAGAGCTTTCATATAATCCAGTTATTCCTTAAACTACAGAGAGAGGATCTGCAGGTTATTCAATGACCAAAAATCACAAGCTCTTTGCAAATGGCAATAACACACTGCTGCAACCTTTACGGTTTAATTTGGGTTCTTTAGGCATTCTAATGTGAAAAACAGACGTGTAGAAAGTATTATTGCAGTAAATATAATTTTGAGCATTTAAAGGAAGCTTGTAATTTATGGCTCATTCAGGACATGAATCTCAAAGTATCTTGCGTTGCGGAGGCACTTGCCTAAAGTCACTTTCGAATAATAGTGTGAGTGCAATAAAAGCAGTATTTGTAAACAACTATAAAATGGTGAAAAGTGCTTTGAGATGAAAATATTTTTACACATTTCCTCTTTAATTATGCAGCTCTACATGATGGTGTAAATCAGTCTTAATGACTTCAGTGACTCTTTAACTGAACTATGCTCATAATGTATACTGCAGGAGTATAATTAATGGAGTGGTTGATGCTACAATGCTCTGCAGATCCCGGCAAGGAATAGGTGTATGGTGTGGTAATACATTCTGTACATATATATATAGCTTTATACTCCATCTGGAATTCTGCATTTTTCTTCATTTAAGGAATTAAAATGTATTGAACAAACTGTCTAATTCATTCATCACTGGCTGAAAATACAATGTCAGCACGCACATATGCACACTCCATCTAATCATGCAATTATAAATGACATACAGCTCTCTAGAGCTCAGGTTTTTATGTCACTGATGTATATTACCAATACTATCATTATTATGGTGGTAAAAGTTAATGATGGTTCATTGTTAGATGTAGATTGACTAGGGAGAAACACTTTTATGATACAAAATTGCAAAAGAGAGATAAACGTTCACCTTCATGGTAACCTCACAAATAGCCTAAGCTCTATCTGTTTTAGAAATACAGTAAACTCCCGGTTATCCGGCACCTAACCAACCGACACACTCAAGCAACCGGCACCGGCATCAATTCCTAATTTTAAATTTACTCCCGCTAAACCGGCATAACCGGCACTATCCGGAGTTCGAGACTTCCTAAATGGCCCAGTTCATGTGCTAATGCCCTTTTAAAGGCATTTTGAGGGGTTTTGTGGTGTTTAAGGGTCGTTTAGACTCTTAAATTCCCAGGACTCCCAATTAACCGGAAACTACACTTATCCGGCAATAGGGAGTCCCCGGATATTTTTATGTATACTTTTTATGTCATTATTCTATACTGTAACGTTCCATCTTCTTTTCTGACATTCTCAGGGTGGTGTATGCTTGAAAACTAATGAACTTTCTATTAGTCCAGTTGACAAAAACTGGCTTTTTTAGCAGCCATATTATCATTGCTCAGGTTGGCACTTACTCTGCGTTCCAAGCCTTCTCCCACCTGAAGAATGTGATCAGGAGTTCAATAATTGAGTATATAAGGTAATACATGAGGGTCTTGTTTTATATTCTCAAAACATGTTGCCTACTTTCAAGTGTAACCATCTGTAGAATATAAGATACAAGACAGGGCACCATCTGAAGAAAAAGTTACTTACTCTAAAAGACAAAACATAACTAAACATTTCATTACCTAAATATGTATAGATTAGAGCAGCGGTTCTCAACAGCCGGTCCTAAGTCCAGTGCTGGTCCCTGAAACCCTATCTGCTTGTCCTCAGGAACAAAGAGAGAAGATGAGAGCCTAACACTTTAAGCATACCACTACTATTAGTCACACCTATAGATTATTGATTATCTTATCTGCAGCTATAAGTGTGACTAATAATCTTCTATGCCACTGCGAAGCCTAGTGAATCTACCTGTGCCACTGTGGACTGGGGATATATTAAGTGTTTCTTGATCCTTTAAACTGACCTCAAAATATCACAATAAGTGAACTCCCTAAACTTTTCTGTCAACACTGAAAATTAGATCTAATAGCACACGAGGACCAGAAAGGCCCATCTAGTATACTCATTTGATTTACCTAAAATCTTGGCTTCAGGATGGCCTTACCAGGCATGCTTAAATTTCTATCCATGAGGAAGGGAACTCAACAAAGGAGAACCAAGAAGGACATGTCCCCACAAGTCACTGCTGTAGTCGACCATTAGACTTTCATAAACTCTGGACAATACTGGGTAATTGAGAGAGAGAGCAAGTCATACAAAAGATAAAGAGAAAATGGAAGGATCAAGAGGGAATGAGTGGGTCAGAAAGCACAAGGGTAGATCGGCAGACACCTAGTACATAAGAGACAAAGACAGCCATAGGTGGAACGGTTGATACAGCATGAGTGGAGAGAGACAGCTGTGTCAGGAGAGCTGTTGGAGAGACTAGAGGGAGTGTGAAAAGCACAGCAAGGGAGAGAGACAGACATCCTACAATTCCTGTACAAAGAGCGGAATATTTGCTAATATATATTTATTTAATTTAAATATACCCCTTTAATTTGGTATCCCTCTCCTGTCTATAACACTATTAGCAATGATCTGCTGTCTGCTTCTGTCTGCTGCTGGGAAATGCTGACACATGATCTGCTCTGCGACACCCGCTCCATCCCCTAGTGAATACACAGAGTCTCTATGTCACTGATGACACTAACAAATTTGGCTATTTCTAGAAATGTTTAGACTCCTTCAAACACAGTTAATGACACAGCATAGAAACAAAGAAAATAAGCAGATCAGCCCTCCAAGGACCAAGTGAGTTAATGAAGACGACATGTTTAATAGGTTAAAAGGTCAGACTCACTTAGGAGCAAGTGACCTAATTACAGAAGAATACATAATTAGTCCCATGTGACATTGTAAAAACCTAATGAAATTAGCATATTTTCTGAACTATAAAGGTCAAATTCACATATTGTGGGATAACTTGACCAGACTTTTTTAAATTGAAATCCAGGGATGTTTTTAGCAGACAATCAGTAATTGTAGGAACAGATGTTTTCTGTGAAATGCAAAATGGTGAATTGTATACATATTTATACAATGTATTTTAAGGTAAAAACAATTATCTAGCAGTGCTTTTCAACCTTAGTTCCAATTAACTTTTTGGTTTCTCAAGCAACTTAAAAAAATTCCTTACAATATTTTTAATAGTTTTGCAAAACAAAAAAAAAATCTTAAAACACTTTAAATGACCACTAGTATGAGCTAGTTATTTTTTTTATGAATTGATCAATAATCATTTACAACAAAATAACTCAATATTAAATTCACTTTCAGACATTTGACTATGAGTCTTTGCCTCCACCTATGATAAAATCATTAAGGGAGAATAATGGAGGTTGGTTGAAAGATAAATCTAAATTGTTTTAAGAAAAAATAGATTTCATAAGAGAATAAGCAATCAGAATAAGCATCATTGATAGGCTACACCAACAGCGAGGAAATTCTTTCTAATACAAGACTCTAACCAAGAAAGACTAATGTGTTTGTCAACTTTGTGTTTAGCAGCGGCCTCAGTGATGTATACAGGATCTTTGCTGCCTTTGGCCTTGCAGGTAACCATGCTCCCCTAACAACTTATAGTGTAGAATTAATAGACTTAATTTATAGACCTAGTTTAGATTTATACCCCTCGCTCTCTCTCTTTCTCTTTCTCTCTCTCTCTCTCTCTCTCTCTCTCTCTCTCTCTCTCTCTCTCTCTCTCTCTCAGTTTGCCTTGATTTCCCGTAGTATTAATTTAATCTTCTTGCAGTCCAAGGGACGTTAAGCAGTTTTCTCTAGCATGAAAATTAGAAATCCAATTCTATTCTAAACTTGCCATAGCTTTCCTCCCCAGAAGCAAACGTCTTTTAATTTCATCACTGCAGTCACCATCTGCAGATCCCAGGAAAATCAAATTTGTCACTGCCTCCACTTCTTACCATTTCTTTGCCAGAAACTGAGATTGCAGTTTGCCATGATGTTCGTCTTTTTAATGTTGAGCAGCAGCAGCATAGGTCCTATAGTTCCTCCTCACTTTCAGCCATCAGAGTAGTATCAACTGCATATGTAAGGTTGTTGATATTTCTCCCAGCATTATATTTATTTTCTTTGGCCTCGTCTAGTACGGCCCTACACATGATGCATTCCATATATAAGTTGAATAAATACGGTGGCTATACATATAACCATACATATAACCTAGTTGTACTCCTTTCCTGATCTTGAACCATTTGGTACTTCCATGTGTAGCTTCTTAGTCCACATACAGATTCCTCAGGAGGTGGATGAGATGGTCTGGTACTGCCAACTTTTTAAGAACTTGCCACATTTTGTTATGATCCACACATTTAAAGGCTTTTCTTAGAAGCAGAGGTAAATGTTTTTCTGGATCTTTCTTGCTTTCCCTATTATCCAGCAGACATTGACATTTTGATCTCTCTGTGCCTCTGTGAAATCCGGCTTGCAAATCTGGTAGTTCTTGGTCCATTTATTGTTGGAGCCAAGCTTGCAGGGTGCAAATGAGTGCAATTGGTCGATAATTGGAACACTCTTTAGCACTGCCTTTTCTTGAGATTGGCATGTAGACAGGCACTTTAACAGCATCATCTTGTAGGATTCTGAACAGTTCTGCTGGGATTCTATCAACTGTTGCAACTTTGTTATCAGCAAGGCTTCCTAGGGCCCATCTCACTTCACTCTCCAAGATGTCTGGCTCCAGTTCAATGGTCAATGGTTCAATGGTCAAACTATTGAGGATTATCAATCCTTCCTGTATAGACATTTCCCTGCCACTTATTCTTTATCTGTTTCTGTTACATCCCTACCATTTTTATTTTTTATCACCCTCACTTTGGCATGAAAGGTTCCCTTGTGATCCACAATTTTCTTGAAAAGATCTCTTCCCATTCTGTTATCGTCTTCTACCTCTTAACATCACTCATAGTTACATAGTAATTAAGGTTGAAAAAAGACTTTCAGTCCATCAAGTTCAACCTGTTAAGATCTCCTCTGATCTGCAATATGCGGATTAGTTATTAATTAAATTATTGATTAAATAATTATTAATAGTATAGTATTGGAGGATGAATAAAGAGTTAGTCCATCAAGTTCAACCTTTTTAGATCTCTATTGATCTTTTTAATTTGGACTATTTATTATTATTGTTAATTGATCCAGAGGAAGGCAAACATAAAAAAAAAACCATTGAAACTTTGCCAATTGTCTCATAAGGGGAAAAAAAAGCAAAATTCCTTCCTGACCCCAGAAACTGGCGATCAAATTTCTCCCTGGATCAATATTCCTGGCTAGTTATCTAGGATAGCCTTGAATGCCCTCTTTATTCAGAAATATATCTAACCCCTTTTTGAAGTTGTCTATCGAATTCGCTGTCACCACCTCCTTTGGTAGAGAATTCCACAGTTTAACCACCCTAACTGTGAAGAACCCTTTTCTTTGTTTAAGGTGAAATCTTTTTTCCTCTAACCTCAACGGATGTCCTCTTGTCAGTTGAAAATCTCTTGCTACAAAAAGTTCACTTGACAAAGCCTTATATTGACCCTGGATGTATTTATATAACGTAATCATATCTCCTCTTAGATGCCTTTTTTCTAGCGAAAATAAGTTTAATTTTGCTAGTCTTTCTTCATAACTTAGCCCCTCCATTCCCCTTATTAGTTTTGTAGCCCTTCTCTGTACTTTTTCCAGCTCTAAAATGTCTTTTTTATGAGGTGGTGCCCAAAATTGTACTCCATATTCCAAATGAGGGCGTACTAGAGATTTGTATAGTGGCAGAATTATATCTTCTTCCCTGGCTTCTATACCCTTCCTAATACATGCTAATATTTTATTTGCCTTTGCAGCCGCTGCTTGGCTTTGAGCGCTGTTACCTAGGTGGTTGTCCACTACTACTCCCAAATCCCTTTCAATATCTGATACCCCTAGATTTGCTCCATTAAGATTATAGATTGCTTGGCTATTGTTCCTTCCCAAATGCATAACCTTACATTTATTTGTATTAAATCTCATCTGCCATTTAGCCGCCCATTTCTCTAATTTATGCAAATCCTTTTGTAGGGAAAGTACATCATTATCTGATTTTATTACCTTGCACAACTTAGTGTCATCAGCAAAAATGGAGACACTACATTCGAGTCCTACTTCAATGTCATTAATAAATATGTTAAAAAGGAGAGGACCCAATACTGAGCCCTGAGGAATCCCACTTATCACATTAGACCAATCGGAGTATGTTCCATTTACAACAACCCTTTGCTTCCTGTCTTTTAGCCAGCTCTCGATCCATGAGCAGATATTTACTGCAATTCCTGTATCCCTTAGTTTGCTCACTAGTCTTCCATGTGGCACTGTATCAAATGCCTTTGAAAAATCTAAAAAGACTACATCCACTGAGTTGCCCTGATCCAAGTTCCTACTAACCTCCTCATAAAAACTAATTAGATTGGTCTGACACGTCCTTTCCTTCATAAATCCATGTTGACTGCTACCTATGATCCTGTTCAAATAGACATATTCTTGTATTCTGTCCCTTATTAACCCTTCTAAAAGCTTCCCAACTACAGAAGTGAGGCTCACTGGTCTATAATTCCCCGGATTTGCTCTAGATCCCTTCTTAAATATAGGTATCACCTCTGCTTTTCTCCAGTCATCTGGTAGAGACCCTGTAGTGAGTGAGTCTTTAAAGATTAGATATAATGGTTTGGCTATTACAGAACCCAGCTCCCTCAGTACCCTTGGATGTATTCCATCAGGACCTGGGGCTTTATTAACATTTATTTTCTCCAACCTCTTTTGTATTTCTTCCTGCGTTAACCAATTATTTAGTAAAGGTAGACTACATCCACTGAGTTGCCTTGATCCAAGTTCCTATTATCCTCCTCATAGAAACTAATTAGATTTGTTGGTGATGGTAGTGTAGCCCCATTATGTTGCAGTGTCCCAACCACTGGTACCTCCCTTGTGTAAACCGACGAAAAGAACCTATTTAGCTCATCTGCCTTTTCCTGGTCACTAATTATCAGATGGCCTGTGTCACATTGTAATGGTCCTATCGATTCCTTCCTGGCCTTCTTCCCATTAATATATTTATAAAATATTTTAGGGTTAGTCTTACTTTCCATTGCAACTGACTTCTCATTTTCTATTTTAGCCAGTCTAATAGCCCTTTTGCAAGCCTTGTTGATTTCCTTATAGTCACATAAAGCTGCCTCTGTTCCCTCCTTCTTGTATAATTTAAATGCATATTTTTTTTTCCTCATCATGATCTTTAAGTCATTGTTAAGCCACATGGGATGTGATTTACTCCTATTCATTTTATTTCCACATGGTACATGCTGATGAGTATGTTTATTTAGTAAGGATTTGAATGTTGTCCATTTATTTTCAGTATTCTTCCCTGTAAGTTCTTTGTCCCAGTCTATATGTTGTATTGCTGCCTGTAGCCCATTAAAGTTAGCCCTTTTAAAATTTAGAGTTTTTGTTGGCCCCTTACAACTCTGTTTTTTGTATTCAATCTCAAATGAGACTGTGTTGTGATCACTGTTCCCCAAGGGTTCCCCTATTTTTACATTTGATATTATATCAATATTACTTGTGATGACTAAATCCAAGCTGGCCCCATTTCTAGTAGGTTCTTGTATTACCTGGGCTAGATAATGATCCCTGAGTGTACTCAAGAACCTGCTCCCCTTAGCTGAGCTGCTGGTCTCGTTTATCCAGTTTATATCAGGGTAATTAAAGTCTCGCATTATTAGAACTTGCCCATGCTTAGCTGCATTTCCAATCTGTAACAATAATTGTATTTCCTCACTTTCAGCTATATTTGGGGGTTTATAGCATACTCCCACCAATATGCATTTAGAATTAGCTCCTCCACTATTTAGCTCAACCCACAAGGATTCAATGATGCCGTTAGTGCCAGCATAAATATCTTCTCTAACTATAGGCTTAAATTCAGGCTTAACATAAAGACAGATCCCTCCTCCTCTTTTACCATTTCCCCTATCTTTCCTAAATAGGTTATAACCATCCAGATTAACAGTCCAGTCATGAGATTCATCCCACCATGTTTCCGTAATGCCTATTAAGCCCCATTTTTCTTGTACTGCTAATATTTCTAGCTCATCCATTTTCCCAGGCAAACTTCTTGCGTTTGCAATCATACACTTTATGTTGCTATGGCTCTGCTGTTGTGAAGTGCCTGCCACTGTATTTGAGGCTCATATTAATATCTCCCTACTTTCTATTGTAACCCTCCCCCCTTCTCCTCCCCCATGGGTAAATAATTCATCCCTTTCCCTCTCTACCCTATTTACCCCAATACTTCTATATAGTCCCTCCCCCCCACCTACAAGTTTAAAAACTCCCCCAGCCGTTCTCCCATCCTATTCCCTAGCACAAAAGCGCCCTCATCATTAAGGTGCAATCCATCCCTGCTATAGAGATTGTACCCAAGTGAGAAGTCAGCCCAGTGCTCTAAAAACCCAAAACCCTCTGCACTGCACCACTTTTTTAGCCACGCATTAACCTCCCTAAGCTCCTTCTGCCTCCCTGGGCTAGCACGTGGCACTGGTAGTATCTCAGAAAATACTACCTTGGAGGTCCTTGCTTTAAGCTTATTCCCTAATTCTCTAAAATCATTCTTTAGGACGCTCCATCTTCCACTAACTTTGTCATTGGTACCAATGTGTACCAAGACCGCCGGTTCATTACCAGCCCCTCCCAATAATTTATCCACCCGATCCACAACATGCCGAACCCGAGCACCCGGGAGACAGCAAACTGTTCGATTGCTGGGATCTGGGTGACAAATTACCCTGTCTACCTTCCTAATAATAGAGTCCCCTACCACCAAAACATGTCTGTTGCTCTGCCTATTCTGCCCTCCCTCTCCTCCAGTAGAACTGTTCTCCCGGCTGTTAGAGGGAACAGCTCTATCTGGCATTGCCATTCCTGAATGGACATCCCCAACAGTTTCACTCAATCTCGCAAATCTGTTGGTGTTTGCCAACTCAGAACTGGCCTGCCTCCTCCTGTACCCCCTGATTCCCCTTCTAACTGGAACCCAGCTACCTCCCTGGCCATCCTCACTAGCCCCAGCTCCTCCCTCCATACTAGGCCCAGCTAAACTGTGCTCTGTGAGCACCAACTCCCTTTCCAGTGGAGCAATATCACTAAGTGCTGCAATTCTCCTCTCCAGATCTTCAATTTGAGCTTCCAAAGAGGCAACATGCTCACACCTGTCACAGAGGTATGGACCCTGGATCATCTGTTCCAGGAGTGCATACATTTGGCAGGATGTACACTGAGTGAGGTTTCCACTGGACTGACTCATGATTATCAGTTACAAAAATACAGTGAGAAAACAAATCAATGTATTTGTATAAAGATTTATTTTCCACACCTTAAACCAAACAAAACAGAAACAATATGTACGTTTGTTTTCTGTTTTTTCTTATAATACCCCTTATTTGGATTTCCTCCTTTTATTTAATCTCCTACACACCAACTACACTTACACTAGAAATGATTGCAAGCTCCCAAGCTCTCCCTTCCCTTGTTAAAATAGACCCCGCCTACTTGCCTGTACAATGATAAAAGAGCACAGGATAGAAAACACGGTCCTGCCCCACAGAACCGATTCAACAGAAAACAACAAAATACACACAGATATAACTTACACAGCCTAAGCCACACCCACTCTCACCTGTACTCTGATTAATGCAACAGACAGAAACTATGCACTGACTTAGAGCAGATCCAAACCTGACCTCACACAAATGCACCCAGATATAACTACACAGGCCAAGCCACACCCACTCTCACCTGTACTCTGATTAATGCAACAGACAGAAACTGTGCACTGACTTAGAGCAGATTCAAACCTGACCTCACACAAATGCACCCAGATATAACTACACAGGCCAAGCCACACACACTCTCACCTGTATACTGATTAATGCAGACAGAAACTGTGCACTGACTTAGAGCAGATTCAAACCTGACCTCACACAAATGCACCCAGATATAACTACACAGGCCAAGCCACACCCACTCTCACCTGTACACTGATTAATGCAGACAGAAACTGTGCACTGACTTAGAGCAGATTCAAACCTGACCTCACACAAATTCACCCAGATATAACTACACAGGCCAAGCCACACCCACTCTCACCTGTACACTGATTAATGCAGACAGAAACTGTGCACTGACTTAGAGCAGATTCAAACCTGACCTCACACAAATTCACCCAGATATAACTACACAGGCCAAGCCACACCCACTCTCACCTGTACACTGATTAATGCAGACAGAAACTGTGCACTGACTTAGAGCAGATTCAAAATACTCATTTTAGAATTCTTCCTTGTTTCTTATTGCTATACTCTGCAATACTTCTTCCACTACCTTTTACTTTCCTTCTTTCCTGGGCTGTTTTCTAAGCTTCATCAGATATCCACATTTGTCTTCTTATTTTTCTTTCTTTTGGGGATATATGTTTTGCTTCTTTTTGGACAATGTCATAAACTTCTGTCCAAAGTTCTTCAGTCTTTCTATCCGACATGACTAGTCTCTTAAATCTATTCTTTACCTCCACAGCATATTCACGGGGATATTATGTATTTCATATCTGCTTGGTCTGATGATTTTCCCCTCTTATGCTCAGTTTAATTTTGAAATGAGCAAAAAGAAGCAGATGACCAGAGAATTGTCTTAACAGAATCCTACTAATCTCAGATCTTCTTCATTTTGTACTCCAAGGCCCGTTATTCCAGGTATCTTTGGGTTCCCTACTTAACATTCCAATCTCCTATGAAGAGACTAACTTTTTTTCTTGGTGTTATATCTAGGAGGTGTTGAATACCCTCTGAGAATTGGACAACTTCAGCTTTATCATCCAAGTTTTGGAGCAAAAACGTGGACCATTGTGTTGTTAAATAGCTTGCATTGAATTCAAATTTAATTAATTCTGTCATTGCTTGGGTCCTAAGAGACCACTGTTTTGGCCACCCTTTGATTGATTATGTGAGGTACTCCATTTCTTCAGTGGGATTCTTGACCACAGTAGAAGATCTGTTGAACGTCCGATATGAAATGTCCCATTCCAATCCTTTTGAGTTCACTAATTCCAAGGATATCAATGTTTAATCTTGTGATCTCATGTTTGACTACATCCAGTTTGCCTTGGTTCATAGTTCTAACATTCCAGGTACATATGCTGAATTATTCTTTGCAGCAGCAGCAGCAGACATTCCTTTCCCATCCAGACACATCCACAGCAGGGCATCTTGACTTTGGCGCAACCACTTCGTTGGATCTGGTGCTACTCATACTTACCTCTGCTCTCCAATAAAGTGGTAGGCACCTTATAACCTTGGGAGACTTCTTCTGTTCTCTTTTGTGCCTATCCATACGGTTTCCTTGGGAAACATACTTAAGGGGGTTGTAAGTTCCCTTTCTAGTTGAATGCAACTTGACTAACCTTTCTGCTATGTCCTGTCCATCTTGGATGACCCTAAATTATATAGCTTGAAACTTTGAGAAAAACAAGCCCATTCACCCCATTCACCATGACAAGGTAGTGATCCAGAAAGTGGGATAATATATATATATATATATATATATATATATTCTAAGTAAGTTCATATATTATGGTGTACACATACATATTCTCCACCTACTTTTCCCCTCCCCCTACTTCAACTTCTTTCACCTTCCCCAAACCCTGTTCAGTGACCATACCCTATTTACCCTATTACTGTTGCCACATTACCCTACCCACAGCCCCCTCCATTCCCCCAACCCTCATCATCTTCAATCCCCTTCCCCTATCCCCATCAGACCCTGTCCTACAGAATAATAGAGGAAGACCTAAGAGGTGCCGACTGAGGCTTCCAGTGGGTCCCGCTATGGAATTCATGTGACTCCTGACATCTCACAATATTTTAGAAATTCATGTGACTTTTGCCAAGTTACCTGCTGGAAGCCTTCCTTGACACCTCCAGTATGGAGTATGGTGCTGACCAAGGCCTTAGACATGCTTATGTGATGTCTGCTAGACAAAGCCACATCCAGGCATTGACCTTATAGCAGCTGAGTCTGAGCTATGAAAATAAGTTGAATGTTGAACAACAACTAAATATGAATATTGAAACATCTAGGGCATCACAGTGGTCCTTTAAAAACATTACAATGGAATAACAGCATGACATAATTTTGTAAGTGCTGTAAAATCACTTTTAGAAATGGTAGAGATTGCAATGAAATGGACGGGGGAAGAAAAGCAGAACATGATATCTCTATTAATATTTTTTATCAGATTTTATTTGTATAGATAAGTACTAATCAATGTATATTTTAATTTTATATTATTATGCCAGGCTGTTAAATCTGCCCAACCAGGCATTGTACACATACAAATATACAGTCCACACAAAACAAAGAGAACTGGACAGCATACACAAAGGGCTTCACTGAACATGCACTAGACCCACATCCTGTAGACTGAAGTGAGCACATACAATTACATCTTTACATACAAAAAATGCACACCAACGTTATCTAATGAAACTCTTGTCTGTCTGACATCTCGGGACATGTTACTTGTTGACAAAAGTATAGATCAGAGAACAGTCTCCTGAAAAACATCTGCTCATACTGTTGTAGGACGAAGTGACTCTTACCATCAGGACTGAGCAGTCACTTCTACATGGGCTCAGCCAATATCACTGGGCCTCATACCATCCACCTGAGCAAAAGCACTCATCAACTGACATGTTTTATTTCCAGTTCCATTTACCTTGTTTTGTTTTGTTTCTGGATCTAGAGCCTCACAAGCCTCCACTCTTCTGCCTCTAAACATATATAACATGCTTTGCAACATATCCTGTCCCCACCAACCCACTTATGATTTGTGGTAATTTAAAGTGCAGATTTAGCACTATAACCTCTATTTTTCACAGCTGATAGATCCACAGACTTAATCACTAATTAATCCTCTACTCTGTTTTCATAATCCCTTTAGCTTGTACATTTGCAAGTTCTGAGTCTTGTAAGTTTCCTTGAAAGAAAGCACCATGAGCCTCATTCAATTGCAAGGCCGCAACTCACGGTATACAGGCTGGATGTCTGCGGGCTTGCTGTGAGCTATAACTCTGCTACTATTATGAAGAGATTTAATTGAACAAGCACGCAAGTTATGGGCTGCAATCCAAAACCGTAAACCATGCAATCCTATGTAGCATTTTAGAGCGTGAACATGATTAATTAAGCAAGGCCGTAACTACCCATTTAGAAACAGCTAGTAGAAAATGAGACCGTCATCATTACAGCAGTATAAGATGGAGGTTACATGTCAATAAATTAGCGTTTAGAGGTCCAATATCGATCAGACTCGCAAACCCGCTAAAAACAAATAATAAAAATGAATGCCAATACTGTTCTAGTCCATATGGGTGACCTGATTTGTATTAACTCATTGATTCCTGAAATTGATATAACCCAAAAAAGGAAAAATTAAAAAAATATTTTTTATTGCAGATTTGCGAGCTTGAGACTGTTGTGCAATTAATTCTAATGTATTTCATCACTTTCCCTGTCATTTACAGTGCAGTATTGCTTTTTTATTTGCATTTACAGTGCTACAGTCCCTTTGCGGGTGTCATCTGGTACCCATAGGATTTTCTTCTACATTTGCCGTTTACGGATGTGAAAACATTTGCAGCCTTGCGAAATTGTAGCGATTGAATAGCGATTTGAGATTTGTAACTCCTGCGGACGTGAAAGATCAAAGGCTTAGATGGGGTGTAAGTTACGGTTGTAACAACCGCAGGGATTTTTAGCCTGTAACCCATAGACCGTTTGTGGCTTGCAAAAAGATTGATTAGCAAATTACTTTATGGCTTACATTACGGGCTCCAGTAACTTACAATTTCTCAACTGAATGCCTCATGTACGTAAGATTTTAAACCTAGACAGGGCTCTCTACTTTTTGCCATGTGTTTAATATTTTATTGTATACTAATATTATTAATAATAATAATAATAATAATAAGAAGAAGAATTACTGAGAGATTCATCTCTATGTAGAGTAAGGTTACTTGCAGAATATGTGAATGCTTGGAGACAGACTAAAAAATACTGAGGTAGTAAAAAAAAACAAAATACAGAGTAGAGAAGATCACATATATAGTTGTGAGCATACGAGTTGTTGCTAACGCTTGCGGGCTCGAGGAGCGCTCCTTGCCAGCAACTGCGACCCTCGCAAACTTTACATCGTAACACAAACAAAATACGAGACACGTTACCACCAATTACAACCTTTCAAAAAAAGGCCGCAACACGCGCACATCAAAACATCAAAAATCCAACAAATACACACAACAAATAGATAAAAAGCTTACCTACAGCAAGAGGGAGCATCCAGGACCTCGAAAACTAAAGTTACACCTCAATTTAAATAAAATTAAAGCAGTTTAGACGCAAAAAAATTCTCTAAGTGAGAGAGAAAATGGCCGCTGAAAAAAACAAAAACGAGGCTACAGCAGTCTAAAGATGCAAAACACCACCAAACACCTACATATTTGCCGAAAAACACCTACGAGATTAGAAAACAAGGACGCAACCTGTGCAACCCCAAAAACATTACAAACACAACAAATACAAACAACAAACACATAAAAAGGTTACTCACAGCAAGGGGGGGGGGGGAGGGGGCACCGGGGACCTCTGCAAGTGAAGTTACACCTCCATTTAACCACAAATTTCGGAGTTTAGAGACCCGAAAATCACCTAAGCGAGAGAAGAAATGGCCGCTGAACAAAACGAAAACGAGGCTAAACGTCCCTAAACACGCAAAACACCACCAAACACCTACGGATATTCCAAAAAAGCCCACCAAACAGCTACGCATATTCCGAAAAACTCGCACGACATAGAAAACTAATATTACGAAAAACTTGCACGACATAGAAAACGAACGACACTACATCAGCCACATTATATACACCAAACACCATTAGCTCACTTACACTTTCATTGCCGTCATTTTTTGACGGGCAATATTCTAGTCAATATATAAAGATAGGGAGAGGACAGAGTAAGAAAAGTAAAACAGGATGAAGAGGGAGGGCAGATGGATAGAGAAGCAGTACTCTCTGGGAATATTCTAATACTCTGGAGGTTTCAGCTTAACCAATTTAAAGCATTTAAGAAGCAAGAGCTATATTGATTGAGAGATTAACGCAGTAATGCACATGAAAATATTTTGTATCTACACTGTAATGCACACACACATAGTGTCAGATACAAAGATGTAAGTACTATATATCAAGTGACATCTTCCTTAAAAGGAAATACGATACAAAAGAAGTTATGTAAAAAATATTTTTTTATTTCTTCAAAAGTATAAAGAATATAAAAATACTTAGCAAATGAAAGTCTTCTAAGTCTTTGCACTAAGATTTTAGAATAGATGATGATTTAAAGGATCACTGTGCAACAAAAATTAGAGCAAAATTTTACAGGGACAAAGTCATAAAGCTAGTTCGTAATACATTTTGATGCCTTGTGTCAAAACTCGCTCTCAGTTGGGCTTGAAAAGGTTACTAGACTGATCATACCGCAGGATGTCATGGTCCGATGTACCCACACACAGGACGCCTTAACCTGATTGAGGGACAGGTTGATGATTCTTAGACCAAGCTGCAGATTCTCAGGACAAGTTGCAAAATTACAACAAAAAATAAAAAGGCTTTCCCTCTAAATGAACCACACCATGTACATGAGTAACAAACAGTGAATAAACTTCATTTTTTAGTTCACATTTTTACACAGCTTTTACGCAAGACAACAATGTGTTATTTTCGTGTCTGTCTATATCCACGTCTAGGTGCCCATGAGTCTATAGCTCCAAATGTCAAATACCTGGGCACAGCAGGTGTTTGCCAGGGTATTGTGAGCACTGGAGACAAAGAGTATGGGTGAATCATGGATCCAGGGTTGACAGATTTAGGATCCAGTACGAGGGTCTCCCTCTATTCAGGAAAATTGCAGAGTGCTAGTTAGTGGGCACAGGGTCCCCGTAAGTGTGTATTTCTAGGGCCCGGTGCTTGTAGGGAGGATGGAGGTTGGGTGTACTCATTATCTAGCCAGGCCCCTCTTGGAGAGACCTTTATTGAGTCAAAGAGAAGTCGGCTAGGAGAGTTGTGGTGGTACCCGGGTGTATTCTCATTTGGGGACCGACCAGGACTTCCATAAGGGTTCTAACAATTCAGGCTCTTCTCTATAGGTTGTCATGACTGACTTATGGATGCCCATGAACCCCAACAGCAAGCAAGATCGAACTGTTACCACCCTGAACTACCACCGACTATTTTATTATGACTGTCATAACCTGTGTAATGTTAGGCCTCAGGTACCCCGGATCCCCAAGGAGCATGGCCTAATAAGAATTGTTTATTTAATGCTTAATGTTCAGGTTGTGGTTAGGACATGACACTGTTATGCCCAGACCATTTTCAAAGTACCATTTAACAAGTAATGCTATAATGTTTAGGATTGTGATTTGATTTAATAAGATGATGTGGGTCATTGTATGAAGTTGAAATAATATATTTGTGCTAGAAGTAGGCCCTAGAATATGCTAATATTATATCAAGTCACTTCAGTCACTTATGGGACAAACCATAACCTATTGGAATGTTGATTGTGTCAGAGTGGGCACTGGGGGGAGAGATAGGTTTATACATTAATCAGAAAGATATTGGGCCTCTTTGCAGACTTTGTATGTGTGATCAAAGAATAGTCATAAAGTAAAACATGTCACTTAACCGAGACCTGATCTCAAGTGCCCTAAACACATTAACCACAAGCTCTGGTGTATATGGGATGGGAGGAGGGTTTATGGCCTAGTAATGGGGTGAGAAGGTCACACTAAGAATTCAGAACCCCTCTAACAGGGAGGGAATTATGTGGGGGAAGTCTTGTTGTATTTAATATATCTGTGAAAAGAAAGAGATAATAAAGTCAGTCTGTTTGCACTAAGCAAAGGTGCATGTGTTCTTCTTGGATTGTAAAAAAGTAATCTGATTGTGCCTGCCTCTTCAGAAAGGATGTACTGATCTGAATTGATTCTTGGGTGCTGAGATTGAACACAAAAGGCACAACCTAGAAAGAGAAAATTGAGGTGCAGGTGGCCCCTCAACACAGGGTCGTAACAATATATATAGGTACACATGACACACACCTGTTCAGTCAGCAACACCTGCCAAAATAAATCATTAAATTATCACCTACTTACCCACTAAAGTAAATTTTTCTCTCAACCATTTACCCCAACTCATGTAAATATACTGTTATAATTATATATTTTAGACAGGACACGTTAGCTTCTCCTTCACCTTTCTACTGTTTTGCTCTTATACTTTGTGTGACAATGTTTTGACAATCCTTCTTTTTCCTTATAACCTTCTGCCTTGTTCTCAGACTCTCATACACAACTTCTTCACTTCATGTCCCCAACAAGATATCCATACACCTTTCCTGGTCTCCTTACCTCTCCTATGCTCCCATGAGCTCCTCTCCTTCATCAAGTCACTATCTCCCTTATCTCATAAAGTTCAGAAGCAGAAACAATTCTGTAAGTCCTACTATCATCTCCTCTCACTGTCATTCCTTCTTCAGCTGGCTGCTGGAGATATATCTCCTAACTCAGGACCCACATTCATTCCCATTAAGCAAGGTGGAGGTGTAGGTGAGTAACTTTCTTCTCAGTGCACATTTAACTGCATTCCCCCGGTTCCCTTCCTTCCACTTCTCATCCTCTGAAATTCACACTATCCGCCTCTTCTCACCTATCTCTCTAAGTGTTGCTGTGGTCTATTGCCTGCCTGGACCACCTCTCTCAATTTCATTTTGCCGCCTGGCTCCCTCACTTTCTCTCCGCCAATGTTTCTTCACTCGTTCTTGGCGATTTCAATATTGCCATTGAAACTCCCACATATAAACTACTTTCACTTACCTCTTCCCTAGGGCTTTTACATTGGACTAATTCCCCAACTCACTGGGATGGACACTCTCTTGGCCTTATTTTTACTAATCTCTGTAAAACCCCAAACCTGTCATTTGCCCACTCCCTCTATCTGACCACCACCTCCTAACCTGCAACCTCACTACATACTCCTCTCGCTATCTTTCTTTAAGCACGGCCAGCATTACCCACAGAAACCTGCAAGCACTTGATCCACAACACTTTTCTACTGTGGTACAACATCTTCTCAGCCCTCTCACTGACCTCACCTGCACTGACACTGCCACCCCACAGTACAACTTGACTCTCACTTGCACCCTCAACCCCCTAACCACACGCAGACGCGCTCGCTCTCATCCACAACCATGGCATACTACACAAACACGATACATGCAGAGGTGCTTCTGCATCGCTGAACGTCTATGGAGGAAATCTCACACGTCAGCAGATTTCCTCCACTACAAGTTTATTTTGCCCTCCCTACTATACTTATCCCAGCTCTCACCAATCTGTTCAACTTTTCCATACACTTTAATACATCCCTCATCTGATCCAGGTTCTGCTTTTAATCTCTCTACTCCCCCTGAGCGGCTCATCTACAACTGCCTTACTCAATTTTTTCACCTCTTGACACCTTCCAATCTGGCTTTGGGCCCCAACACTACACAGAGACAGCTCTCACTAAAGTCATTAATGACCTGCTCACCACCAAGTAAAAGGGTCACGTTTCTATTTTAATTTTTTGGGATCTCTCTGCTGCCTTTGATAAGTGGACCACCACCTTCTAATCCACATTCTCCTTGGCATTCATGAAACTGCTCTCTCTGGGTTCACATCTTACCTACAAGAACATTTAGTGTCTCCTTCTCTGGTACCAATCCTTCTCCTTGCCGTCGGTCTGTTGGTATACCCCAAGGCTCAGTCCTAGGCCCCCACCTCTTCTCCATCTATACATCTTCACTTGGTACCCTAATAAAATCTTTTGGATTTCAATATAATTTCTATGCAGACAACACTCAAATCTTCCTCTCAGCACCAGACCTATCCATCTCTCTTCTACCATGAGTTTCCAACTGCCTCTCAAACATATCCTCCTGGATGTCTGCACATCGATTCAAAATTAACATGTCAAAGACTGAGCTCCTAATCTTCCCACCCTCTACTACAGCTTACAAGCCTTAGATATCATTCACTGTCGACAATGCCACAATCACTTCCACCTTACAGGCCCGTTGCTTGGGGTTCTAATGGACCTGCCCTCTACTTCATTCCTCATATACAATCATTAATTAAATCTTGTCTCTTCTATCTAAAAAAACATCTCCAAAATATGCCACTATCAAACACACAAGACATAACTAAAATTCTAATACATTATCTCATCATATCTTGCCTCAACTACTGTAACCTACACCTGTCTGTCTCCACTCCAATCCATAATGAACGCATCCGCTATACCCATTTACCACACTCAATGCTCAAGGTCTGCAGCACCTCTCCACTGGCTTCCCATAGCCTTCAGAATAAAATTTAAAACCTTGACCCTAACTTACAAAGCCCTCAATAACAATGTGGCCCCTAGTATCACTGCTCACATCTAAAAATACTCCCCCACTCACCCTCTTCGTTCTGCTACTAACCTTCTTCTCTCCTCCTCTCCTTGTCTCGCTCCACTAGACTATCCTCATGCTTCAAAACCTCACTCAAAACACATCTGTTCAAAGAAGATTATCACCTTTAGCCTTAACACGTACATCAAATTTTATTTTTGCACCGGGGCCCCTCATGCACTAGCTCCACCACTGTGTGGAAGGGTGGACCCTACTCTACAGAAAAAATGCATTGCAAAAAATTACAGAGCACTCTCCCAAAAGGATTCCACCAACTGCATTACTGGTAGCTCTGCCTTGATCAAGAAATATTCTATGAAATAGACCATTTTTTTGAGTGAATAGTTTGTGTAAGGATACAAAGCATAATAATTGTAATAAGACTGTACGTCGATATGATTTAAGTGTTTATGTAGGTACATAAATCCAAATTATGTAAATATGTGTATCAATACATAGGTATGTTTAACTATATCTAGGCAGCAGGATCCAAGCACAGGAAGCATTTACTATCTTGTTTTGAATGGTTGAAATTAAGAAGTAGCCTGTAGGCTTGTCAGAATAGATGATTTTACAAAGAATGTTTGAAACTGTGTGGGTTAGGCAATTCCACAAGTTATGGACAGCATAAGAAAAGTCTTGGAGAGTGTGAGGAGGTGATGAAAAGTGATGAAAGACGTTCATCATGGTCAGAATGGATGGAGCGGTTAGGGTAGTATCTGTAGATTAGATCTGATATATTGGTAGGTGAAGTGTTGTTGGGGGCTTTGGAAGCGAGTGTAAGGATTTTTACTCTAATTTATTTTTAACTCTAATGGCTATGAAAAGCTATTAAATGGATTGGGAGAGAGGCAGTGAAAAGTAGAAAACACAGATGAGATATATGAGCCTAGCAGAGACATTTAAGATTGATTGGTGAGGAGAGTCTAGAAATGAGAAGGCTGGTGATGAAGAAGTTAAAACAGTGTTTGCAGAAAATGATAAGTGAGTAAATTAGGATTTGGGCTGTTTCTTGTGTGAGAAAATGACAGCTTGTGGAGATGTTGAGACACTCAAGAAGTGCTTAGAAAGAAAAGATTTGAACCAGGAGAGTCCAGTGTTACAAAAGTTAAGGGAACTGTGAGTCCAGAGAAAGAATGAATGGTCAACTGTGTCAAGTATAGCAGAAAGGGCTTGGAAGATAATAGACTAGAGTGATGCTGTGAGAATAGACACTGTCAGAAATTGAGAGTCTAATAGAATCAATTTCATTTTTGAGATGTTCAGCAATGTCTTGGGCTGAAAAAGTGGTGGAGGGAAGTACTGGAGGTGGGAGAGTTGAAGAGCGGCAAATGATATTTTTTTATTGGAGTAAGTCTGCATTAGTGAGTGATGTCCTCCAGTGGAGTTCAGTGGCAGTGGTGACAGCACTTTGAAATATATCATGAGTGCCGCAGTTGTACATATTTCTGAACGACATAGTGTGCTGGGAGCTGTTAAGTCAAGTTCGAATTGTTAAAGAAAATATTAACTGCCCTGTGCTAATATCAAGTTGATGTTTTAAAAGCCATATCAAACAAAATGTTTTTCTGCTTTTTCATCTGTTGCGTCCAAAAGTTTACTGTCAATTGCTGTCCTCAGCCACCCAATTGCTGCAGTACAAGATAAGAAGTCTCAGAGTTGCAGGACATGCAGAGACTTGGATTGGCTAAACCACATTACTGGAACGTCTTCAAAAAGTATAAAAGACACTGTTTTATCTGATAGTAGTGTGTGCCAGCTGAATTAAACTTTGTTTTGTAATCCTGCTTCATTGTACAATAATAATCTTTTTAATTTGGACCAGTTGTTTCACGTTGCCTTATTTCCTCGACAAAAGAATAGTGTGAAGTAGCAATATTAGGGCAGGAGAGTGTAATAATGCTAGAGAGCAGTGGCTGTAGTGAGTAATGTAGAAATTAATAGAATTTTTAATAAGATATATTTTATATGCAGTTATGCTGCTGAGGGAAGCTGTCATTTTGAGTTCTGGGGATCAACTTCATGAGGTATGTGCAGACTTTGACTGAACAGATAGTTTATATCTGCACGGAGGGATGTGACATGTACAAACCTTTCAGTAGTGGAATGCTAATTAGTAACTACACACACCCCTGAAAAAGTAAAAGACAGAATTAGCTGACAAAAGTAAAGAACAACTGAATATAAAAGCTAACGATTCACAAGCTCTGTTTATTTTAAAATTTCTAAAAACATTTTACCCAATTTAAATATTCAATAGGCCATTTAGAATTTTTTGACCATTGCAGGCCTTTAAATCAGATAATTAGAACTGAATGGGGTTTATGTGATTGTGCATTGGACTCGGAGGACCTGGTTATTCGGGCATTGGGGGAATAAAAACATATTATCTAAGCTGGTGTAGATAAAATGATATATTTTGCAACACAGATATTTACACATCAACAATGAAGATAGGAAGTACAGAAAAGGAATAACAAGACTGGAAGAGGAGGGGACAATTGGATTAAGCAGTATCCCTTGTGAATAGTCTGGTTTTGGTTTAGACAACTTAACACATTTAAGAAGCAAGAGGTGTATTGATTCAGAGAGTAACACAGTAACGCACATGCAAATAATATACATTGTCTTCTTTAATGGAAAACAGGGTGCACTAGACCTTCTGTGTAAATTATTTTATTGCTCAGAGGTATGAAACCCAACATAGCACTTCAAATGACTGAAAAACCACTTCAATGAAAAAAACAAAGAAACAAAATGTGATGTCAGATAAGAACCAAGAAAGCCCATGTGGTCTGCCCATTCTATCCACCTCAGGATAGCCTTATAAATATTCCTAGCATGCTTAAATTTGTTAAATGTGTTTGACTCTACTGGATGGCTGTTCCACATATCTACTGCGGTTTCTGTAAAGTAGTGCTTTCTCACATTACCCCTGTCTTCTACCTTCCAAGTTCAAATCATTATCTTGTGTTCTTGCATTGCCCTTGAAGACACAAACCTCTTGAAATTTAAATCCACACCATGTCTTAAAGAACTTAACTAGGCAGGAAAATGTCAGAAAGTTATTTTTTAATTTAAAAAAAATGTGATGCCTCTACTGGTCAAATTCAATGAGATCCAGTTCTATAAAAAAAGTCATCTCCAGTTTCAATCCTTCCACACTTCTCCCCCCACTGAAGGATTAAAGGAATATGTAAGTTTCCTGGAATATGAATGCACCTGATAGAGGAGAATTAGAAGTGTATGCAAACATTTTTTTTGCATGACAAAATCCCAAGATAAACACTTAAACACTTACATTGATGTCAGCAAAATGTGTTGTAATTTCTGACAATTGCAAATTAGGGTTAACACCCTCCAAACCCAGGCTAGACTAGCATCACATTTACAATTATTTGTTTTGGCCAATCAGGTTAGCTGAAACTTTTAAATTTACTCTGTGGTTCCTGTTTGTGTTGCAAAGCAGTACTGTATCACTTATATGTGTTATGTATTGCTGCTGACATGACCCAGGCATGATCCATTTAGGCTTTTAGTGAAAAAATAGACACCACGACCAATTGGGAGAAACACGTGCCACAGCTTTTATTCATAAATATCCATTTTATCATAAACATAAAAACCTGTATATAATTTACATAATACCTTCCAGGGGGAGTAGCCCGGCCATGGACAGTGACCTCACGCCTTGGGCCCTGCCCAAAGCCCCAATGCTTTTATTAAGCAGGCCCTGTGAGGTAGGGCCACTCTCACTTAGGCCAAGGGGGCCGGGCAACTCACCTCCCACCACAGAGGGAGCAAGGGACCCCTCCTGAGACTGCAATCCCTCCCTGCTGTCAATTAAAGCTAAGGTCCGCGCAACACTCTCCCTGAATTCCAGCATGAGTAACTCTAGCTCGATTTCGGTCAAATGCACTTTATCCTCTCCAAAGAACTCGTCGGCCCCGACCGGCACGAACTCCTTGTATCGGATGGCGACGAAACACAGCTTTCTGATGAAACTTGACAACTGTCGGTTGATCTTTTGACGTGATCTGTCCAACCTGACAGGATCCCGAGCGTTTCGCCATGAGCGTCTCTTTATCATCTCGGACCATATCAGGAACACCCCCGGAAATTTCTTCAGCCAACTTTCCACGTCCATAACCTTCAACATCTTCCGCATGGGGACCGTACCCAAGTCGTTACCGCCGGCATGCAATAAATTATGCTTGGCTGTCCATAACGATGGGCATACGTTTCCAGTAGCCCATCCACCTGCGCCCACCGCAGGCCTCGAATCCCGAACCACCGCATGTGCAAGTCCATAGCAGGGAAACCCAGTTGTGTCTTGTCCTTGGTAACTGCGGCTCACCTGTGGGCCCACACGTACGAATGGCCCACGATCCACAGTTGCTTCTGTCCTCCTGAAAGCAACACCTATTAGACTACTGCCCTAGGCCGCACGTAGGACCGAAAACGTTCCAACTACCATCTCCCAATACCCTTCACCACCGCGACAGGCAAGCCTATCCTAGCTGCTTCCGTAGCAGCCCCAATTCGGAAAGAGTGCGTCCTGACTGCTCTAAACCCAGACTGTGTAGTGCGCCCTTTAATATCCTCTCAAATTGATAAGGGGATAACGCCGTCCCATCGACATGCCATGGACGAGCCATGACCTGTCTCCCAACTATGGCTTTTGTCTCGCCTTCCTCGGCACACCGCAGCAGAAACCAAAGCAGTGGACCCACCGTACATCTTAACTAGGTCGTTCCATTTTGCCCACATGCACCTGTACGCGGTCCATGTCTGTTGAAACTACGTGATATCAGAAATTATGGAAGAGCAATATTACAGAATTACCAGCGTTAATATACGCAAGAGCCTTATAGGTATCAGGTTGATATACCTGGGTGCAGTTTTGTGGAATGACCACATGATGGCGATTACCTTTGGTCATACACAGTGTGATTCAATAGCCAAGAAAGTGACCAGGAGTGTCGAATTACCCTCCCAGGATGCACAGCGAGTCAAAATGGATTCCACCAGGGAAAACATGTGCTTTAAGGAATTCCTTTGTGAGAATATCGGACCAGTGAGTTGTCTTGTTTGAGACATGTGATTTATCTGACCAGTAGTAAGTAAGAGGAGTGTGTAAGGGGGGGGGGGGGGGGGGGGGCAGAAGGACAGGCTTTAAAAAGGCAAACATGCCAGAGAAGCTTCCTCTTTGTTCACTCCCCCTATCTGGGAATCCTTCCTCTGGTGTACCAGCTAAGCTGGTTGGGTAACTATACACACACACAGGTGGACATTAACATTAGCAATATAAAACACTACATACTGTAACGGATAGAATGACTTTCTGCTATGTTTATAAGATATGATGTTCCTAGTATTTAGCAATATTTATGCATATTAATATGATGTATTATATGAAGCCTCTTACATTGTAATAAATAAATATATATTGTTCTCATAGAAAACAAGAGTGTGAGTAATTGGTTTACACTAGAATCTCAGAGTGAATGAGATTGGAATGATTATTATAATTATTATTATTAATTATTAATAATTCATATTTTGTAATATGTTTTTATAACAATGTCGCCGGGGCAACAGACTGTCTGATGAGTCTCGTTACCTGGCAACTCCAAGCTCCCAGATCTCCAGCACGTTCGCACGGAGGGCCACTTCCCTGAACCACTCTTCCTGAAACCGAGAAAGGGCGCCAGCAATGCCATTTTCCAACCCCGGCACGTGCCTTGCCTGAAACCATATGTTCAAGCGAAGGCAGCACAGCACCAAGTGACGAAGTAATCGTACCACCAGTATGGAAGTTGCCGTGAGGTTATTCACCGCTTGCGCAATCACCATGTTATCTGTGTAGAATAACACACGCCGATGCCGAAACTCTGAGCCCCATATGTGAACTGCCGCCACTATGGGAAATAGCTCAAGAAATGCCAGGTTCTTTGTAAGACCTGCCACCACCCATTCTGTCGGCCATGCCGCAGCGCACCATCTTCGACCCTTTGAATAAGCGCAGTCCCATTGAACTCAGCCAAGAAAACCGACCATACCCATGCGTCATCCCGCATGGCCCTTGAGACTTTGATGAATTGATGTGGCCTCAAGATGCCTACGGTAGCGAGCGACATTCTCCTACAAAATATCCTCCCCATGGGGATAATCCTACAGGTGAAGTTCAACTTCGCCATGATGGATTGCAACCGTCGCAGTGACGCCCTATGTGCTCCTTCCAGCGAGCTGAGCTCTTATGTCCGTCACTTTTTCCCGGGGAAGACTGCATTCCATTGTTATGGAATCGATCTGAATCCCCAGGAAAGTCAACCTTGTTTTTTTATGGGCCAACGGTACGCCAAAATACAGACAGATTTTGGTGAACACTTCCAAGAGGAAACGGCAAGTATCTTGCCCTGCTGGACCGACGAACAGAAAGTCATCCAGATAGTGCGTAATGCTCTTGTACCCCGCTTCTGTGCGCGCAACCCATTGTAAGAATGAGCTGAATGCCTCAAGGTAGGCACATGATATCGAGCACCCCATAGGTAAGCATAGGTCGATGAAATAGCTGCCATCGACGAAACAACCCAGGAGCCGCTGGCTCGACGGATGCACCGGCAACAACCTGAACGCCGCTTCAATGTCCACTTTTGCCAGGAGCGCCCCAGCGCCGGAAAACCTGACCATCTCAGCAGCCCGGTCGAAAGATTCATACAGTCGACTGATCCTTTGTGATCCCATCATTGACTGACTGCCCCCTGGGGTAGGAGAGGTGCTGGATCAACAAAAATTTTCCCTTCTCTTTTTTGGGAACGACACCGAGAGGGGAAACGACCAGATCCTGAATAGGAGGGGAAACACATGGCCCCGCCATCCTACCCAGCTGCACCTCGGTCTGCACTTTCTTTTCCGCTACGCCTGGGAATTCCCGTACTGACCACAAGTTTGGTTCCCTGGATCCCCCAGCTCTGTGTCGCATGGGATCCGGAATCCCTCCTGGAAACCCGTTCCCAGGAGGCGAGCCGCGGCGTCATTGCCTGGCACGCTACCGTAGCGTTTTAGCCACGGCAGCATGGCGGGGAGGCGTATGGGCGTCTTGCCCTTTTGCAGGGGTCTCTGATCTGCATGCTTGAACCTGCAATTAGTGGCCCATCTACATACCCCTTCATTGTAGGCAAAGCAGGTCTTAGGACCCATAGCCCCGGCTGTGGTGGGGCCCTTGACCCCACCGGATCCGGCACAAAAGGGCGGCATGACGCTCATAGGTGTCATAATATTCAGCCAATATGCCACCGTTTTGTCACTCCACGCCATCGCTGGCCTGGATGCTAGGTACTGAAAGGAATTCCTCGCCGTACCGCCACCACGCCATGCCCCCGTACACTTTGTGGGCATTGCGAATCTCGTCTATGTAGACAAACAAACCTGAACCTTGCTCGGGATGTCGCTCACATAGCACACAAGCCATAATGGAGAAAGCCTGTAGCCAGGTGTCGAAGGTCCTAGGCAGCCGCCTATACGTCTTACGACGGTCATCACCATCACGAAGCCCCCTCTCGCCAACGTCCATTTGTCTGGACATGGGAAAAAAAGAGAACAATTCAACAAATTCCTTCCTCCAGATATTTTCTTTAACATCCTGGTGAAGATGAGCCCCCAAGTTGTCCAATGAGCACAAGACAATTGGTCTCATGGCTGCATCGGTAACTGCTGCATTGGTACAGCCTGCTTGCGGGCCCGGGACAGCCACCGCCTCGGAGGGCCCCGTTGCTGCCAATACCACGGCCGGCGCTACTTGCCCCACTGCCTTGCTAGTGGATTGATCGGCCCACGAGCCCCTCGCTAAGCCTCCTATCCACACACCTATTTCCTGCTCGCTTACTGCAATGTTGTGTGCGGCTAAGAGGGTCTTAAGAGACCCAAAAACTCTGCCTTAGTGTGTAGCAGTTCACATTTTTCTGCATCTTCTACTATTCCCACCATTGTGAGCTCACCTGCTTCTGGAAGCCTCGGATATTTCTCTCCTGATGCCTTGGGGACTCTGACCATCTGGCCCTCCGCGGGCTCCGTCATCTCTCTGATCCAGTGCAGGCGCAACTGCATCGGCAAGATCTCCTGCTCCTTGATCCGGCTTTTTTATTACCCCCTGCGTCCCCTTTTCGGGGCGTTAGAGGGGTGTACTTTGACCTTTGTGGCGTCCGAGACCCTTTGGGCAAAGTGACCGGTGGCGGCCGGAGTTCTCCGCCCTTACCGCCCATGGGCCCGGCTCTCTCCTGCCTGGGGGTTATGGGGTACTGGCTGCCCTGACCCATAACCCATTCTGCTCTCTTGGCCTTGCCCTCTGCTGGACGGGGGTCTGTTGGCTCTACACTGGTGGGATGGGGAGATGGCCGCCAGCACCTCCAATATTGCCCAGGCCACCAGCCACTATAGGCTGAGCCTGTGCAATGTAATGAGGGCCTACCGCAGAAGGCATGGGTGGTCCCAGCCTGTCCTGCACCCACCTGACCCCTTGGCTTAAGGCCCGGGTCCTAACCTCAGCCAGTAAGGCCTCTATGTCCTCAACATCCATCCAACAAAACTGGACACACGCCAAAAAGACAGGAAAAAATGAACACTGCAAACAGGGAAAAACACACACTCAGTTCTCTTGTGCTGTTCAGCTGGGGACCAATTCTCAGTTTTTAACCTCCTACTTTAACAACTTTTGTGCAGGACCTCAGACCTCCGTCTGTTTCAGGCTGGAGACCGCGCTGCTCTGCCCGATGCGTGAACGCGGGCAGAAGTCCCTCCCCCGACGGCTCCTGATTGGCTGTTTAGCCTTACAGGCTCTGCTGGGTCACGCAACGCTACGGGCTGACGCAGGGAGCCTGTGCAGCATCCGAGTTCATCATACAGACAGGAAGCTGCAAGAAGATTGGCTGAGCAAGCAACAGCAGGTAAATAGTGGGTTAATATTGCTCCCCTGATGCTGCATGCTGATTAGGATGGATCAGATGCCTCTGTAGACAGCCCTGGAGGTGTCAACATAATTATTAGAAGGATTTTTAAATATTATGAAAAATAAAAAGTTTTATGAGATGTGCTGCATACATAAAGGCAGTTTTTTTGCCTAAGGAGTGCAGAAATGTATCAATCCATGAAACTTTCATATCCCTTTAACTAATCACATCCTCAGGCTTCAAACTGTCAGGAAGTGATGAAATCAGAAACAGCAGAACAGACTTTTTATAAATAGTCCTCAAATATTCAGATTTTTTACTAAAAAGGATTTTTTATGAAAATAGCTTACACAGCCGCTAATAATGTTAGCTTATTACATACACCTGTGGAAGACAAATCCCCTCCCCCAGATTATATGGTTAGAAGGAAGGGTTATTTCTTTCTATATATATGTATATATATATCTTTATATCTATATCTATCTATCTATCTATCTATCTATCTATCTATCTATCTATATCTATATCTATATATATATATACATTTAACACAGCACATATCCTGGTGTCTAGTAGGATCTCTTCCTCTCCCTACCCTGCTCTCCCTCGCCTCCTGTCCCTTAGACTGCTGTGGATTACTTTCATAGCAGGGTCTCACAAGATCATGCAAGATTATTAATTGTTGATTGATCCAGAGAAAGGCAAACATAAAAAAATTGCCATTTGTCTCAAAAGGGAAAAAAAGTTAAATTCATTTTTGTCTCCAGATACTGGCAATCGGATTCCTCCCTGAATCATTACTCCTTATTTGGTTATCCAGGATAACCGTTAATGCCCTTTTTATTAAAAAATATATCCAATCCCTTTTTAAAGTTATCTTTCGAATCCGCTGTCACCTCCTCCTTTGGTAGAAAATTCTACAGTTTAACCACACTTGGTGTAAATAACTCTTTTCTTTCTTTAAGGTGAAATATTTTTCCTTGCAACCTCAAAGGATGTCCTCTTGTCAATTGAAAACCTCTTGGCCTAAAAAGTTCACGTGACAAAGCCTTATATTGACCCTGGGTGTATTGATATAGGGTAATCATATCCCCTCTTGAACGACTATTGTCTAGAGAAAATAAGTTTAATTAGGTTAGTCTTTCTTCATAACTTAGCCCCTCCTTTCCCCTTATTAGTTTTGTTGCCCTTCTCTGTACTTTTTCCAGTTCTAAAATGGCCCTTTTATGAAGTGGTGCCCAAAATTGTACTCTATATTCCAAATTAGGGCAAACTAGGGATTTGTATAGTGGCAGAATTATATTTGCTTCCTTTGCTTCTATACCCTTTTTAATACATGCTAATATTTTCTTGTCTTTGTAGATGCTGCTTGGCATTGAGCACTGTTACCTAGGTGATTGTGCACAAGCACTCCTGAATCCCTTTCAACATCTGATACCCTTAGATTTGCTCCATTAATATTATAAATTGTGTGGCTATTTTTCCTTCCCAAATGCATAACTTTGTATTAAATCTCATCTGCCATTTAGTTGCCCATATCTCTAATTTATAGTCTTGGGAGGGAAAGTATATCACTTTCTGATTTAATTATCCTGCACAACTTAGTGTCATCAGCAAATATGGAGACAATAATTTCCAGCCCTACTGCTAAGTCATTAAAAGAATATGTTAAAAATGAGAGGACCTAATACTGAACCCTGAGGAACCCCACTTACCACATTAGTCCGATCGGAATATGTTCCAATTAGAACAACCCTTTGCTTTTCTGTCTTTTAGCCAGCTCTCAATCTTTGAGCAGATATTTACTGCAAATCTTGCATCTTTTAGAGCCTGATTAAATTGCAATCCCGCATCTCGCTTTATACAGACAGTATGTCTGCGGCCCTGCTGCGGGCTCACAGTCTGCTACAATTCTGGTGCTATTCAATTGAACCAGCCTGCAAGTTATGGCCCGAAAGCCGAAACTGTATACCATGCACTTGTGCGTAGCAGTTCAGGGCGGGAATATGATCAATTAAGCAAGACCGTAACCACCCATTTCGAAACAGCCAATAGAAAATGAGACCGTCATCATGATGTCAGTAAAACATGGAGGTTACATGTCAATCAATTGGCGTTGAGGGGATCAGACTCGCAAACCTGCAAAATACAAACTAATAAAAGTGAATGCCGATACTGTTCTAGTCCATGTGGGTGGCCTGATATGTATTAACTCATTGATTCCCGAGATTGATATAACCCCGAAATGACAAATGAAATGCTTATTTTTTTACTGCCAATTTGCGAGGGTGCGACTGTTGTGCAATAAATTCTAATGTATTCAACGCTTTTCCCGTCATTTATAGTGCAGTATTGATTTTTTATTTGCATTTACAGTGCTACGGACAGGGGTTAAACCTTCTTCCGGGTCCTCTCTTGCACTCTAGCATTTACAGGTGGGAAAACATTTGCAGGCTTGGGGAATTGTAGCAATTGAATAGCGATTTGCGATTTTAGCAATCGTAACTCTTGCAGACAGGAAAGATCAAAGGCTTCAGAGGGCTGTAAGTTCTGGGTTTAACCACCGCAAAGTTTTCAAGCCCATAACCCATAAACCGTTTGGAGCCCGCAAAAAGACTCCAGTTGAATAGCAAATTAACTTACGGACTCACTTACAGGCTCCAGTAACTTACGATTGCTCAAATGAATCTGTCTCTTAGTTTGCACAATAGCCTTCAAGTGGCACTGTCTAAAAATCTTTTGCAAAATCTTTGCAAAATCCAAAAATACTACACCCACTTAATTGCCTTGATCCAAGACATTCACAATATATCATTATATTATATTCTAATTATTCCTATATATTAAAGAAGGGAGTGGCTGATTGTTATTGGTAGAAACCAGCCTCGTGATAAAGAGGCAGGAAGAGTTTATGAGAAGCAGGGAGAGAATATTCTGGGCTTTTTGTCTATTGTCTTCTGGGCTTTTCCTTTTTCTTCGGGGTCTCTTGTCTTCAGCTGTTTTTCTGGTTCTAGGGTCTTTCCTCAGCCTTATTCTATACCATTTCCAGTCTTATCTGACAGTCCTGTTCTGAGAACAAACTGACCGTCATTCTTGGTATATAACTTATGCCCCCTTCAAATCTTCCTTAATATATTTCCATATATACAATATTAATTTCTATTCTATCTGAACTCTTTCTCTAACCAATTCAATCACATAAAGAGGTATTTCTTCAATGGGAAGGGATCCTCCAGTGACCAGGTGTTTATCCTGGAATTCCATACATTAGGTAATGTATAAAATGGTATTAACTACCATACTTAGTTTGTAGTAGAGTTAGACTTAGCTCCATATATATCACTTTCTGTTACCCTTTTGGGAGTGATCACAGACCCACTCTAATTGGCACTTATATTCCAGACTCTAAGTGTTAATTCAATACTTTAATCTGTGCCCATATCCCCTAAAACAGACTGATTAACTTTATTCAATAGTGTAACTGTTTTGCTCTGTTACAAAGACCAATTATTAAAACCTCCACACAACAAACCATACTTAGCTATACTCAGCATATATAATCTTGTATCACACCAGCAACAAACTGTCTTACATCAATCTTGTAGAGTGCTTTGGCAAAAAACACTTTTTACAAAGATTCTAAGCTCAAAACAGGGCCCTCCATTTTTTTTGCAGTTTGTTAAAATTATATTTTTCCTTGTTCTTTTCCCCTGTATATCGCTACAGAATATGTTGGCGCATTACAAATAAAATTAATAATAATAATAATAATAATAATAATAATAATAATAATAATTATTGATAAATTAATCTACTGTATATACTTGAGTATAAGCCGACCCGAGTATAAGCCGAAGCACCTATTTTACCACAAAATACTGGGTAAAATGAGTGACTCGAGTATAAGGCGAGGGTGGGAAATGTGCTGCCCCATGCGTCCCCCCTCTCTCTCCCGTGTCTCTTCTCCCCTCTCCCTTCCCTGTGTCTCTTCCCCCCTCCCTTTTCACCCTCCTCAACCCCCCACATCATTCTCAACCTCCCTCCTCAACCTCAACCTCCCCCCTCATCCTCAACCTTCTTATCCTCAACCCCCTCCTCAACCTCAACCCCCCTCCATAACCTCAACCTCCCTCCTCATCCTCAACCTCCCTCCTCATCCTCAACCTTCCTCCTCCACAACCCCCATCCTCATCCTCCCCCCTCAACCCCCATCCTCATCCTCAACCCCCCCATCCTCAACCCCCTCCTCACCCCCCCCTCAACCTCAACCCCCCTCCTCAACATCAACCTCCACCTCAACCCCCTCCTCACTTTCTCCCCTCTAAATACTTCCCCTCACTTACCTGCTTCTTCTCCGGCCTCCGCTCCGTCTTGACCCCGGCGCGCATGTGACGTCACATGCGCGCTGCGTCATTAGCATATACCTCAACCACCCATCCTTAACCCCCCTCCTCAACCCCCCATCCTCATCCTCAACCCCCCATCCTTATCCCCCTCCTCACCCCCCCTCAACCTCAACCCCGCTCCTCAACCTCAACCTCCCTCCTCCTCATCAACCCCCTCCTCACCCCCCCTCCTCATCAACCACCTCTTCAACCCCCCATTCTCAACCCCCATCCTCAACCCCCATCCTCATCCTCAACCCCCCCTCCTCACCCCCCCTCAACCTCAACCCCCCTCCTCAACCTCAACCTCCCTCCTCCTCATCAACCCGCTCCTCAACCCCCCTCCTCAACCTCAACCTCCCTCCTCCTCATCAACCCCCTCCTCACCCCCCCTCAACCTCAACCCCCCTTCTCAACCTCAACCTCCCTCCTCCTGATCAACCCCCTCCTCAACCCCCCATCCTCAACCCCCCCATCCTCATCCCCTCCTCACCCCCCCAACCTCAACCCCACTCCTCAACCTCCCTCCTCCTCATCAACCCCCTCCTCACCCCTCCCTCAACCTCAACCCCCCTCCTCCTCATCAACCTCCTCCCCAACCCCCGGTATATGACGTCACATGAGCTCCGGGGTCAAGACGGAGCAGAGGCCGGAGAAGAAGCAGGTAAGTGAGGGGGAGGTATTTAGAGGGGAGACAGTGAGGAGGGGGTTGAGGAGGGGGTTGATGAGGAGGAGGGGGGATGAGGATGAGGAGGGGGAGGGAAAGAGACACAGGGGGGTAGAGAGACACAGGGGGGGTTAGGGAGACACGGGGGGGGGGGGGGTTAGAGAGACACTAGGGGGAGTGACTCGAGTATAAGCCAAGGGGGTCGTTTTTAGCCTTAAAAAAAGGGCTGAAAAACTCGGCTTATACTCGAGTATATACGGTAATTGTAATCAATTCTGATGTAAGACCAACATCCAAATAACAGCTTGCCAACACCTAAATACAAAGTTTATTAGCTTGCAACCTCACATACAATATAATCAACTCAGATACATATTGCTTCATATATAGACTTCTATATTCTTACTGCTATATAAAGTATCATACTATATGTTACTGCTTTCTTAGAGTTGGGAATAAGAGGGAGAAGTGAAAAGAGAGAAAAAGGAGACCAAAGACAGAGAAGGAGAGAGAGAAGGTAGGGGAGAGAGGAAAGGAGAGCTGAGAATGGGCAAGGGCATGCAGGTCACGGAGAGCTAGTGACTGTTCCTCTTGCACCCACAGGTCCAGAAGGAGATCCAGATTGAGAAGCAGGAGATCCTGTCGGTGCAGCTGTGCCTGCACTGGATCAGAGAGGAGGAGCCTGCGAGGGGCCAGACGGTCAGAGTCCCCGGAGCGTCAGGAAAGACGCAGGGATACCCCATTGGCCGTTTCCACTTCAAGGCTTCCGGAAGCAGGTGAGCGCACACTGTTGAGTTGTGCAGCAGAAAAGGGAGATAGAGAAATCTTGCACACAAAGGCCGGGTTTTTTGGGTCTCTTAATACCCTGTTAGCTGCGCACAACATTACGGTCAGTGAGCAAGAGATGGGATCATGGATAGGCGGGCTAGCGAAGAGCGCGTGGCCCCTGCCATCCACTATTGTGGCGATAGCACGCGCAGCTCCGGACGAGGCCATAGGGACCGTCAGGGCACCCGAGCCGGCAAGCGTTCCTGTTGCAGTAGCTGTCAGTACCAACGCAGGGGTTACCGACGCAGCCATGAGACCAATAGTCTTGTGCTCGCTGCATAACTTAGGTGCGCATCTTACCCAAGAGTTTAAGGAAAAGATCTGGAGGAGGGAATTCGGAGAATTGTTCTCCCTTCTCCCCATGTCCAGACAGCTGGAAGTGGGCGAGAGGGGCCTCAGGGAGGGAGATGATCGGCGGAAGTAAATTAGGAGGCTACCTAGGACGTTCGATACATGGCTGCAAGCATTCTCAATCTGTGCCTGCGTACTATGTGAGCGACACCCTGAACAGATTTCGGGGTTGTTCATTTACATAGACAAAATTCGTAACGCCCACAAAGTCTATGGGGGCATGGCCTGGTGGCGGTATGACAAGGAATTCCGCCAGTATTTGGCCTCCAGGCCAACCATGGCGTGGAGTGACGAAGCGGTGGCATACTGGTTGAACATTATGACACCGATGAGAGTCACGCCACCCTTTCGGAGCGGGGCCGGTGGAGCAAAGGGCCCCACCCCCACCACGGGAACGGGTCACAAGACCTGCTTCGCATACAACGAGGGGGTCTGTAGATAGGCACCAAACTGCAGGTTCAAGCACGCATGTTCAAACTGCGGGGGAGAGCATCCCCTTGCCAGATGCAGCAGAACAAAAGACGGGAGTAGAGGGAGAGAGCCTCCTGCAAAAGGGCAGGACGCCCATACACCTCCCCGTTATGCTGCCATGGCTAAAACGGTACGGTAGATTGGCGGGCAATGCCAACGCCGCGCAGCTCCTGGAAGAAGGTTTCCTGGAGGGCTTCCGTATTTCATGCGGTATAGATATTCAGGGTCTCTTGGTCCCCACTTGCGGTCAGCTAGGGAATTCCCTGGGGTAGCTGAACCAAAGTTCTTAACAAGGTCAAGCTGGGCAGGATGGCGGGCCATTTGCATCCCCTCCTATTCAGGATTTGATTGTCTCTCCGCTCGGGGTTGCCCCCAAGAAGAAGGGTAAATTTAGATTTAACGACGGTATATCAAAAGACCAGGCTACTGTGTCTTATGAATCGTTCGACCGGGCGGTCGAGTTGGTCAGGCGAGCGGGCACCGGGCGTTCATGGCAAAAGTGGACATCGAAGCAGCATTCAGGTTGCTGCCGGTCCATCCGTCGAGCCACCGGCTGCTATGATGTTTCGTCGATGGCAGCTATTTCATCGACCTATGTCTACCTATGGGGTGCTCAATCTCATGTGCTTACTTCGAGGCTTTCAGCAAATTCTTGCAATGGGTTGCGAGCCTGAAAGCGGGGTACAGGAGCATTACGCACTACCTCGATGATTTCCTGTTCATTGGACCAGCTGGGAACGACGCTTGCCGTTTCATGCTGGAGGTTTTCACCGGAATCTGTCAAGCTTTCGGGGTACCACTGGCCCATGAAAAAACGGAATGCCCCACGGATCAGTTGACCTTCCTGGGGATTCGGATAGACTCCACGACAATGGAGTGCAGTCTTCCCTGGGAAAAAGTGGTGGACATGCGAGCGGAGCTCAGTGCGCTGCATGGCGCGCTGAGGGTGTCCCTGCGACGTTTGCAATCTATCTTAGGGAAATTAAACTTCACATGTAGAATTATCCCCATGTGCAGGATTTTCTGCAGAAGGATGTCACTCGCTACTACAGGCATTGCGAAACCGCACCGTTTCATAAAAGTTTCCAGGGCCATGCAGGACGACGCAAGGGTATGGTCAGTTTTTCTCGCCAAGTTTAATGGCCGGGCGCTTCTTCAAAAGAAGAGCGCCCCCAATGCAGAGTTAGAGCTTTACACGGATGGATCTGGACCGGTTGGCTGCGGTGCATATCTCCAAGGGAGAAGGTGCGCCGCGGTTTGGCTGGAGGAATGGGTAGTTGCAGGTTTAACAAAGAACCTTACATTCCTCGAGTTATTCCCCATTGTGGTGGCAGTACACATATGGGGTACGGCTTTCAGGGACCGGAGAGTCATATTCCACATGGATAAGATAGGGGTGGTGGAGGCCGTAAACAACATCACGGCAACATCCATACTGCTTGTACTATGCTGTCTCTTTATAGTCTTGGGAGGGAAAGTATGGCTAAAACGGTACGGTAGATTGGCGGGCAATGCCAACGCCGCGCAGCTCCTGGAAGAAGGTTTCCTGGAGGGCTTCCGTATTTCATGCGGTATAGATATTCAGGGTCTCTTGGTCCCCACTTGCGGTCAGCTAGGGAATTCCCTGGGGTAGCTGAACCAAAGTTCTTAACAAGGTCAAGCTGGGCAGGATGGCGGGCCATTTGCATCCCCTCCTATTCAGGATTTGATTGTCTCTCCGCTCGGGGTTGCCCCCAAGAAGAAGGGTAAATTTAGATTTAACGACGGTATATCAAAAGACCAGGCTACTGTGTCTTATGAATCGTTCGACCGGGCGGTCGAGTTGGTCAGGCGAGCGGGCACCGGGCGTTCATGGCAAAAGTGGACATCGAAGCAGCATTCAGGTTGCTGCCGGTCCATCCGTCGAGCCACCGGCTGCTATGATGTTTCGTCGATGGCAGCTATTTCATCGACCTATGTCTACCTATGGGGTGCTCAATCTCATGTGCTTACTTCGAGGCTTTCAGCAAATTCTTGCAATGGGTTGCGAGCCTGAAAGCGGGGTACAGGAGCATTACGCACTACCTCGATGATTTCCTGTTCATTGGACCAGCTGGGAACGACGCTTGCCGTTTCATGCTGGAGGTTTTCACCGGAATCTGTCAAGCTTTCGGGGTACCACTGGCCCATGAAAAAACGGAATGCCCCACGGATCAGTTGACCTTCCTGGGGATTCGGATAGACTCCACGACAATGGAGTGCAGTCTTCCCTGGGAAAAAGTGGTGGACATGCGAGCGGAGCTCAGTGCGCTGCATGGCGCGCTGAGGGTGTCCCTGCGACGTTTGCAATCTATCTTAGGGAAATTAAACTTCACATGTAGAATTATCCCCATGTGCAGGATTTTCTGCAGAAGGATGTCACTCGCTACTACAGGCATTGCGAAACCGCACCGTTTCATAAAAGTTTCCAGGGCCATGCAGGACGACGCAAGGGTATGGTCAGTTTTTCTCGCCAAGTTTAATGGCCGGGCGCTTCTTCAAAAGAAGAGCGCCACCAATGCAGAGTTAGAGCTTTACACGGATGGATCTGGACCGGTTGGCTGCGGTGCATATCTCCAAGGGAGAAGGTGCGCCGCGGTTTGGCTGGAGGAATGGGTAGTTGCAGGTTTAACAAAGAACCTTACATTCCTCGAGTTATTCCCCATTGTGGTGGCAGTACACATATGGGGTACGGCTTTCAGGGACCGGAGAGTCATATTCCACATGGATAAGATAGGGGTGGTGGAGGCCGTAAACAACATCACGGCAACATCCATACTGCTTGTAAGATGCTGTCTCCGCCTGAACATATGGTTCCAGGCAAGACATGTTCCAGTGGTAGAGGAAGGATTGCTTATGCCCTTTCTCGGTTTCAGGAGGAACTTTTCAGGGCATTGGCCCCTCATGCGAACGCCCTGGGGGAATGCATTCCCGTGGAGCTCTGGGAGCTTGGAGCTGCCAGGTGACGAGACTCGTTAGACAGTCTGTTGCCCTGGCAACATGGACCGCGTACAGACGCGTGTGGGCAAAATGGGATGGCCTAGTGGCAATGGCCGGTGGTACTACGACGGAAGATAAGACCATAGGGATCCTGCTTTGGTACTGTAATGATATAGAAATCACAAAGTTGTGGAGACCAGTAGCCAAGGTCAGCAATAATCCAGTTCCGCAAACTTGTAGGTGAAAACAGGAACAAGGTTTATTGAAGTGATCAGAAACCACACAATAATCTGGCAAGGATCAATAGACAGGAAGTGCCTTATATAGGCCAAGGACCAGACACCTGACCAGACACAGCTGAAGAGACTTAGGTACTGATACAATTGCTAGCAGAGTCAAGCTTATAAGGTCTCAATGGAATTCACAACAGGCAGGCTGGCGCAGTGGTAGGGAAGAGGTATAGCAGCCTGGGGACCAGGGTTCAAAACCCAGCAGAGTCAATTCCTCACAGGTACCTGCTGCGGTGCGCCGAGCAAGGCGAAACAAGAGCCATAGTTGGGAGACAGGTCACGGCGCTGGCTTTTATGTTTAAGCTTGCTGGGCAAAGGGACCTTACAAAGGAGTTTCTAGTGCGCAAGGTGGTGCGCGGAATGTTCAACGGTGATCGCAGGCCGGATAACAGGCGGACGATTACCTTTTCCTTGTTACTGAGAATGGCTCAGGTGTTGGTGGTGGTTTGCAGAAACCCCTTTGAATCTTTACTTTTGCGAACAGCTTTTTCCCTGGCGTTCGGAACAGTAGACACGGTTCGAGGGACTGCAAGTGGTAGATACCTGCCTGAAGGAAGGCACAGTAGTAATATGGTTACTGAGGTCAAAGACCGACCAAGTGGGAAAAGGAAAAGAGGTGGTTCTGCATCAGGTTGGCATGGAGTGTTGCCCATATGCTTGTACAGAGGAGTACCTTACGCAGCGACTGGCGGGACGGTGTTCGCTGCTGGTACACGCCGATGGGGCGGCACTATCACGTTATCAATTCAAGAAAGTGTTAAAAAGTGCATTGCAGCGGCTCAGGCTTGAGCAGTCGGAATTCGGGACACATTCTTTCCGTATTAGTACAGCCACGGAGGCAGCCAGGCTGGGTTTGCCCGACGCTGCAGTAAAGCGCATCGGGAGATGGGAATCAGAATGTTTTCATTCCTATGTGAGGCAGAGGGCAGTGGTGTAATGGTTGTTGCTTTTTGCTTTCAGGAGAACAGAAGCAACTGTGGATCGTGGGCCATTCGTATGTGTACTGGGCCCACAGGTTAGCTGCAGTTACCGAAGAAAAGACACAACTGGGCTTTCCTGTTACAGACTTGCATGTTCGGTGGTGCGGGATTCGGGGTCTGCGATGGGCGCAGTTGGATGTGCAGTTGGACACATATGCGCAGCGTTACGGTCAGCCCAGCGTTATATTAATGCATGCTGGCGGGAACGATCTGGGAACGGTGCCCATGAGAAGGATGCTAAAAGTCATGAAAAGGGATGTGGAAAAATGGATGAAGAAGTTCCCGGGCACGTTTCTGGTCTGAGATGAGAAAAAGAAGATAATGGCGTAAAGCGCGCGACCCGGTCAGTCTGGATAAATCAAGACAGAAGATGAACCAGCAGCTCGCTAGTTTCATTAGAAAGTTGGGGTTTGTCGCCATCCGTTATAAGGAGTTCGAGCTGGTCGGTGCCGACGACTTTTTCGGGAAAGGACAAGGTTTACCTTACGGAAATCGGTCTAAAGTTAATGATGTTAGAATTTAGGGAGAGCGTATTGGCTTTGATATCCAGCAAGGGGGGATTGCAGTCTCGGGAGGCGTCCCTCGCATGCTCCGTGGCGGGAGGTGAGTTGCCCGGCCCACTGCTTAATATAAGCATTGGGGCTTTGGGCAGGGCCCAAAGTGTGAGGTCACTGTCCGTGGCCGAGCTCCTCCCCCGGTAAAAGGATTACAGTAGTTCATGTAAATAAAGTTATGTGTTGTTGTTTACAATTGTTTATAATAAAGCTTTGGCCCGTTGTTCTCCCATTTCAGTCGTCGTGTCCTTTATTTATCACCTTAGCCTAAATGGATCATGCATGGGTCATGCTTTTTGACTTAAGAGAGGTTATCATCGGTATATTATAAAAAAGTTTACCCAATAAAAAAGGGATCACTATATACTGCAATACTCTGATTATGCATATATATATATATATATATATATATATATAATTCTGGCCTAATCTACCAAGTTCTCAACTTTCCTATATCTTCTTGGGTGGGTTTGGACCTGAATTCACAAATTTCCGTCCCTTGTCCATGTTCAAGGCTACGCCTTTTAGGCATTGTTAAGTCTGCTTATTTGAACTACTGTACTTTGTACGGTGGAGGGCTTCTATCACTCTTAGCCCACCATATGTGAAATAATTGCTGTATAGAACTACTCTTTACAACAATCAACACACAAATCAGGCACTCACACCATACTGAGGATCGGCAGTAACCGTGAAATAGTACTGCATGTGATTAAGTGACCTGGTTTGTGAAAAATCCATCCGTTGCTATGCCTAAAACTGTGAAATACAGTAAGCAAATGATTAAAAGGAGCCATGTTTAAAATGGTTTGGATTGACAGAGTGATGGGGCATTATGTGACCACATTTGCATGTCCAGTCCAGTTTTCCCAGACTGCAGTGCATATACTGTATTTCTGAGAAATTTGAGCAGGAAATATGTTTTTATCAACTTATTTTTAGACATTCAAATAGAATCACTAATGTACTAGTCCTTATTTTTACTACTGTACTTTGTACGGTGGAGGGCTTCTATCACTCTTAGCCCACCACAGACACCCACAGGTGGGGGGGGAAAGTATTTGATCCCCTCCTGATTTTGACTGTTTGTCCTCCTAATAATGGACAATGCTCCAAGCCACCCTACCAACTTGGTTGAACTCCCCTGCTGCATCCCAATGGAAGTAGTGTTCCTAGCACCCAACATTACTTCTACATCCAGCCTGTGAACCAGGGGGTCATTGCGACCTTCAAGGCCTATTATATTCACCACACATTCTGGATGGAGAGATGGACAGCCAGGAGAGACAATCAATGAATGAGTTCTGGAATAAGTACAACATCATGCAGGTCATCACAAACATTGATTTGTCCTGGATGGAGGTTACACAGTAATGTCTAAAAACTGTGTGAAAAAAAATCCGGCCAGAACTGTGTGGAGGTGGAAGAGCCCATCATAGCAGAAATAATTGACCTTGTGGACTGGGAGATGCAGATGCACAGGACATAGAGGACTTGGTTCAGGCTTTTGGCGAGAGCCTCTCCAATGAGGACCTGGAAAGAATGGTGCAACAGGGCATTGAGGAAGCCCAGGACAGCAGTGACTCCGAAATAGAGCCTCTAAAAGAACGGTCAACTGGGTTTCTCAGCAAGGCTTTACAGTAAATTATGGATGGCAAATATGGTGGCAAATGATCCAGATGCTGCAAGTAGCAGAAATGCAAGATGCATCGTTCTTGGTGTATGTCTTGCTACCAACGTCTTCTAGATGACCATTAAAAACAAAGGCAAATGTCAATTGACCAGTTTATGACCAAGAAAGCCAGTCTGGAGGATGAGCCTGAAGCATCAACTTCTGCCAATTAAAGTGGACTGTTTTTTTGTATAATGTTCCTTTAATTATTTTTTTTTTTAATTTTTTTTTATGTTGCTCTTATGTTTGCTGGATGGAGGGTCTGTTAGTTAGGGATCTGTTTAACAGTGAAGCCAGTGCTCTGGTGGGTGCAAGGCCTGTTATTACCTTTTATTTGTTTCTGGTGTATCGTTGTGTATTAGTGGTGAAATATAGGAAAGTAAAGTTTATAAAAGCATTTAAAGCCTCCTGTAATTGTGTTCCTCAATCAAAAGTACCAGTAACAGACGCAAAGACCCAGTGGGAGATAGATTGCTGATATATATTATACTTTTTTTGTGTGGCTGCAGCAAGGAGATTTCTTTGCAGGGAGCTTGTGATTTTTAATCAGAACCTGTCAAGGAAAGAAATTTCAACAGAGCCATTAGAAGAGCATAAGGGTAGTATAAAATCATGAAATATGAATCAGTTTTAAAAATTCAAAAAGTGTTGTCACTTGATTTGCAGCTCCCTGTTTGATGATGTAGATCAGCATTGATGAGTTCCATGTCCCTTTATTATCACATATATAGTTGTGAGCGTACGAGTTGTTGCTAACGCTGCGGGCTCGCGTAGCGAGGGCCGCGGCTCGCACAGCGAGCCAAGGCCCTCGCGAAGCGAGGGCACTGGGCGAGGGTCTCAGTTGCTGGCATGGAGCGCCGTAGGCGCTCCATGCCCGCACCTGAGGACCTAGCAAAGCGAGGGCCGCTCCATGCCAGCAAATGCTACCCTCGCAAAGTTCAAGTCGCAACCCAAAGAGCACGACACACACATTACGACACTCGCAAACAACATACGACACACGTTCACACACATTACGGCCTCGCAACACTCGGACGCTACTCGCGAACATTACAAAATTAAAAACACAATACATACACACACCACATACATACAAAACTTACCTACAGCAAGAGGTAGCATCCAGGACCTCAAAAATGCAACTTACACCTTCATTTCACTCAAAATAAAAGAGTTTACACACGAAAATATTTGCTAAGCGAGAGAAACAATGGCCGCCGAACAAAACGAAAACGAGGCTACACACGCAAACACCATACGAGACACGTTACGACACATTATGACCTCGCAAACATCAGACGCAACACGCCGACATACAAACATTTACAACACAATAAATACACACAACACACACATAAAAAGCTTACCTACAGCAAGAGGAACCATCCAGCACCTCCAAAAAACAAGTTACACCTTCATTTAAATACAAATAAAACACTTTACACACAAAGAAAATCGCTAAGCGAGAAAAAAAATGGCCGACGGACAAAACGAAAACGAGGCTACAGCACTCTCCACACGTAAAACACCACAACACACTCGCAAAACACCACACGGAAATCGAAAACCACTACGAGGCACCAACAGAAAATCCGCTAAGACGGACAACATATAGAAACCGCCATTTTACGCAAATGCGGAAGTACACCACTACGCTAACGGTTTAGCCTCGCGCACGCACAGCATTACACTGCACACATTCACCCTGCTTATAGAGCAGCTCCACAACACTAATGCTGCACCAACATCAAACAAGGTTCACAGCTCTTCAACACAATGCTTCAAACTAGGTAAAGTATATTCATTTATTAATTGATTACATGTTTACTATTACACACAAAACAACATTAGCTCACTTACAATAACATTGCCGTCATTTTTTGACGGGCAAGTCGCTAGTAATAGTAGAATTTTGAGCAGTGGTATGCCATGTTTCTGATCTGGTCATCTGTTTCATCTCAGAAAAGCACTGACGTCTACTACACCTTCTTCAAAATATGTTTGATTCATTTCTATTCTGCACCTACGATTTTCATGATGTGTTTTACTCCCCTCTGGTTATTCATTGGCAGTCACTAGTTTGCTCACAGCTGTCTTAAAGCTATATAAATCCTTTAAGTAGCAATTACTATTGAATGTGTTTGGATTTAAATATCCAAATTTCACAGATTTAGATAGAAATGTCATCAGGATTGCATAAATGAAAACGATATGTATTAATATGATATGTACAAATACTTAAAATTTAATTAAAATGTATTTTAATTAAGTAAACTTACATTGAAGAATTCACATTTTACCTGAAAATCAGTCTGCCCGATTCATTCACCAAGAACAGACGGAAACCTTTTTGGCGAGAAAATCTGATTACTCTGGGTCTCTGATTCTATTGTTTTCAGTAAAATCATTGGAGAATTAAAAGACTGGGCATGGGTAGACCACATGGGTAGACCACAGGGATTAATTAGACCAATCAGTCCAGCTATTCCTTGGGGTCTGAATATACATAATTTCCCAAAGGCTTTCCAATTGTTTTTTTCCACTGAAAAATAATTGATTTAGAGACACAGGGGTATTTAGTAATTATAATTATAATTATTGGCAATAACAACCCCACTAAAAAAATTGAGTCTGTCTTTGATGGGTGAATCAGAAGGACTTATTGACAAGCACAATTTGCAAATATGAATGTGTTTACTCTAAGAAAGTGTATTTTTAAATAACATCTAGATAGTAAAGTATTTATTATGACTTAAAGTTTTAAATTATATTGCAGATCAGAGTAGATCTAAAAAGGTTGAACTTGATGGACTAAAGTCTTTTTACAAACGTAATTACTGTGAGCCCCATGTAAATCAGGCGCTCTAAGTTACAGGAGTGCCGTAAAAAGTCTGTGGGAGCCTTTCTACAACATTAAGTAGATATAATGCTCCCCTACATTAGGGCGCTCAGCTCACATCCGTAAATCCTTGCCTTCTCAGTAAGAGATTTAAGTGTGGGAGGCACTCAAGCCAAGCTTTGAGTAGGAGAATTGGCTCCAGGAGCCAATAGAAAACCCTAACGGCATGCCCTGGGGATTCCTTCCATTTAAATGCCTGCTAGAAGGGACTCCACATCAGATTCCTCTGGTACCTACATCAATCGCCATTCCTTAAAGGACCTGCGCCACAAAAGGACCCTTCCATGGGTCTTTAAGTGACCTGTGGCAACTAAAAAGTTAACCCCACCGTAGGGGTACTACCAGTACCCCTGCATCACCTAATATTAAACCCCCACGCTGCAGGGTCCTGATCGGGACCCCTGCAGCGCCCCAAATATAAACCTATCTACCCCCCAATAAACTATATTTCTCCTCCTAATTAAATAACTAATCCCCCATAATTAAATACCGACCCCCTAAATAAATAACAAACCCACTAATCAAATACAATGAACCCCCTACTTGCAAAAATAAAAACACCCCCTCCTTACAAAAAATAGAAAAACATTTACTGAAAATAAAAACAGCTTACATTGGAAATAAAAAAGAGAGTACAACAAAATTAAAAAAACATACTATTAAAATAAAAAAAATACAACCTGTAAAAAAAGAAAGGGTTAATAATGCCATTTATCCAGCCAAAATGACCTTCTACATTGATAGTAGTGTCCAGTCCTATTCTTTCTTGATTGAAGCCCATGTCCTCATCTTCTGTGGCAGGAGGGGGCCTTCCCTAAAAACAAAACCAACGCTCTAAAAAATAAAATACTTTAAACTAACGGAGCTCCTCCCAGGAGGTGCTCCCTGCCTCCCAAATGACGGTTCTTGCGCAAGCTAATGCATAAAAGATGCATTGGAGCGTTCTGATTGGTTGAAATAGATGTCAATCAGATTTCAGCCTATCATTTGGGAATTTATTTTATCAGCATAGGTTTTGGGTGTCAGAGTGTCAAGGAATAACTCTTAATCTATTGTAAGGGCCAAAATCAATGGAGATTTTTGCTTTGCTCTTTGTTGGTGTTGTGAAGTTCACTCGGAGCAGTGACCCAGAGCAGTTTGCTCACAATATTTTAGGGTAGGGGGATTAACATAGCTAAGTAGGGTTTGCTCTTTAGTTAGGGCACACGTAGGTGCTTTCTCAAAGATTAGCTTAGGGCCCTATGTAACTATGGATATATATTATACCTCTACTTTGTCCTTTTAAGCATGTACATACAGGGTCCCTGGGTAAATTAATATGAGACCTCCCTTGCAACTTCTTTATACACATATATATATATATATATATATATATATATATATATATATATATATATACATACCTGTGCATATGTGCACTCTGGACTTCCTTCCTCTAAATACCAAGGATTAATTTCACAAGGTCATAACCATGGGAGGCACCCCTCCCCTCCAAGAAAAATCCCTTAAAATTATGTCTTTTATGATGTCTAGAAAAATGGGTATTTAAATGGCAGATATGAATTAATATGAATGTAAATATATGCATTTTGGGAATAAAAAAAACGATCTTGGAGATATAGAGTTATGTAGGAGTGCTAGTGGACAACCACCTAGGTAACAGTGCTCAATGCCAAGCAGCATCTGCAAAGCAAATAAAATATTGGCATGTATAAAAAGGTTATATAAGCAAGGGAAGCAAATATAATTCTGTAAAATAGTTTTTCAACAGACAACATATTATCCCTTGAATTTAAAAGAAAAAAGATTCCACTTTAAGGAAAGAAAGTGGTTCTTCATTGTAAGGATAATTTGACCTTAGAACTTTCTATCAAAGGAGGTTGTGATTCAATAGATAACTTTAAAAAAAGTGGTTGGGCTTTTTGGGAATAAAAAACATACAGGGTAATATTAAATAACTAAGGAGTGGTACTGATCCAGGGAGTAATCCGATTGCCAGCATTTGGGGTCAGAAAGATTTTTCCCCTTATGAGACAAATGGCAATGTTTCAGTTGTTTTTTTGTTTTGTTTGTTTTTGCTGAATCAATTAACAATTAACAATCAATAATTAACTGATATTACAAGGATAGGAAGAGAGCTAAAAAGCTTTAACTTGATAAACTAATAGTCTTTTTTTTTCAACCTTAATTATTATGTAAGAGCAAGAGTAAGAATTAATGGGCAGGAGCAGAGCAAGACAGAAACAGAAAGCAGGAAAAGAGGGCCAGAGTGAAACAAATATGGTCTTTTAAACAAATGAGGTATGAGTCCTGCAGGAGCCTGGGGCAGAGTATGTGACATTGTGATGCTAAGTGACATCGCAGAGTCTGAGCAGTGACAGCCAGCTCTACCTCTGACTGATCATATTATGTGTATCACTATGTAACATGTCATGCAAAGAACTCACACACGGATCATGTACTATCCTCACACACAAAAAAGGTGTCAAGTAGTTTCTGTGACAGACATGTTCTTAGTTTGTGTTCAGTAAGTCCACTACTTACACTTTTAATTGATTCTGAAGGTATCAGTGTAAGCTGAAAAACTGTGGCAAGTGGAATAATTCTTAAAGGGACATGGAACACAATTCTTTTTTTCCATGAAATTAGAAGAGCATGCTTGAAACATTACCATTTTTTTTTTTGCATGAAATGTTTTAAAGTAACAGGACGTACAGATTGTGCATACATTTGAAGATTTCATGGGCAGACAAATATGTCTTGTATCCACAGATCAGTTACAAATTAGAATAAAAAAATTTTCTCCCTTGAGAGCATTTAGGAAAAAGATAAATAACTTCCTTAAGATGCAACAAAAAATATGTCCCTTTAAATGCAATATAAAATGTCATATGCATACACATAATATATAATACATAATATATACACATAATATATAATAAATTAAATGTAAGCACATTTACTGTATTTCAAATACTATTCAGTTATTTTTTGCTCAGGTTTTTTCTGTCTGATTTACAGAAGTAACTATTGAGTACACCATAATTAGGTTCTCTGGTGGTCCAGTGGTTACGATTTGGTGCTTTCACTGCTGCAACCTGGGTTCAATTCCAGTCAGGGAACCAAGAGGTCATACCACCTTGAAGCTGAGCAGGGTTGGGCCTGATCAGTACTTGGATGGGAGACCACCTAGGAATACCAGGAGCTGTATGCTGTGGCCCACTGGAGAAAAAACTGGCAACCCACTCCAGTATCTCTGCCATGTATACTTAGTGGATCAGCATGGTACGTTGCCATCCATGAAGTCATGGAGAGTCAGACACGGCTGAATGACCCAAAAACACACACAACACATCCAGTATTCAGTACTTGGGATAAATCGTTCTTAGAAGTTGGAGATTTACTGTATTTATTGCTCTGCTTGTCACTGTTTTGATTTTTTTATCTCATAAAATGTTTACCCTTAGCATCATATTTCAGTTGATTATTGCACATATTATATCTTATATTAGTAAATAAGTGGGTTCTGTAATAAACAATGATTAATTATTAGGTTTTAATCAATAGGACTGTTTGTAGTCTATCTTATGCATTAGTTTATATATAATTTGTTAAAAAAAAACAGAAGCAGAAGCAATATCAGCATAGTCTACAATTTATGATGATTTTATTCTGTTGGCTAGGGCACCCTACTTTCTAAAAAAGTTTTGTATATTTATTCCATTTTCAGGGGTTTATCATATTTCATCTCATAATTCATAATTTATTAGCTATATACCTATAGGAGTCTCTTCTATTTTGGCTATTAAATTACATTACATGATAAAAGTTTTCTTAGACAGCACTTTTGAATAAATATTGTATACTTTAAAAAATAATAGAGTCTATATTTGATGTCACATTATAATACGAATGCATTTATGGCAATTTCCCAGCTTTAAACTTACTCAAGCATATATATTGCAGTACAACAGATTGTCTGGCCAATTAGCAAGTACTGTATATACTCTAGTATAAGCCGACCCGAGTATAAGCTAGGGCACCTATTTTACCACAAAATACTGGGAAAACTTAGTGACCCGAGTATAAGCCGAGCGTGGGAAATGTGCTGCCCCCTGTGTCCCTCTTGTGCCCTCTGTGTCCCCCACTTGTGTGCACTCTGTGCCCTTTCAGGTGTCCCCCTCTCTCTCCCCTATGTCTCTTCCCCCCTCTCCCTCCCCTGCATCTCTACCCCCCTCCCTCCCCTGCGTCTCTTCCCCTCCTCTCCCTCCCCTGTGTCTCTCCCTCCTCCCTCCCTACCCTGTGTCTCTTTCCCCTCTCCCTCCCCTGTGTCTCTTCCCCCTTCCTCCTCAGTGTATCTTCCCCCCAATCCCTCGTTTCTTTCCCTCCCCCTCCTTTATCATCTTCCTCATCCTCCCTCCTCAACCCCCCTTCTCAACAACCCTCCTCATCCTCCCTTCTCATCCTCAAACCCCCTCCTCATCCTCCCTCCTCATCCCCCCTCCTCAACCCCCCTCAACCCCATCCTCAACCCCCCTCCTCAATCCCCCTTCTCATCCTCAACCCCCCTTCTCATCCTCAACCCCCCTCCTCAACCCCCCTCCTCATCCTCCCTCCTCATCTTCAAGCCCCCTCCTCAACCCCCCCCCTCATCCTCAACCCCCCTTCTCATCCTCAACCCCCCTCCTCATCCTCACCCCCCCTCATCCTCCCTCCTCATTCTCATCTTCAACCCCCTCCTCAACCCCCATCCTCAACACCCCTCCTCATCATCCCTCCTCATCCCCCTCCTTAACCCCCCTCTTCAACCCCCCCTCAACCATCCTCAACCCCCCTCCTCAACCACCCTTCTCATCCTCAACCCCACTCCACAACCCCCCTCCTCATCCTCCCTCCTCATCCTCATCTTAAATCCCCCTCCTCAACCCCCCTCTTCAACCTCACTCCTCAACCACCCTCCTCAACCCCCATCCTCAACCTCTCTCCTTAACCCCCCTCCTCAACCCCCCTCCTCATCCTCAACCCCCCTTCTCATACTCAATCCCCCTCCTCATCCTCAACCCCCTCCTCATCCTCCCTCCTCATCCTCATCTTCAACCCCCCTCCTAAACCCCCCTCCTCATCCTCCCTCCTCAACCCCCCTCCTCAACCCCCCCTCAACCCCATCCTCAACCCCCCTCCTCAACCCCCCTTCTCATCCTCAACCCCACTCCACAATCCCCCTCCTCATCCTCCCTCCTCATCCTCATCTTCAACCCCCCTCCTCAACCCCCCTCCTCAACCCCCATCCTCAATCTCTCTCCTTATCCCCCCTCCTCAACCCCCTCCTCATCCTCACCCCCCCTCCTCAACCCCCCTCCTCATCCTCAACCCCCTTCCTCCTCATCCTCAACCCCTCTCCTCAACCCCCCTCCTCCTCATCCTCAACCCCCCTCCTCATCCTCCCTCCTCAACCCCCTCCTTACTTTACCCTTCTCTAATTACCTCTCCCTTTGCCTTCACTTACCTTCCATCAGCTGCTCCTCCGCTTCTCTGTGCGTCTTCCGGCTGTGTCGGGACCCGGACAATGCTAATGACGTGACATGCATGTGACGTCACATCATTAGCATATGCCGGGTCCCGACACAGCCGGAAGACGCGCAGAGGAGAGGAGGAGCAGCTGCTGATGAAAGGTAAGTGAGGGGAAAGGGAGAGGCAGAGGTAATTAGAGAGGGGTAAAGTGAGGAGGGGGGTTGAGGAGGGAGGAAGAGGAGGGGGGTTGAGATGGGAGGTTGAGGAGGAGGGTTGAGGAGGGGGGTTGAGGTATATCTAAGTCTGCATAGACGACCAGCCACCTTTGACAAAAATACATCAGGAATAATGATGTCGCGAACATAAAATTTTCGGTTCGCGAACAGCGGACACGAACTTCCACCAAATGTTCGCGAACGGGCGAACCCGGCGAACCGCCATAGACTTCAATGGGCAGGCGAATTTCAAAACCCACAGGGACTCTTTCTGGCCACAATAGTGATGGGAAAGTTGTTTCAAGGGGACTAACACCTGGACTGTGGCATGCCGGAGGGGGATCCATGGCAAAACTCCCAAGGAAAATTACATAGTTGATGCAGAGTCTGGTTTTAAGTCATAAAGGGCATAAATCACCTAACATTCCTAAATTGTTTGGAATAAAATGCTTTAAAACATCAGGTATGATGTTGTATCGATCAGGTAGTGTAAGGGTTACACCCGCTTCACAGTAACAGACCAATCTCCGCGTTTAATAGCCTGCAAACAACCGCAAACAGTCCCTTTGCACAACCGCAAACTCCCAGTTTGCACAAGGTTGGATACCAAGCTAGCCATGTCCCGTTCCTTGTCCTCACTGATGTCATTGAAGGTCTCTTCCTCCACCCAGCCACCAAGGGTCCCCGAAAGGTGACAACAAGCCCCCTGGGACGCCTGCTGTGTTTGGTCTTCCACCTCCTCAAAGCCACCTTCCTCCTCTTCTTCAGACTCCTCTCTCTGCGTTGCCTCTGTCTGCGTTATTATAAGGTGTGTACTGTTAATTAGTACTATTCCTATAGGTTTAATCCCTGTTACGTCCACTATTAGGGGACGTGTATATGGCATTGATTTTTGGAACAGGGAGATGGAAAATGATGCTTGGTCGGTCCTACCACTTCAAATTTGGGACACTGCGCGTGCAATCTAAGGTGCCACCAGATAGGAGTGGTGTGTTCAGTTGTACTATTTATTCCTATCAGTTTGATACCTGTTATGTCACCTATCAGGGGACGTGTATATGGCATGGATTTTTGGAAGCGGGAGATGGAAAAAGATGCTTGGTCGGTCCTCCCACTTCAAATTTGGGGCACTGCGCGTGCAATCTAAGGTGCCACCAGATAGGAGTGGTGTGTTCAGTTGTACTATTTATTCCTATCAGTTTAATACCTGTTATGTCACCTATCAGGGGACGTGTATATGGCATTAATTTTTGGAACAGGGAGATGGAAAATGATGCTTGGTCGGTCCTCCCACTTCAAATTTGTGCACTGCGCGTGCAATCTAAGGTGCCACCAGATAGGAGTGGTGTGTTCAGTTGTACTATTTATTCCTATCAGTTTAATACCTGTTACGTCACCTATCTGGGGACGTGTATATGGCATGGATTTTTGGAAGCGGGAGATGGAAAAAGCTGCTTGGTCGGTCCTCCCACTTCAAATTTGCACGTGCAATCTAAGGTGCCACCAGATATGAGTGTCACTGATATTTAATCGATTACAGTCAAAAAAGTGTTGTTTTATGCCACTGTACACTACGGTTGCACCAGATATGACATATCACTGTGCACTGGCAAAAGTTGGCAGAGTAGATGCAATAGGCTTCACACACACGCCTGTAGGCAGGCAATTGCTATTCAATCTATTAAGTCAAAATAGTGTTGTTTTATTTCACTGAGCACAATATAAGCTGTGAGCCTGACACAGGCAGGCAACTAAAATTAGATTACAGGAAAAAAATGGTTGTTTTCAATGTATGGTACACCACCAGGTATGAGTAGTGAAAATAAGCACAATATAAGCTGTTAGGTGTTAGCCTGTCACACACACACACCGGCAGGCAGGCATATGCAATTAGATTACACAGTAAAAAATTATAAAATAAAATAAATGATGTTCTAGCCCTTAAAACGGCTTTTTGGGTTGCTGTCCTTGCAGCAGATATCAGATGAGTCCTTCAGGTCTGTAATGGAAGCTAAATACACAGCCTGGCTATCTATTTCCCTATTAAATCTCCAGCAGCTACACTATCTGTCCTCTCACAACGAATGCAGCTTCAGAATGATTCTAAAATGTATGCTGTCCTTAAGATGGAAGGCTCTGGAAGGGAGTGTATGCTGCTGATTGGCTGGAATGTGTCTGGTGACTGTGAGGTGCAGGGTCAAAGTTTCCTCAAGGATAAAGTATAGGGGGCAAATCGAAAAGCGCATGTGTTCGCCGTCCGCTGCGAACGCGAACATGCCAAAATCGCCGCGAATAGTCCGCGGGCGAACTGTCCGCGACATCTCTAATCACGAAGTGTCTGACATGGAAGCTCACATTGGGAGTGTCTGATGTAGATAATTACATCTCCCGTAGACTCTCATCCCAGCCACCACTGAAGGATTGGTTTTGGATTCTGAAGACAATATACATTATACAGAGGAAGGTAGCATCAGTTCTTATTAGTGGTACAGGTAAAAGCCAGTTTCGGGGTCATAATGTTCACCTTGGCTTTCAGTTGAGGATGAATACCTTTGGGGATCATAGTATACACAATACTTATTTTGTATTACGGTATATTGTTTAGGTTCCAGCTATTTTTCCTATAGGCTTAGTACAATTTTAGAATGTTCCTTATTGTATTTTTATTTACACTACGCCGTCACTGTGTATTTTAATCAATAATGTCATAATTTTAATAGAGTATTGACCATTAATAGAATTGTACCTATAAGTGTTATGCACTTAGGTACTGAGTGTTAATTTATGGTATTGATCGCAGTCAGCAATAATTAAGATTGAAAACGCATTTTTTTTTCAAATAGCTGCAAAGCAAAGCTTTAGCTGTAAAATATAATTGAAAAATATATTTTAAGGTAAACTGTTTTTTTTTTTTAATCTTCTGCCTAAAGCTTTGGTCTGCTGCTGTTTGTACATGTATTTTAATACTAATTAATGTTGAACTAAAAATAGCTTTTCCTTTAAGCCTATTATGTTTATGGCTTATATAGCTACTAATGTTGAGGTATTCCAAATCTGTCGTGCTCCTTTAATGAAAAGATTGAACACTGATTATTTTAAAAACCTTGAAAATGGTCATTAGACTAAAACATTTAATAACTTTGCAGAGTATATCATTCCTAAGCCATGTAGATCACTGTATTAATACTATAACACCAATAAATATATTAATTACTGCAGAGCATCACAGGATATCCCCCTTATACAGAATATTGCCAGAGAGCTGCAGAACATTATTCTATTTAACATTCCCTAGTATACAGAGGTGCAACACTCTGTAGGCCTGGCCACAAAAGGATTGGAAATATCTTGCAATGATTGCAGATCCAGACATTTCAGCTAACCCCTGTCAGCACATCGCAGGCTGATCACATTAGGATCCTAATGAGCCGCATCATAAAGGCATCTGGAGCAAGATAATCAGGTTAGAGAGCAGGAGACAGGAGGACCGAGACACCCAGACCCTAACTAGCATGTGCGTGTATATATATATATATATATATATATATATATATATATATATTTACTCAAAGACAAAATATTTTTTTCTTAATATGTTTAATTTATAGAAATCAAAAACGTTTACATGTTAATGTAGAAAAAGGAAACTAGATAAACAGATAAACATGTTAATATATACAAGCACACACAAACAGAAACAAATATATTAATGCACTCAGTCAAATTCTATCTCCTTATAGTGACATTAATGAACATGGCATATATATCTGAGTAACCCTAAGATGCCTATAGTGGGAGAATATAAGGTCCCAGTGCAAAATAAAATATATAGGGGTGAACTCCTCAGGAGCCTGGGATCCACTGCTCCTAAAATTTGTACTGCCTGCTCCTAAATATTTTTCAAAAGTATAATGCATCTCTATGTAGGTCTTCCACGCTCCTAGAAAACCTCCTGTCTTACTCCTAAAAAATCTTACTGGCTCCTAAAGTTTTTATATATATTTGATTACCTCTGTGTGCACATGCCTGCCCAGATACAGTATATACCCAACATCCCAACCTTATCTGACAGTAATTACTCAAACCAAGTCCTTCTCCCCCCCCCCCCCCCCCCCCCCCCCCATTCCTTTCTCCAGCACACATCCAGCTTTTTCTTCCATAAGGAAGGCAGTTAGGGAGATAATGTTCAGGCAATATGGGAAGCAATCTCTTATGGAGCAGTACATGCCCCACAAGCCATATAGAAACAGCATGACTTGCCAATACATTTAGTACATTTCAATGAAACATGAAGGACAGTACAGAAGACATAGGAGTGGTATCAGAAGTATTAAAAAAGGAAAATGTATTCCATAGAGTTACAGAAGATAGGTAGGGAAATGAGAAAGACATAGGAAAATGAGAAAGAGAAGGACACAACCAGATAAAAAAAATTAGATACAGGGATTTCACAGTGTGGCTTCCTTCAGTAACTCTTGTCTCTTGTTACACAGGTGCTTTTTAAATGTTCTATTATGGAAGTATCTAGGTGGTTAAAGGAACATTATATTGAATTTTTTTCTATAGGGTCTTCGGAATGACTAACTTCATAATGGATTAAATGGTAATTAGGGTAATTAGGCCACATGACTCGGGAGAAGGGATAGGTCTAGATCACAGTCTAGACACAACACCATTGTGGCCATTCTTCTACAGCCAGCTCCTGTTCTAGATCATATGGCTATTCCAGGTGTAGGGGTGATAGGTCTCATTGCACGGCATAGAAGGTATTCAAGGCATGAGCCCACTTATAGAGGTGGAAGTCACGTTTCTCGTCATATTAGTGGTTGCTGTTCTTTTTCATTCAGGGATGCAGTTGAATGGCAGCAGGCTACTACAAAGAAAAAAAAAAAGATCATCAGGAAGTCTATTGGGTGTTCTTTATATAATGCACAGAGAACAAGTGGAGATGATAAGTACAAGTCAACAATTTATGCCCATGGAACCACTGTCAGTGACTGGGGAGCAATGTGACATAGGGTCAATGGAGCCTGTTGGGGCTACAGGGGAGGCTATTAATGTTTCAGTGCCATCTATGCAGGTTATGCTGGGAACAAGACAGTTAAGGCAACCTATAGCTGACACTGAGAATATACCAGGTCATACATTTCCTCTTACTGGCGGTACATCAATGGTGGGGACTTTTATTTCACAAGGGTTTACAGCCATAAGTGCTATAGTAACTGGGCCTAGTGCTGCAGAGCACATATCACCTACCATTAGCATCCCTTCATCCCTCACAGAGTCTCAGTCATAAAGGTGGCTAATAAAACACATATAACTTGTTATTTGTGCTCTTCTGGCAAGATTGGCAAGCACCTTGCTTTAAAAATAAAGCAAGGAATGTGGAATAGAGAGTTAATTGAATTGTTTTCCCTCCTCTCGGCATCTTGCTATTCAGAGATTAAGGAGGATCTTAAAGTGAGTGATGTAAAAAAGCAGAAGGTGAGAGAACGCGTTTGTACAGAAAACATTTGAAAACTGGCTCCATGTGTTTACTATAACGGCTTGTATTTTGGGTGAGACGCATCCTTACCTCAGTTCAGACTTTGCATATCTTTATGAAATTGTTGATGCTCAACGTAAATTTAGAGGGCTACTGTGGTGGCAGCATGACAAGGGTTTTCACCAGAGTCTATCGGTTATCCCTTATATGACTTAAGAAAGAAAAATATGTGTATTCCTAAATCTAACATCATGTCCCCTGCACATGTCAACATTCAGCCCTTTCAGGGAGGGGCTGGTGGTAATTGTGGCGCAACAACATGAAGGAACGTCTGTTTCTCCTTCATTGAGGGGCAATGTAAGTGGGGAGTGGGGTGCCAACTGAAGTATGTCTACTCTTCTTGCTCTATGCAGCTAAAAAGTGTTTCAAGAAGAATGTGGCATCTGGGTCCAGTGAATTGTCCTCTTCTAAAACCTCAGACTTCTTACCTGGCTAAACAAGAATGGTAGGGTTTAGAACAAAATCGGAAGCTACAGAGCTATTGAAGACTGGTTCTGGGGAAGGTCTCATTATCCCAGTAGAAAGGGTTGTTGAAGGAAATAAAATAAACTCTTCTTTCCGCTTTATGTTTTCCTGAAATTATTAGGGCTAAGCTAACTTTGACTAGGATGACTGGGCCGTTTCTTTCTTCTCCAACTCCAAATTTAGTGATTCTAATCTGGGCCTTGTTCCCAAAAAAGATATAAAACAATTTAAGATGATTCATGATTTAAGGGTCATCTGTCAGCGATAAGGAGCTAATGGCCATGTCATAATCATTGTTTGGCCAAATAGTCCAAATGGCCAAATTGGCAAAGAGAGGTGCACTAATTCATTTTGATAATGCTATTATTGTTGACCTGTTTTTTTTCCTATGTGGTTCACTATCTTAGTTATTGAAGTGCATTTCTCTATTGAAGAGCATTTCTTTATTGAAGTGCATTTCTTGAGTGGCATGTCATGGAGGCGTCTGGCTATCAGTCATGGCACACTATTTGGATAATATTCTGTTTGTGGGTCCTACCAACTCTTCCATCTGAAAGAGATTTCAGAAAACTTTTAAGGAGTTGGCTTTACAATTTGGAGTCTCTTTAGCTTTGGATAAATCTTAAATCATGTCTTCAATACCTAGGTGTTATGACTAAGATTTGGAGAACAATGCGCACCTCAATTTCCTCTCTCTAGGTTGTGACTTTTTGTGTTTAATCTCTAGTTGCTAGATCTCATTTTACAGAGGGCCATAAACCTCCCCTTTTATGGCTATCTGAGGCCAGGGAGGATACATGCCTTGCCGCACTTAGTTGTCGTATATCCACATAAATCCCTGTAGAAACTTAACATTTTGTCCCATACATGACTAAATTTAATTTATATTATATAAGCATATTCTAGAGCCTACTTCTAGCACCAATACATTATTTATACTGTATAAAATGACCCCAAACCACCTTATTACATCAATAACATATACATTGTAACCAAGAAACCATGACAGTAACTATATGCACGCATTACATATATAACAGTAACTATATGCACACATTAATTCTTTACACATGACGCATAAATGAAAGACAAATTGTTACAATCATTAAAACACATCCCATGTACATTTGATAGCCTTTGATATTAGCAAACAGATGTGATAGAGTCCTAAATAACAGTGTTACTTGGGGGTGCAGGGGAGCCCCAAAATCAGTCATGACACTCTACATCTCAATTTACTCAGAGGTAGTGGAATGTAGGTTTCCTGGCAACAAGATAGCACACTTACTGTCTGCCCTTCTAACATTGTTAGCTGTTAAGAAGAGGACCCTCAAAGTGTTGCAGTTGGTGTTTGGCAAGCTGTAGTTTGCTTGCAAAATTATCCCAATGGGACATATTTTTATAGTGGGCTATCTTTATTTATTTATTGTGTGGCTAACTACTTGTTATACAGATTATATCCTTGTTAAATATGTCTTATATTAATATATATTTGTATATGTTGTTTTGTAATATATCTATTATGATCCAATTGCTATTTGTAAGGACATGTCTAAGAGGCCCATTGTTAAAATAACACAATGGGAGAATTCATCAGCTGAATACTTCCTGCTGAGTAATTAGGCTAGCCAGTAGTGATGTCGCGAACCTAAAATTTTTGGTTCGCGAACCGCGAACGCGAACCGCCGCAAATGTTCGCGAACCGGCGAACATCGGCGAACCGCCATAGACTTCAATGGGCAGGCGAATTTTAAGACCCACAGGGACTCTTTCTGGCCACAATAGTGATGGGAAAGTTGTTTCAATGGGACTAACACCTGTGGTATGCCGGAGGGGGATCCATGGCAAAACTCCCATGGAAAATTACATAGTTGATGCAGAGTCTGGTTTTAAGCCATAAAGGGCATAAATTACCTAACATTCCTAAATTGTTTGGAATAACGTGCTTTAAAACATCAGGTATGATGTTGTATAGATCAGGTAGTGTAAGGGTTAGGCCGGCTTCACAGTGACAAACCAAACTCCCCGTTTAACGCACCGCAAACAACCACAAACAGTCCATTTGCACAACCGCAAACTCCCCATTTGCACAAGGTTGGATACCAAGCTAGCCATGTCCCGTTCCTTGTCCTCACTGATGTCATTGAAGGTCTCTTCCTCCACCCAGCCACCAAGGGTCCCCGAAAGGTGACAACAAGCCCCCTGGGACGCCTGCTGTGTTTGGTCTTCCACCTCCTCAAAGCCACCTTCCTCCTCTGACTCCTCTTCTTCAGACTCCTCTCACTGCTTTGCCTCTCTCTGCATTATTATAAGGTGTGTTAAGTAGTACTACTCTTATCAGTTTAAAACCTGTTACAGCACATATCAGGGGGCGTGTATAAGGCCTGGATTTTTAGAACCAGGAGATGGAAAAAGATGCTTTGTTGGTCGTATCACTTCAATTTTGGGGCACGGCACGTGCAGTCAAAGGTGCCACCAGATAGGAGTGACGTGTTTGTAAGTACTACTCTTATCAATTTAATACTTGTTACGTCACCTATCAGGGGGCGTGTATAAGGCCTGGATTTTTAGAACCAGGAGATGGAAAAAGATGCTTTGTTGGTCGTATCACTTCAATTTTGGGGCACGGCACGTGCAGTCAAAGGTGCCACCAGATAGGAGTGACGTGTTTGTAAGTACTACTCTTATCAGTTTAATACTTGTTACGTCACCTATCAGGGGGCGTGTATAAGGCCTGGATTTTTAGAACGAGGAGTTGGAAAAAGATGCTTTGTTGGTCGTATCACTTCAATTTTGGGGCACGGCACGTGCAGTCAAAGGTGCCACCAGATAGGAGTGACGTGTTTGTAAGTACTACTCTTATCAGTTTAATACTTGTTACGTCACCTGTCAGGGGCGTGTATAAGGCCTGGATTTTTAGAACCAGGAGATGGAAAAAGATGCTTTGTTGGTCGTATCACTTCAATTTTGGGGCACGGCACGTGCAGTCAAAGGTGCCACCAGATAGGAGTGACGTGTTTGTAAGTACTACTCTTAGCAGTTTAATACTTGTTACGTCACCTATCAGGGGCGTGTATAAGGCCTGGATTTTTAGAACCAGGAGATGGAAAAAGATGCTTTGTTGGTCGTATCACTTCAATTTTGGGGCACGGCACGTGCAGTCAAAGGTGCCACCAGATAGGAGTGACGTGTTTGTAAGTACTACTCTTATCAGTTTAATACTTGTTACGTCACCTATCAGGGGGCGTGTATAAGGCCTGGATTTTTAGAACCAAGAGATGGAAAAAGATGCTTTGTTGGTCGTATCACTTCAATTTTCGCGCACGGCACGTGCAGTCAAAGGTGCCACCAGATAGGAGTGACGTGTTTGTAAGTACTACTCTTATCAGTTTAATACTTGTTACGTCACCTATCAGGGGCGTGTATAAGGCCTGGATTTTTAGAACCAGGAGATGGAAAAAGATGCTTTGTTGGTCGTATCACTTCAATTTTGGGGCACTTTGTGACATTAGCTTCTTACGCTCAAACATGTCCTTTACAGGCACCTGACTATGGGCAGATGAGCAGGAACTGCTCAAGGCGAGAGACGGATTGGCGTATGGTTGAGAGAGGGCAAGGAGGACAGCAGTGGTTGATGTGGCTTATGATGCTGCACCAGGAGGAGGATGGCGGCTTTGAGTTTGTGTGCTGCTTGTACTCATGTGTTGGTCTGGAGTCACCCAAACATTAGGTCTCAACCTGTAGAGGATAAGGGAACCAGGCTACTCTAGACCTCATTCATCATTACAGGTTTTGACAGATTGGTACTATGCTTCCAAGCTACTGTGACAACAGATATGAGTGGCACTGTGTGTCATGAATCAGCCAGTGGCCATATTGGATTTGGCGTGAACTATGCTGGGGCCATTTTGTGACTGGCAGCGGTGGCCATTTTGGGCTGGGTGGTCTTCCACATGCTGTTGCCATGGGGAGGAACAAAAGGTTTGGGGCTCCCAGACACCCTGTTATACTGTTATACGGTTATACTGTTATATTATTATGATTATTGTCTAAGGAAATGAGCAGGGTTCCCATCACCATCAATAAAAGTCATCATAATTCATGAGATGGATTGATGTGGAAACCCTGCCCCAATCCCATATACTATGAGGATATTAGGTGGTTTTATGTGGGGTGCGCTTTTACGCTTGTACTTAAATAGACTGACAGTGTGTGGAATATGTACACATATGTATATGATAGTATGGGGTAGTCATGCTGGATACATTGCCACATACATCTTGCAACAGGAGAAGGACCCCAGCTGGCCACCAAGGTTAATCCTTTAAGTACACATACTTAAGTCAGGAAAAATAGGGTCCCAACAGACATAGGGGCACCATCTATCCAGGGGGCCTCTGGGGTCTCCCTAGCCCAGATCCAGGGGCCTGGGCCATAGCAAAGAGATGTGTCTCTCTTGACTGCCAGTGCCCAAATGACTCTGTTAGCCACACCTAGTGGGCGGCCCAGGGGAGGGGTCTGGAAGTTCCCAGAGCTTACCTCTAGTCCATTGGATAGAGGTAATCAAGTTACTCTGGAGATTACCCCATTGGCCAAGAGGAAGATAAGGGTTGGACAAAGGGGTAGCCACTCCCTGTACTGTTTTTGTGAGTTGTTTAAATACTTGTGTAAAAATAAAGAAGTTGTTCATAATTTTCATCAAGACTTTGTGTGCAGGTGTATTATTGACCCAAGGGCATATGCTGGCAGAGGAGATCGTTTCTGACTCCCTTCCAGGTTCTCCCAGGCACACTACCAAAAGCTGAGACTTATGCTCTTGCATCCGCAAGGAAGGTCCATTGGTCTGAGTCACCCAAATCTTAGGTCTAAAACCTACAGGAGATAAGAGGACTAGGAACCTCTATACTCCATCATCATTGTAGGTTGTGACACTGTGCACTTGCAGAAGTTGGTAGAGTAGACGCTGTAGGTCTGACACACACGCTTGCAGACAACTAACTGCTATGCAATCTATTACAGTAGAATTTTTTTTTTGTTTTAAATGTACACTACTGTTACACCAGATATGAGTGGTGTGTTAAGTAGTACTACTCCTATCAGTTTAATCCCTGTTATGTGCCTTTTTTTTGGGTTTGGTTGTTGAAGCCACAGTGCAGCACCAGAGGCCAGAAAAATTAGGCATGTACACATGCCTGAAAAATTAGGTATTGTTGATCTTGCAGCGAGCAGAGAAGAAGGTAGGCCTGATTCAACGCCCCATCCCTGCATATCCACACTCAGAGATTGAGGGGGCGACCCTTACAAGGCCACGGGCCAGAGATATAAAGGGGGACCATCCCAAATAAGCACACAAGAGGGGACAAAGGTAGTGAAGGGGACATAGAGGCCCATGGACTGACGGTCGCCATCTTGGCAGGAAAAGGGCCCAGCAATTAAGCCAAGCTGACCCAGCACAGGCAGCTACTTGAGTCAAACGCTGTACAATTACACCTTAATAAAGCTGAAACATGCAGCAGCAGGGATTCTAAACGGCCACACAGGGACAAGGAGGCTAACAGCCCCCACAGTCTCTGCACCACTCTTTTTAACAGATAACCCAAGGGGCTAACCAGGGACCTTGCCCACAAAAAAAAAGCAGAATTTTATTGGAGGAATTATTAGTGTCTTTACCCCCCAAGAGAGGACATAATATACGGTATCTTTAGACTACCTGATGGCCAACCTCCTTTAGCCCCAATGCTATCCAAGAAACATTTCAAAACTTCGATCAGACCATATATTCATCCCAATCCCGCTGCAGAGGATCTGACATAGAGTCCTTCCTACTACAGCAAGAAGTCCACAAAATACCTGTACCTCAATTGGACAGCTTGAACCTAGACATATCCCAAGAGGAAGTTAAATCTACAATCCAAGATCTTAAATTTGGCAAGTCCCCAGGGCCAGACGGTTTTACTCAACTGTACTATAAGAAATTTTAGCCCTTGCTTACCCCCGCACCTAACATCTTTGTTTAACACTATACTAAATGGAGAACCTATGCCCCCTTAATTGAATCAGGCCGACCTCATAGTCTTTCCAAAAGAGGGTAGGGACACGAATCTCAAACTGTATTACAAGGCAGCGCAGCTGGCTTTCATTCCTCTGGCGCATTCTCCAAAACACATCAGCCGCTCTGGGTATTTATGGAAAATGTAAGCATGTCATCTTATACATGGGATACAGTAATATGGATTCCAGGCCTGTATACTTTTTTGAGAAACTTGAAAAACCCATTGATTAAGCACTCATTAAAAATATGGACGAAGATGAACTGGACACAAAAACTGGACACTCGGGTATCAGATCTTACCCCTATCGTACCCATCCCCACTTTAAGATACATCTTCCGGAAAGCTCTCTCAGTTGGTGGAAGTCTCAGAACCTACTAAGGGTTGGTCCATGGTGGCATGATGACAAAATAATGACCTTTGAGTGGGTGAGAGATATATACAATTTACCCCTGGCTGAACACTATCATTTTTGCAGGATACATCATTTTATATATACGATAAGTGGTAGGGGAACCCCCCAAAGAAACACCTGGCTACTCAAAAAATGTAGGGATTCCCCCTTTCAGCCTGGTATTATTAGCCTCATGTATGAACTATTTAATGAAAACTCATGGGCAAACAAACCAGACTATACCAAAGCCTGGGAGAGGGATTTGGGCACCGAGTTGGCAGATAGCACATGGGATAAAAGTTGGCAAGGCTTAAGTAGGGGATCTTTAAATTATAGTCTGCTTGAGACTTCAATAAAGGTCCTACACAGGACATATATTACTCCTTTTAAGCTAATAAATGAGATCCAAAATGTAGCAGCTCATGTTTTAGGAACAGTGGGAATGAGGCTACATTTATTCATGTCTGGTGGGATTGTTCGGCAGTCATAAGACTATGGGAAGAAACATGCTTACTAGCTTCTAAAATGTTTAAGATTGACCTAATAAAATATTTTTTGAAAGAAAAAATACACATAGCTAGTAGTTGGAAAACCCCAAATTAAAACTTTCAGGAATTAATAAAAAAAATCAACTATTTACTGCTCAACGAGAGATTTAACCATGTAGTCTTGGATAGAATCACCCAGTTCCAGACAATTTGGGATCCCTGGATAACATCCCCATTTAGTGCCCCCCTAATATAATAAAACATTTGTTAATGGTTGAAGCGACTCAGGGGGAAGGACCGGAGTGGGGGAGCCCTGGAGGAGACCCTTCAGAAGCAACCGGCGGCAAAATCATCCGAGGAAAGGAGAGGTCGCCTACTGAAGCCTGCCCTAGGGTAACCCAAGGGCGATTGAGCAGGTTAGATATTGTAAATAATAAGCTACTGCTGGAGTGATGATAGATAATAGGACTTTACTATTGTCTGTTTTACCATGTCTTAGGTTTCTCTTAAAAATTGCAATCACAGTAAAAAAAAAGAAAATGTATTAACCAAAAAAGTAAAAAAAAGAAGGCCTAGCCACCTACTTTTAACAAAATGTCTTCATTGTAAATATGTATTTTTGCACAACTGTTGTGTTATGCAAGACTGTTCAATATGCTTTCTTTTTCATTACATGCCGTACGCCTTCTGGCATAAAAATTGAAATTCAAAAATTAGATATTGTTGCAGCCGCTGCTGTTGCAGCGGCCAGAAAAATTGACCTTTGTTCCCCAGGCAGAAAGTGCCATAAAACATTGCCTCTTCTTGAACCCTAGTTGGTGGCGGATAATTCACGCAAGTCATCCGGCATTCACAGATAACATACAGCAGCGTGTGGACCATTTATAGCCGAAGGCAGCTCATCTCATCAGGCCTTTTTCAGTTGAATGTATCGGCGAGTGTCAGTCCCTTCGGATCCATCCCTCATTCATCTTTATAAAGGTGAGGCAATCTATACTTTTTTGCCCTAGGCGACTTCTCTTCTCGGTGACAAAACCTCCTGCTGCACTAAAGGTCCTTTCTGACAGGACACTTGAAGCGGGGCAGGCCAGAAGTTCAATTGCAAATTGGGATAGCTCAGGCCACAGGTCTAGCCTGCATACCCAGTAGTCAAGGGGTTCATCGCTCCTCAGAGTGTCGATATCTGCAGTTAAGGCGAGGTAGTCTGCTACCTGACGGTCAAGTCGTTCTCTGAGGGTGGATCCCAAAGGGCTGATGCGATGCGTAGGACTGAAAAAGGTCCGCATGTCCTGCATCAATAACACGTCTTTTAAAAGTCCTGTCCTTGCCGGCGTGGTCGTGGGAGGTGGATTACTTTCACCTCTTCCCCTGTTATATTGCCCTTGTGCTGTGACATCACCCTTATATGCTGTGTAAAGCATACTTGTTAATTTGTTTTGGACCTGCTGCATCCTTTCTGACTTGCGGTAATTTGGTAACAAATCAGGCACTTTCTGCTTATACCGGGGGTCTAGTAGCGTGCACACCCAGTACAGGTCGCTCCCCTTCAGCCTTTTTATACGAGGGTCCAGCGACAGGCACGACAGCATGAAAGACCCCATTTGCACAAGGTTAGATGCCGAGCTAGTCATGTCCCGTTCCTCGTCCTCAGTGATCTCGCTGAAGATATGTTCTTCCCCCCAGCCACGTACAACACCACGGGTACCAGATAGGTGACAAGGAGCACCCTGGGATGCCTGTTGTGATTGGTCTTCCTCCTCCCCCTCAAAGCCACATTCCTCCTCTGACTCCTCTTCCTCACAATCCTCTTCCAGCGTTGCCGCAGGTCCAGCAAGCAATGCTGATAAGGCTGTTTCTGGTGGTGATGGTGACCACAACTCTTCCTCTTCCTCGTCACGCTCATCTACGGCCTGATCCAGCACTCTTCGCAGGGCACGCTCCAGGAATAAAACAAATGGTATGATGTCGCTGATGGTGCCTTCGGTGCGACTGACAAGGTTTGTCACCTCCTCAAAAGGACGCATGAGCCTACAGGCATTGCGCATTAGCGTCCAGTAACGTGGCAAAAAATCCCCAGCTCCGCAGAGGCTGTCCTAGCACCCTGGTCATACAAATACTCGTTAATGGCTTTTTCTTGTTGGAGCAGGCGGTCGAACATTAGGAGTGTTGAATTCCAACGTGTGGGGCTGTCACAAATCAAGCGCCTCACTGGCATGTTGTTTCGCCGATGGATATCTGAAAAGTGCGCCATGGCCGTGTAGGAACGCCTGAAATGGCCACACACCTTTCTGGCCTGCTTCAGGACGTCCTGTAAGCCTGGATACTTATGGACAAAGCGTTGTACGATCAGATTACACACATGTGCCATGCACGGCACATGCGTCAACTTGCCCAAATTCAATGCCGCCAACAAATTTCTTCCGTTGTCACAAACCACTTTGCCAATCTCTAGTTGGTGCGGAGTCAGCCATTGATCCACCTGTGCGTTCAGGGCGGACAGGAGTGCTGGCCCGGTGTGACTCTCTGCTTTGAGGCAAGTTAACCCCAAGACGGCATGACAGTGCCGTATCCGGGATGTGGAATAGTATCTGGGGAGCTAGGGGGGTGCCGTTGATGTGGAGCAAGACGCAGCAGCAGAAGAGGACTCAGCTGAGGAGGTTATGGAAGAGGATGGAGTAGGAGGAGTAGAGGAGGTGGCAGCAGGCCTGCCTGCAAGTCGTGGCGGTGTCACCAACTCCTCTGCAGAGCCACGCATTCCATACTTGGCAGGCGTCAGCAGGTTTGCCCAATGCACAGTGTAGGTGATATACCTGCCCTGACCATGCTTTGCAGACCAGGTATCAGTGGTCAGATGGACCCTTGCCCCAACACTGTGTGCCAGAGATGCCATTACTTCCTTTTGCACAATTGAGTACAGGTTGGGGATTGCCTTTTGGGCAAAGAAATTTCGGCCGGGTACCTTCCACTGCGGTATCCCAATCGCTAAAAACTTTTTAAACGCCTCAGACTCCACCAGCTTGTATGGTAAAAGCTGTCGGGCCAAGAGTTCAGACAAGCCAGCTGTCAGACGCCGGGCAAGGGGGTGACTTTGTGGCATTGGCTTCTTACGCTCAAACATGCCCTTGACAGACACCTGACTGTGGGAAGATGAGCAGGAACAGCAAGAGGCGAGAGACGTAGTGGTGGAGAGTTGAGAGGGGGCAAGGAGGACAGCAGTGGTTGATGTGGATGAAGATGCTGGACCAGGAGGCGGATGGCGGCTTTGAGTTTGTGTGCTGCTTGTACTCATGTGTTGATCCCATTGGCGTTTGTGATGTGACATCATGTGCCTTCGCAAAGCAGTTGTACCTAGGTGGGTGTTGGACTTCCCACGACTCAGTTTCTTTTGGCACAGGTTGCAAATGGCATCGCTGTTGTCAGAGGCAGACACACAAAAAAAATGCCACACTGCTGAGCTCGGCGATGACGGCATTCTGGTGGTGGCAACAGCATGCGTTGATTGGCGTGCTGTCTGGCTGACCCTGGGTGCTGATGCATGCTGTCTGACTGTGCCACTAGCTCGTTGCGATGACCTCCCTCTACTTCCAACTCGTCTCCTCCTCCTCTCTGTCTCCCCATCTGAACTTTCCCCCTGTTCTTCTTCTCTTCTAGCAGGCACCCACGTGACAACCACGGACGCATCGTCATCATCATCACCCGCCTCACTTGTATATGACAACTGAACAAAGGAAGCAGCAGCGGGTACATCATCATCATCATCACATCGTACGTACATGTGTGTAATGCTGCCTGACTGAGACATATCCCTGTTATCTACATTCTCTGGCAATAATGGTTGCGCATCACTCATTTCTTCAAACTGATGTGTAAATAACTCTTCTGACTGATCAATTGAATTGGCTGTGGTACTAGTGTTGGTGGTGGCGGCAGGCGGGTGAGTGGTAACTTGAGAGGTGCCCGAAGCTAAGCTGGAGGAGGATGGTGTGTCAATGTTCCAAGCGGAAACTGTAGAAGATTGGGTGTCCTGTGTTAGCCAGTCAACTACGTCCTCTGAACTTTTCAAGTTCAGGGTAACTGGCCTCTGAACACTGGGCATTATTGTAGGGCCAAAGGGAATCACAGCACCACGACCACGACGGCCTCTGCAGGTGTCCTGCCTCTGCCTGTCATTTTTTTTTTAATGTGGACTGTTGGTACCCCAACTAGACTGGATTGGTTGAACTTGGCACAGTACTTGTAAGCGGGACACACACTATGGGTAGCGGTCAAGCAAATGAACTTTGATTGACGGTCAGGCAAATGCACTTAGATTTAAGAAAATAAAAGTTTGGGTTTTTTAAATGTGGACTGTTGGTACCCCAACTAGACTGGATTGGTTGAACTTGGCACAGTACTTGTAAGCAAGACACACACTATGGGTAGCGGTCAAGCAAATGAACTTTGATTGACGGTTATGCAAATGCACTTAGATTTAAGAAAATAAAAGTTTAGGTTTTTTAAATGTGGACTGTTGGTACCCCAACTAGACTGGATTGGTTGAACTTGGCACAGTACTTGTAAGCAGGACACACACTATGGGTAGCGGTCAAGCAAATGAACTTGGATTGACGGTTATGCAAATGCACTTAGATTTAAGAAAATAAAAGTTTGGGTTTTTTAAATGTGGACTGTTGGTACCCCAACTAGACTGGATTGGTTGAACTTGGCACAGTACTTGTAAGCAGGACACACACTATGGGTAGCGGTCAAGCAAATGAACTTTGATTGAGGGTCAGGCAAATGCACTTAGATTTAAGAAAATAAAAGTTTGGTTTTTTTAAATGTGGACTGTTGGTACCCCAACTAGACTGGATTGGTTGAACTTGGCACAGTACTTGTAAACAAGACACACACTATGGGTAGCGGTCAAGCAAATGAACTTTGATTGACGGTTATGCAAATGCACTTAGATTTAAGAAAATAAAAGTTTGGGTTTTTAAAAGTAGACAACTAGTAAACAATATTATATTGTATGCGTTGTGCACACACAGTATAAGCTGTGAGCCTGACACACACACTTGCAAGCAGGGGCTAGCAGGGAGACAGGCAAATGAAGCTAGATTTCACAGAAAAAAAACGAAGAAAAAAAAATGATGTTATAGCCCTAAAAATGGCTTTTTGGGGTGCTGTGTTTACAGCAGAGATCTGATGAGTCCTTCAGCACTGCACTGGACACTGAATAAACTTGCCTAGCTATTGATTTCCCTATTCAATCAGCAGCACTTAACTCAGCCTCCTCTCAGTAAGACTGCAAGTTAGTTATGATTCCAAAATGGCTGCTGTCCATGAGGTAGAAGGGTGTGGAAGGGAGTGTATGCTGCTGATTGGCTGGAATGTGTCTGCTGACTGTGACATGCAGGGTCAAAGTTTGCACAATGATAAAGTATTGGGGGCGGGTCGAATCTCGCATATGTTCGCTGTTCGCCGCGAACGCGAACATGCTATGTTCGCCGGGAACAATCCACCGGCGAACTATTCGCGACATCTCTATTAGCCAGCCTTCTTATCTTAATTATGTTACCTTTTAATACTCTGCACCCAGACTAATTGAATTGCCAAGAACTTTTTGTTCTTCCATGTCCCTGTGTATGTCAATAAAGTGCATTACCACTTTGGAAAGTATACAAGTGTGTCAGCTGTACTTATAAGAGGTGTGAAAAAAACTTTTTAACCACTTTGCTTCAGTTCATCTAACAAAAAATCCTGCATCTACATTCCAGAATGGCATTCCTGCTCTCCACATATCTTGAAGCAAACATCCTTCCAGAGGAATCCCTAACACCAATACATAGAAACCCACAAAGGAGACCTAATCTGTGCTGGTGGGATTGATTTATTGGCTGGTCAGCTGGTCCCTCCTTGTAACGCTCAGCCATAGTAAAGCTACCCCTGTGGGTGTACTCCATGAGGTTGTGTTGGTGATCATTTCATAGGAAAATCAAAAACTGACACAGAAGCCAAGGCAAAACATGCCCTTTTGCTTTGCTAAAGGAGACCTTATTCCTGCCCCCTCTAAGGGACAGCCCCTTTTGCATTCATGCCAATGCCTCTCATCTGTCCAAATTCCAATTTATCCAGGGTTTGAAGAGCAGCATGAGAAATTTTGATTTGTAACCTGGCGATTATGGGTCACAATGATTTAGAGTAGGTGCAGCCATGGAGGCAGCAAGATTTAGCCTCCCTGAAGAAGTGACCATATGGCATTTCTGTTTATTTATATTTGCCCTTAATGGGTAGTCAAAGTTAGTCTGTCATGTTAATTTGTTGTATGGTAATGTTGTATGGTAATAAATGTGGAGGCTGTGGCCTCCTAAACCCCAATTTATCTGTATGTGTCTCTTTTTGGATATTTGTGATGAGGACTGATCCATATGGAAAGAGGGAGGGAGGGTGAAGAGTGATCCATATGGAAAGAGAGAATGTGGGTTTAAAATATTTTAAGCCCAATATAAAGGGCCCTATTCTATTGCCCAAATCCTACATTTATACACACTCAAAACAACTCTTAAAATTGTGATATAATCTATTAGCTCGCAATCTGATTACGACTTACCCGGCCACTATCACTACATGCCACCCAAAGATGCAAATTCAGGTTTAGAACTCTATTGGTTTTAGCACAGCTCAAACATTACGAGCACTAAATATTTAAAGTGTCACATAGAATCGATATTTTATTGTAAATTTAGTCTTACCCGCAATTAAAAATAGTATCAACTTTTTGTCAAACATATTACAAGTACTAAATAGGACTCGCAAAGGCTTTTCAAATACAGTACTGTACTTTATAACATAGTTACATAGTTACATAGTAATTAATCTTGAAAAAAGACTTTCAGTCCATCAAGTTCAACCTGTTAAGATCTCCTCTGATCTGCAATATGCGGATTAGTTATTAATTAATTTGTTGATTAAATAATTATTAATAGTATAGTATTGGAGGATGAATAAAGAGTTAGTCCCTCAAGTTCAACCTTTTTAGATCTCTATTGATCTTTTTAATGTGCACTATTTATTATTAATTGTTAATTGATCGAGAGGAAGGCAAACAGAAAAAAAAAAACATTGAAACTTTGCCAATTGTCTCATAAGGGAAAAAAAAGCAAAATTCCTTCCTGACCCCAGAAACTGGCGATCAAATTTCTCCCTAGATCAATATTCCTTCGCTAGTTATCTAGGATAGCCTTAATTGCCCTCTTTATTCAAAAATATATCTAACCCCTTTTTGAAGTTGTCTATCGAATTCGCTGTTACCACCTCCTTTGGTAGAGAATTCCACAGTTTAACCACCCTTTTCTTTGTTTAAGGTGAAATCTTTTTTCCTCTAACCTCAAAGGGTGTCCTCTTGTCAGTTGAAAATCTCTTGCTACAATAAGTTCACTTGACAAAGCCTTATATTGACCCTGGATGTATTTAAACAAGGTAATCATATCCCCTCGTAGACGCCTTTTTTCTAGCAAAAAGAAGTTTAATTTAGTTAGTCTTTCTTCATAACTTAGCCCCTCCATTCCCCTTATTAGTTTTATAGCCCTTCACTGTACTTTTTCCAGCTCTAAATTGTCTTTTTTATGAAGTGGTGCCCAAAATTGTACTCCATATTCCAAATGAGGGCGTACTAGGGATTTGTATAGTGGCAGAATTATATTTGCTTCGCTTGCTTCTATACCCTTCTTAATACATGCTAATATTTTACTTGCCTTTGCAGCTGCTGCTTGGCTTTGAGCGCTGTTACCTAGGTGGTTGTCTACAAGGATTTCTTCATAACTTAGCCCCTCCATTCCCCTTATTAGTTTTATAGCCCTTCACTGTACTTTTTCCAGCTCTAAATTGTCTTTTTTATGAAGTGGTGCCCAAAATTGTACTCCATATTCCAAATGAGGGCGTACTAGGGATTTGTATAGTGGCAGAATTATATTTGCTTCGCTTGCTTCTATACCCTTCTTAATACATGCTAATATTTTACTTGCCTTTGCAGCTGCTGCTTGGCTTTGAGCGCTGTTACCTAGGTGGTTGTCTACAAGCACTCCCAAATCCCTTTCAATATCCGATACACCTAGACTTGTCCCAGTCCATATGTAGTATTGCTGCCCGTAGCCCATTAAAGTTAGCCCTTTTAAAATTTAGAGTTTTTGTTGGCCCCTTAAAACTCTGTTTTTTGTATTCAATCTCAAATGATACTATGTTGTGATCACTGTTCCCCAAGGGTTCCCGAATTTTAACATTTGATATTATATCAATATTACTTGTGATGACTAAATCCAAGATGGCCCCATTTCTAGTAGGTTCTTGTATTACCCGGGCCAGATAATGATCCCCGAGTGTACTCAAGAACCTGCTCCCCTTAGCTGAGCTGCTGGTCTCATTTATCCAGTTTATTTCAGGGTAATTAAAGTCTCCCATTATTAGAACTTGCCCATGCTTAGCTGCATTTCCAATCTGTAACAATAATTGTATTTCCTCACTTTCAGCTATATTTGGGGGTTTATAGCATACTCCCATCAATATGCATTTAGAATTAGCTCCTCCACTATTTAGCTCAACCCACAAAGATTCAATGATGCCGGTAGTGCCAGCATAAATATCTTCTCTGACTATAGGCTTAAATTCAGGCTTAACATAAAGACAGATCCCTCCTCCTATTTTACCATTTCCCCTATCTTTCCTAAATAGGTTATAACCATCCAGATTAACAGTCTAGTCATGAGATTCATCCCACCATGTTTCAGTAATGCCTATTAAGCCCCATTTTTCTTGTACTGCTAATATTTCTAGCTCGTCCATTTTCCCAGGCAAACTTCTTGCGTTAGAAAGCATACACTTTATGTTGCTATGGCTCTGCCATTGTGAAGTGCTTGCCACTGTATTTGAGGCCCCTATTAATAACTCCCTACTATCTATTGTACCCCTCCCCCTTCTCCTCCTCCATCCCTTTCTCTCTCTACCCTATTTACCCCAATACTTCTATATAGTCCCTCCCCCGACCTACAAGTTTAAAAACTCCCCCAGCCGTTCTACCATCCTATCCCCTGGCACAAAAGCTCCCTCATAAGCATAGGAACACATTACAATTAATTGCACAATAGTCTGAAATCCACAAATATACATTTTTTAATTATATTGATAGTAATATTGATCTTGGTACTTGGGATTTAATACATATCATGAAACCCAAATGAACTAGAACAGATGCTCTAATGCATTTTATAGATTGCTAGATTGCTTGATTGCAAGCCCCATCGGCAGATATTACTGTGTAAGATATGGCTTATACAGTGATCATTTTTAAACATTGTGTCTTTAATAAGTGTATCTTATAAAATATATGTAGTTGTATAAATCTTTATAATTGATGATATATAAATTGTGTTTAGTCACAACCAACTTATAACAAACAAACCGTGCCTTGAGAAAATTTAGGTGTGACTGTCTATTCCATTGATACTGTAACAAAAGACGTATGCCTGAGGTTGTTTATGGGTAAAGAAAAGAACAGTTGGATGTGGTGGACTCTTGCATCTATCATATAGACAACATAATAGGGGGTCTCTTGGCCCAGAGTGTTTATATGTAAACAAGGGGACATCTGTGTGTGTGAGATTCCCAATTATGGAGTTTTTATGGAGTTTGGGGGAGATGAGATGATTTCAGTTGAGTCACAGATTAAGGGGGAGTGTCCAAGAAAGATATACAAAAGCCAGAGAGTTTTTTAGTCAGTCTAAGTCTAAGAGTGTGTGTGTGTCCATGAAGAGGTGTCCAGAAGAGCCATCCAGAGGAGTGCCCAGCTGAACAGAAGCCATGCCGTGGTGTGACCTGAAGCCTAAAGACATGGACTCTGAAGATATTGCTGACTTTTGGTGTGGTATCTAGTAATAATGTAGTATATTCATATAAGTATATTTTTGTAAATATCGTTTTATCCCTACTATCTATCTGTTTGTCTAAAACCCATTGTGTAACCGTATTTTCATTTATGTAAAATATATCCTTTTTAATTAACTTATGGGTTTGCTTGTTTATTGATTTGTCCAAAATAACTTATTACTTGTAGAAATTATACATTAATTATTTAATTATTGGTTAATTTCTTACAAATATGGTGAGCCTTGGTCCAGGAGGACATTAATGTAATAATCAAGCATATTCAGAAGTATAATATTTTGCATAAATTGATGTACTATTTTCCTATTGTGTGCTGTAGTTATAGAAAGTTGTAGAAACGTTTTTGTATGGTACATTTGGCTGTGATAGATACAGGATTCTAAAGCAGGTTTTGTTTACATGTTTGCTTTTCTGCACTTTTAAAATTGTATAGTTTTGTTATCCAATAATGGAGGGCTTAAGGAAAAAGATTGCTGATGTAGAAAACTCTGATGCTATAATTAGTTATGGTGAATACTTCTGATCCCGGATCAAATGCGCAGAATCATGTAGCATTAGCCATTAATGAAAATACATTGTCTAAATCAAAAGGAAAAACAATTTTAATATTTGATGCACATTGTATTGCAGAACAATATAAACATTTATGTGTGCAGAAACAAGCTTTAGAGACTAAAGTGTGTGAGCTAACTACTGCTTTAGAAACACTTAAGTTAACGGCCACTACAACATCTGCTTTGGGCTTAGATAATCAGAAGACATTGCAAGAAAATAAGCAACTACATAGTAAAAATAATGAACTTGTGGATAGATTGATAGATGCAGAAAGTGCAATTAGATGTTTAGCGTCCTGTAAAAAGGACGCTCATTATAGTCAATGTTTAGCAGAATGTAAAGAGACAGAGGTCCAAAATGTGGACTACAATGTTTTAAAAAAAAGTTAAGATGATTGTTTCAAAATGGCGCCAGTTTCTACTAAGCTCAAGAGAGGAGCGCATGGGCAGATCATTTCTGAAACCACTGTTAATAGGTCTCTTTCCATTAGTGAGATTCAGGCCCTGAGCAAATAACTTGGTTGGATAGGTTTTCATGATGATCCTATTGAAATCATGATATGAATTGAAAAGTTTTCAAAATGTAATGCAAAATTAACGGAGACTGATACATTTGCTGTGATTATGGCTTCTTTAGATCAATCCTTAAAATCTAGTTTGCCCTCTGATGTTTTTGCAGAGCCAAGATCTAAAGAGCAGTTGGTTAAAGAGATTTTAAATGTACTGGGTATAGATGAATTGGATCATCATTCTGTGTTTGGTAACTGTACTCAGAAGATGGGAGAGTCTGTACAATCTAATAGTGATAGATTATTCATAGTGTATAAAATCACACTCCCCTCTGATACTGAGGCTAATCAGAATGATCAAATTTATAAGAAAGCCTTAATAAAAATATGTCTGCCTGAAATTATAAATATTGTTGGGTTGACAGTATCTGCCAACAATCACTTTTTAAAATGTTTACATTATCTAAAGAGAGCAGAGAGCCATTTAAGAGAGAAAAATAGAAATAATGGCAGAATTTGTGTAATTAAGACCACCCCACCCCAACACAAAGATGTTTACCAATGCAAATAGAATTTCTTGTTTTGCTTGTGGACAGTTGGGACATTTTGCCAGGGGCTGCAAAATAGTGTTACATTCCACCCCTAATTCAAACAAAGGGCTGCATAATACCAGATGGACAAACAATAGCCATAGTCACACCAGGTGGGGAACAAATGGTAGAGTTAGAATAAATACAAATACTCCAATTGTTCAAAATTAATTGCTCAAGGCTGAGAATTTTCAACATGAAAGATATCTGTTTAAGAAAGAGTTAGAATGTCTTAGAGTAAAATTGAATCAGTTAAAATCAAACTATAGTACAGAAAATGATCTGCTCATAAATCTGTGCTAAAATGAACTGGTTATCAAGTTTTATTTTTACAGGAAAAACAGAAATGAGCAAACAAAAATGGAGGAGAAGGAGATCCAGTAAATGACCTTACCTAATTTCTTCTACAGGTTTTTTCTAAATATATAATAGAGGACCTTCACTTTTATTTTTAAGGATAAGCCTCTCTCTCTCTCTCTCTCTCTCTCTCTCTCTCTCTCTCTCTATATATATATATATATATATATATATATATATATATATATATACTGTATATACTCGAGTATAAGCCGAGCTTTTCAGCCCTTTTTTTAAGGCTAAAAAGGGCCCCCTCGGCTTATACTCGAGTCACTCTCCCCCTCCGTGTCTCTCTAACCCCCCGTGTCTCTCCACCCCGTGTCTCTCTAACCCCCCGTGTCTCTTTCCCTCCCCCCTCCGCAACCCCCCCTCCTCATTCCAAACCCCCCTCCTCAACCTCCCTCCTCAACCTAAACCCCCCTCCTCATTCAAAACCCCCCTAAATACCTCCCCCTCTCCCTTTCCCCTCACTTACCTGCTTCTGCTCCGCCCTCCGCTCCTTCTTGACCCGGCGCGCATGTGACGTCACATGCCCAACATCATTAGCATAGTGGGAGTGGGGTTTAGGCTGAAGAGGGAGGTTGAGGTTGAGGAGGGGGTTGAGGATGGGGGGTTGAGGATGAGGATGGGAGGGTTGAGGATGGGGGGTTGAGGATGAGGGGGGAGGTTGAGGTTGAAGAGGGAGGTTGAGGAGGGGGGTTGAGGAGGGGGTTGAGGATGGGGAGGTTGAGAGGGGGTTGAGGAGGGGGGTTGAGGAGGGAGGTTGAGGAGGGGGGTTGAGGAGGGGGTTGAGGAGGGGGGTTGAGGATGGGGGGGTTGAGGAGGGAGGATGAGGATGGGGAGGTTGAGGGGGGGTTGAGGAGGGAGGTTGAGGAGGGGGTTGAGGATGGGGGAGTTGAGGATGGGGGGATTGAGGAGGGAGGTTGAGGATGAGGAGGGAGGTTGAGGATGAGGAGGGAGGTTGAGGAGGGGGGTTGAGGTTGAGGAGGGGGGTTGAGGAGGGGGTTGAGGAGGGAGGTTGAGGAGGGAGGTTGAGAAAGGGGGTTGAAGATGGGGAGGTTGAGGAGGGGGGTTGAGGGTGGGGGGGTTGAGGAGGGGGTTGAGGATGGGGGGTTGAGTAGGGAGGTTGAGGATAACGGGGGCTGATAAGGGAGGTTGAGGATGAGGAGGGAGGTTGAGGAGGGGGGTTGAGAAGGGGGTTGAGGATGGGGGGTTGAGGAGGGGGGGTTGAGGAGGGAGGATGAGGATGGGGGGTTGAGGAGGGGGGTTGAGGAGGGGGGTTGAGGAGGGAGGTTGAGGAGGGGGTTGAGGATGGGGGGGTTGAGGATGGGGGGGTTGAGGAGGGAGGTTGAGCAGGGGGGTTGAGGAGGGGGGTTGAGGTTAAGGAGGGGGGTTGAGGAGGGGGTTGAGGATGGAGGGTGAGGAGGGAAGATGAGGATGAGGGGGCTGAGAAGGGAGGTTGAGAATGAGGAGGGAGGTTGAGGATGAGGTGTTGAGGATGGGGGGTTGAGGAGGAAGGATGAGGATGGGGGGGTTGAGGAGGGAGGTTGAGGAGGGGGGTTGAGGAGGGGGTTGAGGATGGGGGGTTGAGGAGGGAGGTTGAGGATGAGGAGGGAGGTTGAGGAGGGGGTTGAGGATGAGGAGGGATGTTGAGGATGAGGAGGGAGGTTGAGGAGGGGGTTGAGGATGGGGAGGTTGACGGGGGTTGAGGAGGGGGGTTGAGGAGGGGGTTGAGGATGGGGAGGTTGAGGGGTGGTTGAGGAGGGAGGTTGAGGATGGGGGGTTGAGGAGGTGGTTGAGGATGGGGGGTTGAGGAGGGAGGTTGAGGATGAGGGGGCTGAGAAGGGAGGTTGAGGATGAGGAGGGAGGTTGAGGAGGGGGGTTGAGGAGGGGGTTGAGGATGGGGGGGTTGAAGAGGGAGGATGAGGGGGCTGAGAAGGGAGGTTGAGGATGAGGAGGGAGGTTGAGGATGAGGAGGGAGGATGAGGAGGGGGGTTGAGGAGGGGGTTGAGGATGGGGGTTGAGTATGGGGCGGTTGAGGAGGGAGGATGAGGATGGGGGGGTTGAGGAGGGAGGTTGAGGAGGGGGGTTGAGGAGGGAGGTTGAGGAGGGGGTAAAGGATGAGGCGGTTGAGGAGGGAGGATGAGGATGGGGGATTGAGGAGGGGGGTTGAGGAGGGAGGTTGAGGAGGGGGGTTGAGGAGGGGGGTTGAGGAGGGGGTTGAGAATGGGGGGGTTGAGGATGGGGGGGTTGAGGAGGGAGGTTGAGGAGGGAGGTTGAGGAGGGAGGTTGAGAAAGGGGGTTGAAGATGGGGAGGTTGAGGAGGGGGGTTGAGGGTGGGGGGGTTGAGGAGGGGGTTGAGGATGGGGGTTGAGGAGGGAGGTTGAGGATGAGGGGGCTGAGAAGGGAGGTTGAGAATGAGGAGGGAGGTTGAGGATGAGGAGGGAGGTTGAGGAGGGGGTTTGAGGAGGGGGTTGAGGATGGGGGTTGAGGAGGGGGGGTTGAGGAGGGAGGATGAGGATGGGGGGTTGAGGAGGGAGGTTGAGGAGGGGGGTTGAGGAGGGGGTTGAGGAGGGGGTTGAGGAGGGGGTAAAGGATGGGGCGGTTGAGGAGGGAGGATGAGGATGGGGGGATTGAGGAGGGGGGTTGAGGAGGGAGGTTGAGGAGGGGGGTTGAGGAGGGGGTCGAGGATGGGGGGGTTGAGGATGGGGGGTTGAGGAGGGAGGTTGAGGAGGGAGGTTGAGGAGGGAGGTTGAGAAAGGGGGTTGAAGATGGGGAGGTTGAGGAGGGGGGTTGAGGGTGGGGGGGTTGAGGAGGGGGTTGAGGATGGGGGTTGAGGAGGGAGGTTGAGGATGAGGGGGCTGAGAAGGGAGGTTGAGGATGAGGAGGGAGGTTGAGGAGGGGGGTTGAGGAGGGGGTTGAGGATGGGGGGTTGAGGAGGGGGTTGAGGAGGGAGGTTGAGGAGGGAGGTTGAGAAAGGGGGTTGAAGATGGGGAGGTTGAGGAGGGGGGTTGAGGGTGGGGGGGCTGAGGAGGGGGTTGAGGATGGGGGGTTGAGGAGGGAGGTTGAGGATGAGGGGGCTGAGAAGGGAGGTTGAGGATGAGGAGGGAGGTTTAGGATGAGGAGGGAGGTTGAGGATGGGGGTTGAGGAGGGGGTTGAGGATGGGGGGTTGAGGAGGGGGGGTTGAGGAGGGAGGATGAGGATGGGGGGTTGAGGAGGGGGGTTGAGGAGGGGGGTTGAGGAGGGAGGTTGAGGAGGGGGTTGAGGATGGGGGGGTTGAGGATGGGCGGGTTGAGGAGGGAGGATGAGGATGGGGGCTTGAGCAGGGAGGTTGAGTAGGGGGGTTGAGGAGGGAGGTTGAGGTTAAGGAGGGTGGTTGAGGAGGGGGTTGAGGATGGGGGGGGTTAGGAGGGAAGATGAGGATGAGGGGGCTGAGAAGGGAGGTTGAGGATGAGGAGGGAGGTTGAGGATGAGGAGGGAGGTTGAGGAGGGGGGTTGAGGAGGGGGTTGAGGCTGGGGATTGAGTATGGGGCAGTTGAGGAGGGAGGATGAGGATGGGGGGTTGAGGAGGGAGGTTGAGGAGGGGGGTTGAGGAGGGAGGTTGAGGAGGGGGGTTGAGGAGGGGGTTGAGGAGGGGGTTGAGGATGGGGCGGTTGAGGAGGGAGGATGAGGATGAGGGGATTGAGGAGGGGGGTTGAGGAGGGAGGTTGAGGAGGGGGGTTGAGGAGGGGGTTGAGGAGGGGGTTGAGGATGGGGCGGTTGAGGAGGGAGGATGAGGATGAGGGGATTGAGGAGGGGGGTTGAGGAGGGAGGTTGAGGAGGGGGGTTGAGGAGAGGGGTTGAGGAGGGGGGTTGAGGATGGGGGGTTGAGGAGGGAGGTTGAGGATGAGGATGGAGGTTGAGGAGGCGGTTGAGGATGAGGAGGGAGGTTGAGGATGAGGAGGGAGGTTGAGGATGAGGAGGGAGGTTGAGGAGGGGGTTGAGGAGGGGGGTTGAGGAGGGAGGTTGAGGATTATGGGGCTGAGAAGGGAGGTTAAGGATGAGGAGGGAGGTTGAGGAGGGGGGTTGAGGAGGGCGTTGAGGATGGAGGGTTGAGGATGAGGGGTTGAGGAGGGAGGTTGAGGATGAGGAGGGAGGTTGAGAAGGGGGTTGAGGATGAGGAGGGAGGTTGAGGATGTGGAGGGGGGTTGAGGGGGGGTTGTGGTTGAGGAGGGGGAGGTTGAGGATGGGGTGTTGAGGATGAGGGGGTTGAGGAGGGAGGTTGAGGATGAGGAGTGGGGTCGAGGAGGGAGGTTGAAAATGAGGAGGGTGATAAGGGAGGGGGGAAGAGACACAGGGAAGGGAGAGGGGAGAAGAGACACGGGAGAGAGAGGGGGGACACAGAGGGCACAAGAGGGACACAGGGGGCAGCACATTTCCCACCCTCGGCTTATACTCGAGTCACTCATTTTACCCAGTATTTTGTGGTAAAATAGGTGCCTCGGCTTATACTCGGGTCGGCTTATACTCGAGTATATACGGTATATATATATATATTTTTTTTTAATTTTTTTTTTTTTTTTTATTTACTACATTTTTAATACAGTCTGGTTGGGACAAATTCTAAATTATAGCTTTTGTGTATTATTTTATACACATATTTTAAAATGCCTGCACTGTCAGCTAACTTTAAAACTATAAAGGAATCATTCAATCTGGATTATTATTTATTTTTTTAACATTGTTTTTTTGTTTTTCTGAAGGAGGTGTGGGACACAAAGGAACCTCACCAGTATTCATATAGTTTCAGAACTAGAACATTCTGGAGCTACATGAATATAAATGTAAATATACTATACTGATATGAATAATAATTTAGTACTGCAAGTTATGCATGCAGAATGATATAAACTTGGTCAGATGTGTTATTGATATTTGTTTAACATTAATTTGGTACTGCCAATTAGACATTTAGTATGATACCCCATTGGTCAGTTATTCATTTATATCTTGTTTTAATTGTTTATCTCTGTTAGGGAAACAGACAATTTAAAATTAGATCACCCCAAGTTAGGAATGGTTGGAATGTTGGGTTATTATGACCTGCTGTTTTTATTATCTTCTATATCTTGTTTTAGAAAACCAGACTTGAAAGTGATGGAGACTCTGAGACATGTGTAAAATGTACAACCATAGTGATTCCACTAAGATCCTGCTGCATGCTTTACATGTAGTTGTGGGTCTTATAATTTCCTGAACCTACAGAGAGTCTATCACACATATTTTCCATTTCTTGAGTGAATACCGAGTCACATTTAATGTTTTCACTAAAGTACCTAATAAGGTGCTACAATCACCTACACACTTTTTCTATCCACACATGCTTACAATAAAGTGTCCTTTGATGAGTGGTTTCTTCAATACACACAATACACAGTATTAAAAAGACAGCAACATAAACCTCTCAATAAGATCCAATATGCGTCAGAGGATGGGACATAGGTGGAAATGGTGACACATGGATGCAACAATGCAGGAAAAATGGTGGAAGTTGGGTGTGGCACACAGAAGTGGTATTGAGGTGTAAACAGATCTTGTGGCTAAGGGATACATTTGCAATAGTTATGGGAGGGTGATGTGATTTTACAAAGTAGCCACAGAAGTATAAATTAATATTATGAAATATTATAAAATACATACTGTAAGTGCATACCTAATTAGTCAACATTTGCCTCACAGAACCCTAAAATTTAAAGAAAGTATTGGTTGTTATCAGATCATTCCTGTCTCAGTGAACTGTATTACTTTGAAATCTCTCACACACACACACAGTGGGTCTATACACAATAAGCCATATTTGTGAGATGATTTCAGTTGAGTCACAGATTATGGGGGAGTGTCCAAGAAAGATATACAAAATCCAGAAAGTTTTTTAGTCAGTCTAAGTATAAGAGTGTGTGTGTGTCCATGAAGAGGTGTCCAGAAGAGCCATCCAGAGGAGTGCCCAGCTGAGCAGAAACCATGCCGTGGTGTGACCTGAAGCCTAAAAACATGGACATGCTGACTTTTGGTGTAGTATCTAGTAATAATGTAGTATATTCATATAAGTATCTTTTTGTAAATATCGTTTTATCCCTACTGTCTATCTGTTTGTCTAAAACCCATTGTGTAACCGTATATTCATTTATGTAAAATATATCCTTTTTAATTAACTTATGGGTTTGCTTGTTTATTGATTTGTCCAAAAGAACTTATCACTTGTAGAAATTATACATTAATTATTTAATTATTGGTTAGTTTCTTACAACTTATTGGCTCTCATTAATTTGTAGCCTCCTATTGCAGATTAGGGGTAACTTCCATGTTTTACTGATGTCATGATGACGGACTCATTAACTATTGGCTGTATCTAAGAAGTAAATTATGGGCTTGCTTAAATGTTGCCAGATCATATGATCACGCCCCCTGAAATCCTAATTAAAAAGGCATGGTTTACGTGTGACGGCTGTAATACGTAAATTGCGGTCTTGAGTCAATAGAATACATCTAGACATTCAGAGAAAAAAAACACCTACAACCAAAATCACAGGTTATGTCCACTTCCTGGCTTCTAATAGAATAGGACTCAAAGTTGTTTGCAATAAATATATACCGAACCAGCCCCATGCTGGTTGGAGGCGATAATCTTGAAACAGCGGTAAGTGGGTATGTTTCCTTGCTCGTGTATAATACATCCCGAGCTTTGCTTAAAGCTGTGTAATAAAGCAGGCATATGCTTAAAGGAAGCCATGTTTCAAATTGTGTTGGATTACAAGAGCGAAGCCTTTGTGGGCACATTAGCATGTCCCTGCCAAAGTTCCCAGAATGCAGTGAAATAACAGTTTTTCTCTTAATTCTGAATATATATATATATATATATATATATATATATATATATATATATATATATATATAAAACTGCATCTTTGTTTTAAATGAAAGTACAATTAATATTTTAATTATTTACTCCAGTAATAGCATTAATTACCTTTAAAAATGCACAAGACTGCATGGACTTATATCTGGAAGTGAATGTATAGTAGGCTATATGAAGATTTCCAAAATGGATTTTAGACATCGTCATCATTCATGGGATTGTGAAGATACTTACTGATGTCAATTAATTTATTTCTCTGACCTTTCAAAATGGGCTATGGCAAGATTAACTCAGGTAAACCTTGCATGCTCTCTCTTCAGGTTCTTTCAGGTGTAATGTATTTACTTTTGCCATTTACTCATTTATTAATGTGAGAATATCTCTGCCTCATGATAATAATAAATAATGGACATGTTGTTATGTTCTTCCACTGAACTATGGTTTATTAATAGTTTTGCTTAAAAATTCCAGTTAGCTGAATTTAATTTATTAAAACATCCATACATTTATAACTTCTCCAGACCAACTAACATTACTAAATACATAATTTAAAACATGAAGTCAATCTGAATCAGGACTTTTGTCCTACTCTATTCTGGACTGGACCGCCATTGCATTATTAAATGTATCACATTTGAATCTTCCTGGTGTTTAAAAAAGCTGTCAGTTACATTTTGTTATTCTCCCAAGCCCCACTCGCTATGAAAATTCCCTGCCTGTGCCATTTTGAATGCTATTATTTTGTCTACGCATAAAATATATGCATTACAGACCTTGACTTCATTTTCAGAAACACATTAGGATCCTAATGAATTTTGTAAAAATAATTGAATACCTGATGTAAACCTTTACTTAAGAAATACCTTTGAAAGTTAAAGGAACTAGTTTTTTAAAGTTTTTTCTTAAAAACAACATTAGAAACTGGCTATACATTGCCATTTTCCCTACCCCAGAGATGATTTGTAGTTAGTTCTCCTTCCTCCTCCTTATCATGCTCAATTAGCATATGATCACATTCAACTGGAAAAGGAAAATTATACCCTATTGTCAGGAGATTATTATTAAAATAGAACGTTTCAGAGAGCTGGAAAGAAACTATATATTTGAAGGGGCAATCAGCAAAGACCCTGATTGCCCCTAAAATGGAAAATATGGGACACCAAATATTAAGTCCAATCTCTGTATCTCCTTTTTCTTCTCTTTTTCCTTTTTTTTAGCTTTCTAGTTATTTTCTTTTTTTCTTTTTATCTCACAATACTTTAATGTCAATTTGTTAATTAGATTTGAATGAATGCGGTATGAATGTTTGTTTTTGTCTTTTATTTTGTATTTGTTACAAAGTTATTTTGTATTACAGTGTTTTTAAATGTTACGTGTTAAATATTTCAATGAAAAAAATGACCATTGAAGTCTGAAAAACAATCGTCAGTTTAGTTAAAATTCTACTTTAGAACTTTATAATTATATTTTCTTGTATTACCAAATTATTAAAACAAAGGAGTAATACTACCCACACACAATTTAGGCTTTCTATTTTCCACTATGAGTGCAGCTATTTTGCTATTTACAGTTGATAGCAAGACCTCCATCTGACAATGCTGCAGTTGGAAATTAATAACTAACAAATGATCACTCTCATGCTTTTTCCTTGCTTGTATGATGCTGCTGGTGACATCAAACAAATATGTGATATACACAGGACAAAGCATGTATGGGTCTTTGGTGCATATTAAATTGCATTTGGAGCATTAGCAAATTGGAGGCTTTGCTGTCACGGAGGAAAGGTAATTACATAATGGTTGCGCTTATAGTGAAAAATCAAAAGCTTCAATTATGAATAAGTTGTGTTTCCATAATCGAACCTTCCCCATTAGGTTAACCCTCCGTGAGCTTTCCATGTGGGTATGGGGGTTACAAAGGGTGATAATTTTTGTGAGCACTTTAGTGTGCATTTAGTGAGGGTCAGTATGTAAAACTTTATTTTTAGTATGTTTAAGGTAGCTAGTGAGGTATTAGTGTGCTTTGATTTGTCGTTTGGTGATCCACTGAGTTAAACTGACCTAGGGCCTCATTCAATTTGGGGCTGCTAGACGCAAGTAACTTCCCAGTTTGCTACTTTTGAGCTACGTGCTCCGGTAGCTCTACTTTTACTTAGCTATTCAATTGGCCGGTGCCGCAAGTTAGTACCCCTTCCCGATAATCGCAAACCCTGCCATCGGAAGTAGCATCTACGGGCCTGAACATGAAGCCTGTAACGCCCCTATCATTACAACCAATGGAAACAGAGATTGTCATTATGACATTAATGTTTCGAACCTCCAAGCCCGTAGGACTTGTGAAAATGCAGCCTGAAACCCTGCTGCCATGTCCACACTTTACCCACATGATGCAGGGGTCCCAATCTGGACCCCCGTAGGATATACACATTAACCCCATGATTCAGTGTCCTGATCGGGACCCCTGCAGCATTTAAAAAAATGTAATTCCCTGTTGCAGATCCTAAAAGGTTACCCCCATGCCACGGGGTACAGTAAATACCACGGCAGCAACTAACATTAACCCCCCCATGCTGTGTCCCCATCAGGACCCCTAGAGGGTCCCAACATTAACTCTTGCAGCGGAGGTTCCGATCAGGACCCCCGCTGCATTAAGAACAATGCAAATGTACCGCCGTGGGTTCTTAAAGGGCCTGCGGCACACCAATGTGCAATACTGGACGCTGGGGTACTGTAAGTACCCCCTTGGCACCTAAATTAAACCCCCCCCCCAATGCTGGGGGTCCCGGACGGGACCCCGCAGTGTGACTACATTGACCCTTGCCGAGGGGGTCCCCATCAGGATCCCTGCTGCATTTAAAATTCAAAAAACCCCACCTTGCGGGCCCTGAATGGACCTGTGATAAATAAATAAAAAATAACTCCTGCCGCGTGGGTACCTCCCCCGGCACCTAAAATTAACCCCATCACTCATAGAAGCAAATATAGACCCTCATGAAACTAAAATTAACCCCTCAGTCCATTAGGGTCAAAGTAGGGACACTGCGGGGGTCCCGATGGGGACCCCTAGCATTGGGGGGTTAATGTTAGTTGCCACGGGGGGTACTTACTGTACTCCCGCGGCATGGGGATAACCGTTAGTGTGCCGCGGGCCCTTTAAGGACCCACAGCGGTACATTTGTATTCTTTTATTGCAGCGGGGGTCCCAATTGGGACCCCCGCTGCAAGGGTTAATGTGGGGATCCTCCGGAAGTCCTGATGGGGACCCTGCAGCATGGGGGGGGGGTTCATGTTAGTTGCCGCGGGGGTACTTACTGTACCCCTGCTGCATGGGGTAACCATTAGTGTGCCGCGGCCCTTTAATATTAACCCTATTGGCTGAAAAGTGATTGACAATGCAAAGCCTTAAAAATCGCTATACAAATAGCTGTCACACCAATAAATTGGCAGTTGTTAGGTGGATCTCCTCATAGGAGGAGCCTTTTTAGTTTAGTTTAAATTTTTTATAGCATTGTGCAGAGTTTTTTAGATGGTCAATTTCTATGGGGTGAAGAGGGGACTTGAGAGCTTTGCTTGGCAAATCTGAATGTTTTTATTATGTTTTAGAACTTAGAAGGGCTTGAAAGCTATAGATAGGGTCCCCCATTCTATGGGGGTATGGGGACTTTGGTTTCTCACTGAGACAATTACTTCTGACCCCAGTATTCATGGATGGGAGGTGTAATCAACCGTCCTTGTTGGTTTACAGCATTTAAATCATAAGGTAACATAGGGCCCCATTCAATTGCAAGCCCGCAATTGTCTCTAGTCTGTAATTTTGGCTGCAGGCTACATTATATTCTAAACATTCAATTGTCTGTAACCCCCAACTACAGTCTCACAGCCTCCACACGGAAACCATGCACTCGTAAGTAGGATTTCAGGGGGCATGATCCTATGATCTGACAATATTTAGGCAAGCAATTTACTTCTTAGACACAGCAAATAGTAAATGAGACAGTTGTCATGACGTCAGTAAAAAATGGAGTTTATACTTAAACTTCACTCAGAGACTACGAATTAATTTGTTTTGATCGGACTCGTAATCCAGCAATGTAGAACTCAATAAAATTAATTAAAGCAACTGTTCTAGTCCATGTGGGTACATGATATATATTAACCCCTTAAGTCCCGGGATCCATTTCACACAAAAAAACATTAAAACAAAATATTTTTTAATTGCATATTTGTTGGTTTGAGACTGTTGTGCAATTATTTCTAATGTATTTCCATGCCTTCCCGTGCTTTTAACGTACATTAAAAGCCCTTGCAAGTCCTATTCAGTATTCGTAACATTTTTGACAGGAACGTGATATATTTTATCAGTTTTCATTTGCGAGCTAGAGCTACGGGTCTAATCGATTATTGATTTTGTGTAACTTTAATTATTTAGTACTCTGAAATCTTGAGCTGTGATAAAACCAAAGGAGTTTTGCAGGTTTGGCTGGCCTGTGGTGATTGTGGGCGGGTAACTCGCAATTGGAAAGCGAGTAGCTAATTGTAGCCAATTGTAGCCAATTGAGTATCTGTAACTTTTATGAGCTGCTTTACGAGTTCAAGTGATTGTGATTTGGCCAATTCAATGGGGCCCATGGTGTTTGGGTAATTGTGGGTGGATCCAAATGATCCCCCTTATTACTTTTATTTCATTAAAACCTTCACTGCCTTGAAAAGTTAATCTGGGGTGTTTAGACACAAAGCAGACAGGGGTTTTCCAATGTGTACTTGTTCAGTGGGGAAAATCTAGGGGAACATCACATATATAGTTGTGAGCATACGAGTTGTTGCTAACGCTTGTGGGCTCGAGGCGAGGACCTCAGTTGCTGGCATGGAGCGCCGAAGGCACTCCTTGCCAGCAACTGCGACCCTCGCAAAATTTACGCCATAACACAAACAAAATACGAGACATGTTACGACCCATTACGACCTCGCAAAAAACAGCATCAACACGCGCACATCAAAACATGAAAAATACAACAAATACACACAACAAATACATAAAAAGCTTACTTACAGGAAGAGGGAGCATCCAGGACCTCGAAAACTAAAGTTACACCTCAATTTAACTCAAATTAAAAGAGTTTAAACACTAAAAAATTCTCTAAGCGAGAGAAAAAATGGCAGCAGAAAAAAACGAAAACAAGGCTACAGCAGTCTAAAGAAGCAAAACACCACCAAACACCTACGTATTTGCCGAAAAACACCTACGAGATTAGAAAACAAGGACGCAACCTGCGCAACCCCAAAAACATTACAAACACAACAAATAGAAACAACAAACACATAAAAAGGTTACTCACAGCAAGGGGGGGGCATCGAGGACCTCTGCAAGTGAAGTTACACCGCCATTTAACAAAAAAATTCGGAGTTTAGAGACCCGAAAATCACCTAAGTGAGAGAAAAAATGGCCGCCGAACAAAACGAAAAAGAGGCTAAAGGTCCCTAAACACGCAAGACACTACCATAAACAGGCAAAACACCACCAAACAGATATTCCGAAAAAGCCCACCAAACAGCTACGGATATTCCAAAAAACTTGCACGACATATAAAACGAATATTACGAAAAACTTGCACGACATAGAAAACGAACGACGCTACATCAGCCACATTACATACACCAAACACCCTTAGCTCACTTGCAATTTCGTTGCCGTCATTTTTTGACGGGCAATTCGCTAGTAGTTACATACTAATAGAGGTTGAAAATAAACTATAGATCTCCTCTGATCTGCAATATGCGGATCAATTTTTAATTGATCCAGAGGAAGGCAAACAGAAAAAACTCCACTGAATCTTTGCCAATTGTCTCAAAAGGGGGAAAAAAGTTACTTCCTGACCCCAGATACTGGTTTTTGGATTTCTCCCTGGATCAATACTCCCTCTCTAGTTATCCAGGATAAAGAACAGTAAGAATGTTAGTTTGTGGTGACCTACTAGTGCATTACAGCCCACTGAATAACTCATTATAATATGAGCATCTTAGGAAGTAATGGGCATGAGCATGCAATGTGCTCATACCATATGTACCTAAGAGGGACATATTGGAGAACCCTTTGAGATATCAACTATTATTCCCCCATAGGATAATTACAAAATAATTCATTCATGAAAAATACATTTTTGACATCTCTAGTGCAACAAAACAATGATAATTATAAACATATACACCACTAAATAGTTCACTATGCAGAAAGAGTCAGTAAATGTATGGTTTTAGAACCAAATGTGGCTCTACACAGACCTACATATGGCTTCTAACTGTCTCAAAGGTGCAGAATAAATCCAAATAATTGTTGGCTGTGAATTTAAATAACTGCTTGTTTGCTTCTTTAATTAACATGAATAAAAACAGGGAAGCTCCATAATATAGATAAAGCGAAAGGGCAAGTCCCACCTAAAACTTAGCTTATTTTATATTAAACAACATTCCAAGAAAAGATTATCTATGTAAAATATATGAAACATGTTTAATTTGCAACTTACTCTTTCATGTTTATGGAGAGCTGAAACTGACATTTTGAACTTAATTTTTGTCACTGACACTCAGAATGCTGAGCTCATTGGGTCAAATATTCAAGAACGATTCATACTACAGCTGAGTTATAAATTTGCAACAGTTACACTCCTTTTTCTGTGTTCTTCAGCAAGTCACACAATAAAACATAGAGATGTTTTATAAGAATAAAAGACAAGTGCCAAAACATTTACACATATATTTGCGCTTTTATAAAGTGAGTCTCTTCATATAAGAAGAACGTGTGGTTAGGTCATAGCAGCAAACACCTGTAACACAAGCTACATCCCTATTCCTCTCCTCCATAATACCCTTTCCTTTTCTCCTTTTCTCCATATGCCAGTTACACGTGTGCCCTCCCCCTCCTCCATATATCACCTGCTCCCTTCTCCCATCCTCGCTCTAATGTCTCCTCCTCCATATATATTGGGTTCACATGGTTCCCAGTGACCCATCTTCCTCTTTGGATGGAACTACAGGGTCAATCACTATGCAGTTCAGGACGTCACATGATATGAGGTCAGCGACCCTGTAGTTCCATGACCCCCTGCCATTGTTATTGAAGTTATGGAATCCATGAAGGAGGTGGGGAATACGTTTTTACATTTAAATACAAAAAAAATACAAAAATGAATATTTTAATTCTTCTATTCTAGAGGTAACAATTTGGAGGAAGAGTAGCATCCATATGAGCAGGCCTAGGACAGCAGAACACCTAAAAACACCACTGATTTAGGTGAAATGTCTCCTTTATTTTAAAGCAGAATAAAACATTTCCTTTCCTTACACTAATCACGAATGAGTGACAGTTACAGCATGGCATTGGCTGCCAAGGAAAGGTAAGTAGTGTTTTTATGATTATGTTAAATTAAACTGTTATTCTAAAAATTGCAATTTAACAAAATTTTACTTGAATAATTTCATTCTTTGACCTAATCAGAAACTATATTACTTACTGCTGAATATATCAGCCAGTGAAATTATTGCCACTGTGCTATAAAATATGATTTCCTGAGGCAGTGATTGCCTCACCTTTTCACTCCAGGCAAGTTCTGAAATCCTGGCATGTGTCTGATATTCCAGGACCAACATTGCTTTAGCTGGTTATCACTGGTTCATTGCTTTGTCTGGATATCACTGTGTCTGTGTCATTCTTGCAATCACAGTTCCTCAGTGTCACAATGACGTTATGTGTGGTGGAAGTGTGCCTCATTATGACACAGAGGATGTGTTGCTGTGTTTTAGTTTTATTTTATGCTGCAGAGTTTGTATGTGATAGGGGTGAACTGGGTCAGTGTACGGCAATGAAATGCATATAGTTGAACCTCTATGTTCATTATAAATCTATACATACTGATATCATAATGCTCAGCATCACATCATTATAGAGTATATGCTCCAAAGGATGTGAAGTGGGAGAGAGGCCATACAAGGTGAGCAGAGGGGGCTACATTGGGAGTCGATGGCTGGGGTGTCTGCACTAGCTGTAGAGAAACCGACAATAACGTATTGTTGACTGCTCAATTTACAAAGTAATAGGCTGTGAGGAGTCTGAGGAGGCCAATAGAGGTGAGCAGAGGGAACAGCACTGGGTGCCAGATTATTGTAGGGTTCCACATCCAGACTGCATATTAGCAAGACAGACTCAGACAGTTCTCGGTGACCCTCTAAGTTAGGCTGACCACCTGACTTGAAATTATCAGGACAGGGTCACACTGAGCCGCATGTCAACGTAATGTTGAGTGATTATTATGACAGGCTTAGACAATACTGGATGTTTGTCTCTTGTTGGGTGATCTCCGACTGACTGTTATCAGAACAGAGTGGGACAGTGTAGTGTGACCATCTTACTGCGCATCATTTGAACAGACGCAGGCTGTGCTGTCTATCTAATTACTGTTGCATGTCGTCTTGACTGAACATTATACAGGCAGGCACAGAGAGTGCTGGATTTTTGCCTAATGTAGGATAACCTTCTGACTGCACATTACTAGGGTATGGAGGGTTTATATAATGACTTCAGCTTTTACACACTGCTGCTGTATCACACATTTATATACTGCCAATCACACTCATACTTGAAACTAATGGATATTTAAAAAAAAGAAAAAAAGAAAAGGGTGTATGTAAAAAATTTGTTTTCTGAAATACCAATATTTCTCAACCTTTGCCATATGCCTGATTTTGTTGACTGTCTGACATATTATGTGACATTGTTTTTAAAAGATTTGTCCAAAAGCATAAGATACACAAGCTAAATTACAGATTGTCAGAAATAAATATAGATAAATGAGGAAAGGTGAGACAAAATCTATAATGCTAAAAATAAAGCAGCAGAGAATTATAGTTAAAAATGGACAGAAGGAAAGAGGGAGAGCTTTAGAGATGGTGCTAGGAGGGGAGGGCCAAAACATATGTTCCTCAACTGATTTATCCAGCTGTTTATGTTTGCATGAATTTGTCTATTTAATAGGATCTAATGGCCTGACGACCATGACCTGATACCTCTAGGACTGAACTGTCTGGCACTTCTAGAATTGCATATGGCAAATATATATAAATATACTTAATGCCTAAAACAGCTTATATCAAATAATATAAACATATTTTAAAAGACCACTGTAGTTCTATAATCAAAATATACAATTTTGAAGAACAACATTTGAAAACACAATATTTTTTTTAGAATTTTAAAAAAATAATACAGCCACTAATTCATTACTTTTTATATGCAATTATTCTGCAGACTGATTTGCTATTTTGTTCATCTAATCAACTTCATGAGGTGTAAGGAAAGTTTTAATGCAGAGGAAGTTTCTATAAGAACAATGGGAATATGACAGCTACAACTGTTTCAGCAGGACTACTACAAAGCATATTAATATACAAAGACACACCCTCTTGAGAAAGTAGCAGAGTCAACAGAAATGAAAATATTGAGTAAATAAAAACCGCATAAAAATGTGAAGGTTGTATTTTTTTTTTTTTATGCTTCATAACAATATATTGCTCGATATCAGGTTCAGTTTAGTTGTTTAGTCCATATATCTATTGACTGATTTCTGGGAGTGGGGGACCCCCCTGAACCCCACAAGCAACTCTGGTCTTGAAACCCTAACACGTGTGATTACTACAATAAAAAGGCTATCCAAATGGATATGATACTTGTTTTAAGGACTGTTGTTCTATGTATAATGTATAATGTTACAATGTTTAGTAGTGGTAATGAATGTAAGGTTTTATCTTCACTAGTTGGTTGGTAACAATAGTAACTGCAAAATATTATTTTAAAAAGTGACTAATGTGAATGCATTGTTGCTCTTTGGAGACAAGAATGTGGGATGGATAAAGAGGCCTCCATATGATCATGTTCCTGCCCTAATTGTATTTATCAAACCTCTACTCAGACATTATGGTACCGCAAGACATTTGTCACCTCCTACCAAGGTCAGACAATGAATTTTTAGATCACAAGAGGCACATAATATAGGAAAAAGCAGGAAAAAGAGCAAATGGTTAAATCTGTTAGACTTTCAGGCTCTTAAGCCCAGGGAGGTAATTAATAACCCTGAAACCATACTAATAATGGGACAGTTAATACACTTTTGTTTTGGAGAATATTTGTTGCTGAAGGAAAGAGGGAGACGGGGACACAAGCCTGTCAAAACCACCTGGTCATGCAACAGAGCTAATATGATTGGTTATTGGACTATTTTAAATATGTGTGGTGTGTGAAAATAAATTCAGTCTGTATCTGCACTAATAAATTGTGTGCTTCTTGAATGATGGGCTACCCTACATAAGGGGATAGGGAACACTGATTATTATTTTTTAATACGCTAGTAAGTTCCTGCGAAATGGTCCTGATGCATGTTGGGCACTGAGATTAAATACAGAAAAACTTCACTACTCAGGGCGTCCTGTAAGCTGAAAGCAGGAGGTATTGGTGTGTACCTGATCCCCTCATCTCTGGGTCGTGACAATTGGTTGGCAGCGGTGCGGTCTTGGTGCAGTAACCAGCAGCAGAATGGCTACCTACAAGGACATGGTGAAAGCAGAAATTGTCTGCAGGTTTGGAGGAGATAGAGAGGAAGAGAGGCAGAGAACAGGGGAGGCAGAGGACTGCAGGGCAATGGCCCTTCTACAGCAATGGATGGCATTCCTGGGACTGTCACAGAGTCATGAGCTGTCAGGCTGGCTGGAGGAACTAGGAAAAGAGATTGCCCTGGAGGATAAATATGTCAAGCAGGCAAAATCTGATTATGCCCTCAGATAGGTTGTATCTAATGGAACATGTTTGGGAGAATGTGTATGGTGATCATGAATGTGGCATGCGGACTGTAAAAAGGCAGAATAACTTGTTTCTTAAATGCTGTCAAGGGCTGGGACTAGAAACATGGTCCTAAGAGGCTAATTTGCTTGCATCTCTGATCAAGCAATAGTTGCAGCTGGAGGTTGAGTATGTTGAATTACTGAATGAGGCATCCATGGAGGGGCTATAGACATCCATTGGGAAGTAACCCTGCAGGGCAGATAGGGATAAAGAGGACTGGTTACCAGACCCCTACCAACCAAGAGGCATGGACAAGAGTAATTATGCACAAGGGGTCTGGGGAGAGGATGTTAAAGAATCTGACCAGGACTATGTCAATATGGATGCACAAATTGGCCAAGCCCTGTTAATTTTTGCTATGATCGGGACAGAGGAGGATGGTACCATTCATTATAGGTACATACCAGAAGCAGTGGAATCTGAGTTTCTAACAGTAATAGCAGGCCAGGTGGAGAGCCTGGGAAGGAGCCACCCTGCTCCTGGGTTCTGGAAGGAACCAGAGAGGGACTGTGAACCAGTATTGGGGCCCCAGCAGATAACTACTGTCCAGGGGACAGCCATAAATCAATGAGCAGTAGGATAAAACTGTGAAATTCTGCCAGTGGACCTAGTGACCAAGGATGTCAATGGAGGTGAGCGACAAGGAAGGAGAATGTGAGGTGCTGATTCAGATGTCATCCCAGGAAGTGGAGCCTCCAGTCCAGGCTACCATAATGGATGCTGGTTTTAGGATTGAACCGGTACGTTCCTCCTTGGAGGTATTATTTTATTGGGCTCCCACGGGCAGTGTTTTCCTTAAGACAAGGGGAAGAGGAGAGCACTGGCCCCAGCTTTTGGGGGGTGGGCTAGCCATGGCACTTTGGGAACTATCATCTGGACTGGGTACCCCTCTGAGTCTTTTTGGACTGGATAAACAAGAAGGCCTAAAGTACACAACTGGACTGAAACAATGGTCAGTTGAAGTATTACCCACTAGGGTAATAGTACTATCCCATAGGCCCATGAACTATTTTAGGTACAGGAGGACAGCTGTTTGGACTGACTTGGGTGGGAAGTGAAGCTGTGTACGGGGGCACAAAGTACCTTTCAGGTGAGCTGAGGTACCGCACCCAGGCCATGTTGCACCACTCAGGAGTGTCCTGTAAGCTGAAATCAGGGGGTATGGGGTGTACCTGATCCCCTCATCTCCGGGTCGTGACACTAACCACTCTTGATTATTTAAAGGATCATTGAGGTTAATTATTTTCTGAATGGTATTTTGAATAAATAAATTTGATAATGGACAAAATATGCTTAAATTTTTTTCTGTATGGTATTTTAAATAACTAAACTTTATAATGAACAAAAGCTAATGAGAACATTGGCAGTAGTTATTATCCTTTATTTGTAATGCGCAATACAAGGGTTAAGTGCAAGGGAAAAACTGTTTTAACACATTGCAAAAGAATGGAGGGCCCTGACTTTGAACTTAAAATCAAATGTACATAGTGAGTTCCCTAAAGCACCTTACAAGAGTGAAAACTCGCAAATTTTAAATCTAGTTACTTCTGCATTGCTATTCTGCAGATAGAATGTTCTGTTTTTATGCAAAGTCTCCTCCCACCTCAGGAAGTAGCCCATTGGAAACTGAGATAGTAGTTTCTCAGCAACAAAATTGCACAAAAAAGTAATAAATTAGCGGCTGTATTATTATTTTTTTACTTTCTAAAGACATGTTGCCTATTTTCAAGTGCAGTTCCTCAAAAGAGTATATTATAAATGTGTGACCACAGTGGTCAATTAATTTCTCATATCACTCCATGAAACCAATCTATATCATTCCTCTTTGTGCCCTTTATTATTAATCATATGTATCACCCAATCACATCTAATAGTTGTCAAACTGCGAGAAGTCGTCAAGCTTTGTGTGGTGCGTACGAGTAAGGCGATGAGCACCGCAGGCGCTCATCACTGCCAGCATCGGGAAGCGAGGCTAGCCGTTAACGCGTAGCACTTAGGCAAAGGGCGCCAAAGGCGCTCATCGCTGCGAGACTTGCGAAGCGAGCCATTAACGTGTAGCACTTAGGTGATGAGCACCAAAGACACTCATCGCTGCTAGCCTCACGAAGCGAGGCAAGCCCTTAATGCGTAGCCCTTGCTGTTAAGGCAATAAAACTTGCAGCACAAAGGGAATGAGCACCGAAGTCGCTCATTTCCGTGAGGCGAGCAGTCAAGGCAATGAAACACGCCGGACTTAGCCACCAAACACTTGACAAACGCGTGACTTTGAAAAACAAATATGAGATACCAAAAATACGAGGTTAACAGCCAAACCATGAAAATCCCAAAAACACAAAGAAAATAAAAAAAAATACAACAAAAACATCACCCACAGCACAGGACGTCTGGGAGTTAGGTGGAACGCGAATTTAAGGCGATTTCAACAACTTTCGCCACTCGAAAATCGCCTAAGCAAGAAAAAAAATGAAAACAAGGCTACACGACCCCGAACCGCGCAAACATTGCCAAACATGTAGCACTTTCACACAGGAATGAACAAACTACAAAGTACACTATTACAAATGACGGAAAATGCTTGCGAGCCGCGTAACAGATTAATAACATTACGAATCTAAAATGGTGCTTTATACAACTAAACCAACGGATTTCCCTTGCACACACAGCCTATTTCTAATACACAGTTGGGACATTCATTACACTTTATCATAAGGGCACCAACACTCAAACTGTACATTGTATGCTGACGGAAAATATAAAGAGATTGTTAGCTCTTCAGGCTATTGATTGCTGGATATATTAGTTACAAATAGGTAAAGTATATTAATTTATTCAAGAACTAATTAATTTATTATTGCTTTACTAAATAGATAAATATAAATCTTTCTTTATAATGAGTGACGAGGGTGCTCAGAGGAGCAAAAGTAGATGAGAGGAGAGGCTCGCTCAGTGCAAGGCTCACAATGAGCGCAGAAGGTCCTCAGAGTACAAAAAGGTTAACATTGTGTGTCAAACTGCATTACCATGGCTTAAACTTTTATTGCCCCGTCATTTTTGACGTGCAAGTCGCTAGTAACTATTATAGTACTAGCGACTTGCACGTCAGAAATGACGGCAATAAAATTTGAAGTCTGGCAATGGTGTTTGCCACACATTGCAAGCCTCTCCCTCTCTACTTAACTGGCCTTTGGCGCTCATTGCCAGCTTCTCCCCCCTTTACCTCTCCCCCCTCTACTTGACGGTAGGCTCTCAATGAGAGCCTCTCCCCCCTCTACTTTATTGTCCTTGCGTTAAGCACCTTTGATGATCATCATGGGCCTCGGAATGAGCGTCAAAGGTGCTTATTGCGAGCATCTTCCCTCCTCTGTGTCTCATCCCCTCTCTCCCTCCCCTGTGTCTCTTCCCCCCTCTCACTCCCATGTATCCCCTTTTCGCTCTCTCCCTCCCCTCTCTCACTCCACGGTGTCCCCTTTCCCCTCTCTCCCTCCCCTGTGTCTCTTCCCCCGTTTCTTTTCTCTCCCTCTCCCTCCCGTTTTTTTCCCTCCCTCTCTCTCCAGTTTCTTTTCCGTCTCTCTCCCTCACGTTTCTTTTCCCTCCTCTTCCCCCATCTCCCTTTCCTGTGTCTCTTCCACCCCTCTCCCTCCCGTTTGTCTTCCCCCTCTCCCTCCCCTGTTTCTCTTCCCCCCTCTCCCTTCCCTTGTCTCTTCCACCCTGCTCTCCATTCCCTTGTCTCTTCCACCCTGCTCTTGATTCCCTTGTCTCTTCCACCCCACTTTCCCTCCCGTCTCTTCCACTTCACTTTTCACATCTCTGTCTGTCACTCCTGTGTATCTTTTGCCCTGTCCATCCTTCCTGTCTATCTCTCTGTCCCTCCCTCCTGTTCTCTATCCCTCCTTCCTGTCTGTCTCTCTCTGTCTGTCCCTCATTCCTGTCTGTCTCTCTGTCCCTCCTCCCTGTCTCTCTCTATCTTTCAATCCCTCTTGTCTCTCTATCCCTCCTTCCTGTCTGTCTTTCTCTCTGTCCCTCCTTCCTGTCTGTCTCTCTCTCTCTCTGTCCCTCCTGTGTCTCTCTCTGTCCCTCCTCTCTCTCTCTCTGTGTCCCGCCTGTCTCTCTCTGTCCCTCCTGTCTCTGTCCCTCCTGTCTCTCTCTCTATCCCTCCTGTCTCTCTCTGTCCCTCCTGTCTCTCTCTCTGTCCCTTCTGTCCCTGCTGTCTCTCTCTCTGTCCCTGCTGTCTCTCTCTGTCCCTCATCTCTGTCCTTTGCTCTGTCCCTGCTGTCTCTCTCTCTGTGTCCCTCCTCTACTTGACGGTAGGCTCTCAATGAGAGCCTCTCCCCCCTCTACTTTATTGTCCTTGCGTTAAGCACCTTTGATGATCATCATGGGCCTCGGAATGAGCGTCAAAGGTGCTTATTGCGAGCATCTTCCCTCCTCTGTGTCTCATCCCCTCTCTCCCTCCCCTGTGTCTCTTCCCCCTCTCCCTCCCATGTATCCCCTTTTCGCTCTCTCCCTCCCCTCTCTCACTCCACGGTGTCCCCTTTCCCCTCTCTCCCTCCCCTGTGTCTCTTCCCCCGTTTCTTTTCCCTCCCTCTCCCTCACGTTTTTTTCCCTCCCTCTCCCTCCAGTTTCTTTTCCGTCCCTCTCCCTCACGTTTCTTTTCCCTCCTCTTCCCCCCATCTCCCTTTCCTGTGTCTCTTCCACCCCTCTCCCTCCCGTTTCTCTTCCCCCTCTCCCTCCCCTGTTTCTCTTCCCCCCTCTCCCTCCCCTGTTTCTCTTCCCCCCTCTCCCTTCCCTTGTCTCTTCCACCCTGCTCTCGATTCCCTTGTCTCTTCCACCCCACTTTCCCTCCCGTCTCTTCCACTTCACTTTTCACATCTCTGTCTGTCACTCCTGTGTATCTTTTGCCCTGTCCATCCTTCCTGTCTATCTCACTGTCCCTCCCTGCTGTTCTCTATCCCTCCTTCCTGTCTGTCTCTCTCTGTCTGTCCCTCATTCCTGTCTGTCTCTCTGTCCCTCCTCCCTGTCTCTCTCTCTCTTTCAATCCCTCTTGTCTCTCTGTCCCTCCTTCCTGTCTATCTTTCTCTCTGTCCCTCCTTCCTGTCTGTCTCTCTCTCTCTCTGTCCCTCCTGTGTCTCTCTCTGTCCCTCCTCTCTCTCTCTCTGTGTCCCGCCTGTCTCTCTCTGTCCCTCCTGTCTCTGTCCCTCCTGTCTCTCTCTCTATCCCTCCTGTCTCTCTCTGTCCCTCCTGTCTCTCTCTCTGTCCCTTCTGTCCCTGCTGTCTCTCTCTCTGTCCCTGCTGTCTCTCTCTGTCCCTCATCTCTGTCCCTTGCTCTGTCCCTGCTGTCTCTCTCTCTGTGTCCCTCCTGCCTCTCTCTGTGTCCCTCCTGCCTCTCTCTGTGTCCCTCCTGCCTCTCTCTGTGTCCCTCCTGTCTCTCTCTGTGTCCCTCCTGTCTCTCTCTGTGCCCCCTGTCTCTCTCTGTGTTTCCCTCCTGTCTCTCTCTGTGTGTCCCTCCTGTCTCTCTCTGTGCCCCCTGTCTCTCTCTGTGTTTCCCTCCTGTCTCTCTCTGTGTGTCCCTCCTGTCTCTCTCTGTGCCCCCTGTCTCTCTCTGTGTTTCCCTCCTGTCTCTCTCTGTGTTTCCCTCCTGTTTCTCTCTGTGTGTCCCAAAGAGCCAAGCATGGATACGTACAGTGCAGGAAAAAATACTTAAAATGTAAGTAATAACACTGAAATTGAAAACAATGATATTCAAAGGCTTTTATTAACATGGTACTTAACTATGCTTTTAAAATGTGCAGCTTTATAATGTTCATTTAATTATTTTCCATGTTCAACCTCCTGCTGTTAAAAGAAACTGCTCTCATGATCTCTTCATTGCTCTGCCTCATTCACTTAATGAACAAACTGTTTCCGGAAATTACATAAATGAATATAGCCTCTAATGTATAACCTTTTATATCATTTTTTTTTCAGTGGGTGAAACTTTGAGGCTTGAGGAAGCTTTTATCTGTATAATTATCACATATATAGTTGTGGATCTTTGCAATGTTGCAAAGCAAGGGAAGCCTGCGAGGTGAGCCATCAACTGCGAGACTTGCGAGGCGAGTCGTTGATGCACGCAAGTTGGTCACGCTTTTGCATCCCTGGCGAAGCTAAGCGAGCAGTCAAGTTAGGGTGCAATGATCCAAAGGCGCTCATCGTGGGGCTCGCGATGAGCGCCGAAGGTAATCATTGCAAAGCTGGAAAGTTGAAGTGCACAAGGGGAGAGGTTCGCAATGAGCACCAAAGGTCCTCAGAGGAGCAAAAGCCTCACATTGTCTGGCAAACAGCATTGCCAGCCTTACCATTTTATTCCCATCATTTTTGACAAGCAAATTCCTAGTTGCATATAAAAATGAAAATGTAAAGGCTGTGTTCTTCAGTTCCTTTTCTACCCTCCCCTCTGTCTTTCCTGTCACCACCGTCTATTCCTTTCCTCCCGTTTATTCTCCCTTGTCTCTCTCCCCTCCTCTCTCCTCCTGTGATATATTGCAGTGCAGGCTGATATAAGGGGGATGGAAACTGCTTGTCTCATTAGGTCCAGTTTATGACAGGGCCTCTCCCATTTAATATCCAGATCGATGCCCCAATCACAGATCAATGTCTCTGCCCTACTGCTGGGAACAAAATTCATCTTAATAATTACCTACATTAAATACACATTCTTCATCCTGTCTACCCTTGACAGAAACTTGCAGAGCGTTGCTGTATTTACCATTCTCCTATAAAGTGTCTACTATTATCTGCTCTTTTAAAGCATCAATATATTTCCAAGTGCTGTATAAAGGGGTATCATAAGTAACTTGTCTACAACAATAGTTATATTGTGTTGCTCCTTTAACCCAGCTGTAACAGTGTTTTTTTTTCTCCTTCACACTTGCCCGAGATATAAATATCTTGCTCTATTAACCCTTTCCACATCAGAAACCGATAACATTTTTACCTCTCAACTACCGACTTCTGCAGAGTATGTCTTTATTAAACATTAAAACATTTGTAGATCATCACTTTGTCTGCTAAATACTTTGTATATTAACTATTCCTCTTACAGAAATCAACAGAGAGAGATATTCTGCCTTAAACCCATCCCACACCTCTCATTATTTGAATTATTCATGGCAACAGCTTGGACGCTGTGTCCAAATATCAGAGAAATATGCTTAAGATATGCACATGGCTGTAAATACATACAGCATATACTATAGACCTGACACAGTCCTAGTGTGCTCTATTGCTGTACATACTCTGCTACCTGAACCCCATGTCTATTGTAATGTTTGGGGTGTCAGGGGAGGGCAGTACCACTGACAGTGGAGCAGTCATACTCCTAGGAGTAGCTCACCAGCTTTGGTCTTCACCTGTCATTCAGGTCTCACCTGTGGATCTAAGCAGCTGTTAGTGTGCGACAACGGCCACAAGGAAAATCATCTTGTGTGCTAAATCAAGTGAGGATAGCCAACAGAAGAGGAGACGCGAGGAGGAGAGAGAGAAGGGAGAGGTGGCCCTGGGGAGTGGTGGAGGAGAGGAGGAGGTGAGGAGTAGTGGACATGAGGAGGAGTTGGAGGAGGCGGCGGAGGAGTTGGAGGTGGAAAGTTCATGTGAATATTGGATCTGACTGAATCAATCTTGATTCAGAAAAGTAATAAATAAAAGATAACTTTTATTTAAAAAACTTAAAATCCATTTAGTATAGAAACAAAAAAAATATTTAATGGCTCTAATTAAAAATAATCACTAAGAGATTTAACTAGGTATATTTCCTTGCAATCTCTGAATATATACCTTTGATATACATTTTTGATGAAATATGCTAATTATAGGTATACATATATTGCACAATAGCTGCCTAGTATAATATGTGGGTAGATGTTAATATGTAGATGATTCCTAAAGTGGGTACTCAAAATGTGTCAGAGAATTCCTGGAGTCTCATTAGGAGCTCAAGACCTAGTAGTTTAACAAATATCTGGAGCAGTTCAACAATATTTACACATTGTATTATCTTTACTTTTATTGTCATCTTCTGTAATAACTGCCACTTATTGATGACGTTTCTCTGAGGCAACTCATTTAGCTCCAGAATAGAAGTGCGAATAACACAATATCATTTTATAGAACTATATGGTATTAAGCCCTAGGATTATTGATACTATTTAGGTGTAAAACATAAATTTCTGACTTAATACATTTCTGCAAAGTACAAATCTTTATATTTTTATCCATATACAGTAGAATCCTGGTTATCCGGCACCCAACTAACCGGGACTCTCAAGCAATCGGCACCGGCATAAATTCCCCATTTTCAAAAAACTCCTGCTAAACCGGCATAACCAGCACTATCTGGAGTTCGAGACTGCAAAAAAAAATGCAAACTCTTTTTCTAATTGTTTATTTGGGCCCTAAATGGCCCAGTTTAGGTGCTAATGCATTTTTAAAGGCATTTTGATAGGTTTTGGGGGGATTAAGGGTGATTTAGACACTTACATTCAGGGACTCCCGATTAACCTGCAACTACAGTTATCCAGCAATAGGGTGTCCCCGTAGGTGCTGGATAACGGGGAGTTTTACTGTATAAGGCTTTAGGAATCATCCACATACTAACACAGAAGATCTAGTTAATGTGCAATTTATGTATTCTTATAATTAGCTTTATTAAAAGAATAGATACACAATCAGAGGTTACAAGGAAATATACCTTGTAAGATCTCTAAGTGGTTATTTTTAATTAGCACTATGATGTATTTTTAGGTTTCTTTCCTAAAAGTATTACTTTACTGAATCAAGAGGGCACTAAACAGGGATCACTTTTGTCTTTTCTACATTTGGATTATTCAATTAGATCACGGTAGCTCTGACACAATACTAAGGGCCTCATTCAATTGCGATTTGGCCAATTAAATAGGGCTCTAAATAAGCTAGATGTTTTTAGCTAGTGAAGAAAAAAATATGCTATGTGCTTATTTAGAGCCCTATTCAATTGGCCAAATTGCAATTGAATGAGGGCCTAAGTGTCTATTGGTTCATAATGTTTGGGTTTCTGTGCTAATATTAACATGGTGTCAGAATGTCAGATGAGCATGCCCCCAAACAGCTCTTCTGTAGAGAACCCCCCCCCCCCCCCCCCCAGATCAACACCGCCACCTGGGAAATTCTCGGACTGAATTATCCAGCATGGAGCAGCCTCATTCACAAAGACTGCTAAAATTCAGAGGTGGGGCGTACTGCTGAGGCGCAAAGAAATTGTGAGTTGCGCAAGTCCACAATGCAGAGAAAGGACACAGTTGAGATGGAATCAACTGTCCCTTTAAAAAATGTACACTTGGAGGGAACAAAGGGGTCTGTTGGGCGGTATGACTTCCATGCAAGAGTCCTGACCACCGTAGCAACTTACTAAATTAGCTCTTCATTAAAATAATATATATTACTTAAAGTCAGTCTACTCCTAGTGTGTAGCCTCTTCTCTGAAACCTTTACACTCAAAAGTTACTTCTTGCTATGTGGTCAATGTCAGTATTTCTAACACCAAAGATCAATCAAAGATCAATCACACTTACTGTAGACTCCACTAGCACATTGTAAAATTACAAAACTAAATAAAACACATAAATTAAATAAAAGCAAAGGTATGTGTTATTAATCAAATGGGTTGGTGCTCATTTTACCTTACCTGACCAAGAAAAGAGCTATATAAATTAATTATTATTGTCAGAGATATTTAATAAGAATATATTTCCTGTTAGAGAACTATCTGGTATTGCTGATTGCTGATTGCTATCAACCTACATGTTTGTTAAAGGTCCACTGCAAAATGAAAAAAGAAAATACATGTTTGAATATTTTAGGCCTGACTAAGAGCATAATTAAGGAGGAAAAATATTACACTGTTAATTTTGTATTCATTTTGATGCCTCTGCATGACACCGGAGGGATCCAAGATACGAGGGTTGTCATTGTTTGTGAGAGGGGCAGCTTGGTTAAATTGAATGATGGAAGGTGTCTGCTTCTTGGCTAGTGAGGGGAAGAGGTGTGGTGTCAATTACAATATTATGCTATATTCCAATAAAGGCTTCTGCCTTTTCCCTCCTCCTCTGCTCCTCCCCCCACTCATAACTACAAACACACAACCTCACGTGATGAGGGACTGACATGAAAGATAGTGAGGTCGCTGTTTATACAGCTTACAGCTACAACTGAGGAGCTAGAGCACTGTTCCTTTATCCTACTGGCAGTTTCTCTTTGACTTCACTGCATCAGTACTGTATTTCTATTCATTAACATTGACCACCAGGATGTGTCAGCATTAACTCTTATCAGTTCATCAGCCATTAAAAGAATCACTCAAAGGTCACCCTTGCCACCTCATCACCTTGTCATTTAGTATGGTTGACATTTAAAGGTCATGAGCCAATTCAGAGTGTGAAACTCCTGGACAGTGTATGACAAGACGCTAACGTCATCTCTCATGTGTCAGTGACATGCTTATTTGGTTATAGGGTCAGAACCATGTGCAAGAAAACTGACCTAATGACAATGACAGTTTTATTGGTTTAAAGGGCCATTTACGAGTAGTAACATTGACGCCTAATAGCAGCGGTGTGTTATGGATAATGTCAGAAATCAAGATAATATAGACAAATCCACAGTTTTCGAATAATATTTCAATTTTTCTTTGGGTAATTCTTGCTTTATTTAGCAGCTATTGTAGATAAAATCCGAATAAGTTAGTGCTTTTTGTGGTCAAAGATGAAAAATATAGTAGGTGGTCAAATCTTTAAAAATAATAATTTGTATAAATTAACAGGCCTTATTTACTCTTGGTGATAGAGGGCCCCTATACGGTCATGGGACCTGGTGTTTTGCAACTATTGCACCAGCAGTAGCTCTGTCACTGAGTAGAGGGAAGGTTGAGGGAGAAAGAAAGTGAGAGAGGTCCAAATGATGATTTGTTAGATAATTGGACTTGACTGGAATTGAAACCACACTCCTCCCCCTCACATGTCCAGAAGCATTCAGCTTGCATCAAGAAATGCAAGCATTGCTCTTTAGAAATGTAAACGCTGCTATAAGACAAACAACTTCCACCAATATATCAGGTCTGTCTCCAGGGTCAAGCAGAGACTTGTTTTTTTTTTTAACTAAAAACTACATTTGTGACCTCTTCTTTGCTTTGGACTCAAAGTTTTCATATACAGTATATATATATATTTTTCATTGTACTGTGCTTTCAATTCCTACTGGTCTATTTTAAGTTTATATGCCCATGGTAGATAGAGGATGATTCAGACAACATGTTGTTTCTATGCTTATTAAAGCTACATTTAAATATTATCTTGTTTCTCCTAATATATTGTAATTGTCAAACTACGATACTTCGTCACGCTTAGTGAGGCGAGTCTTACACACAAACTTGCAATACTTACCGCGCATTGCGCTATGAGAGCTACGCATGCGCAATGCACGCTGAATGCTGCGCATGAGCAATGCGCAGCGAAAGGGGAGAGAGATGGGGAAAAGGAGACACAGGGGGGAGGAGACACCGGGGAGGGAGAGGAAGGAGACACCGGGGAGGGAGATGGGGGGAAGGAGACACAGGGGAGGGAGAAGGGGGGATGCTGACACGTACATTTATCTTCAAGATATGTTACCTCCCTTTTCTTTAGGAGCATATACATACTTCATATATCTTCAAGCTATGTTACCTCCCTTTTCTTTAGGAGCATACACATACTTTATATATCTTCATTCAGAGCAGACTCTTCAACACAGCAGGATACCAACTGACCAAATACATAACTGAATCTATCTGACAGTTAAAGATGACATCACAACATTCTAAATGATTTAACTGTTCATGAACCAAACATGCAACATAACATACATTAATTAACATACATAGGGTAATCAAATTAACATAGCATATACCATAACTCTAAAACATACTATAAAATGACTGCACCCAACCTGTGGTCATGGGAATCTTGACAATGTGTTAAATATAATTGAGAACTATAGTTAAGAGCCAAAACTCTTTTTATAGTATGCTTTAATAACCCTTTAAAAAGCCAAAATATGATTTTTCATAAAAAGAGCCGGAACAGAGACTTCTGAGACATACAGAAATACAAAATTCACCAGACACACATAACTAGATGGGATTCAGGTAATTATCTTCATAAATTCTACAGAAAGTAATTTCAAGTAGCAGTTCAGGGCCAGAATACAGTATTTGGTAAAATGACCCTGAACAACGACTTTCCAGAGAGTCAGGAATCCAAAATTCCCCAGACACACATGACTGGATGGAATTCATGTAATTTGTTTAATAAATCCCTCAGAATTCCGGATAAACTAAAGAACATATTTCTGATCTTTTAACCAGTAAAGAAAATGTAACCCTCAGTGGGAATCAAATCCAAGTTTCTTTACTACATAGACATGAGCACTAGCTGTGAGCCACAAGCTCTAATATCATGTGTAGAAGTGGTTGCAAGTATTATATTATAAATGTTATCAATTATAAGGTCTAAATTTACAATCACTACTGCTGCTAATTTCCTCATGACCAAAATAATGGTCACTATTTAAACCTTTAAATAGTATTAATAAAAATGTATTGCTATATACAGTATATAATAATATAACATATAATCTACACCACAGCTACCGTATATACTCGAGTATAAGCCGACCCGAGTATAAGCCGAGGCACCCATTTTACCACAAAATACTGGGTAAAATGAGTGACTCGAGTATAAGCCGAGGGTGGGAAATGTGCTGCCCCCTGTGTCCCTCTTGTGCCCTCTGTGTCCCCCTCTCTCTCCGTGTCTCTTCTCCCCTCTCCCTTCCCTGTGTCTCTTCTCCCCTCTCCCTTCACTGTGTCTCTTCACCCCTCCCTTATCACCCTCCTCAACCCCACTCCTCATCCTCAACCTCCCTCCTCATCCTTAACCTCCCTCCTCATCCTCAACCTCCCTCCTCAACCTCCCTCCTCATCCTCAACCCCCTCCTCAACCTCCCTCCTCATCCTCCCTCCTCAACCCCCCATCCTCAACCCCCCTCCTCAACCCCCCATCCTCATCCTCTCTCCTCAACCCCCCATCCTCAACCCTGCATCCTCAACCCCCCATCCTCAACCTCAACCCCCCTCCTCAACCCCTCCTCCTCATCCTCAACCTCCCTCCTCATCCTCAACCTCCCTCCTCAACCCCTTCCTCAACCTCCCTCCTCAACCTCCCCATCCTCAACCTTAACCCCCCTCAACCCCCTCCGCTCCTTGACCCGGCACCCAGTATATGCTAATTACGCGGTGCGTATGTGACGTCACATGCGCACCGGCGCCGGGTCAAGGAGCGGAGGCCGGAGCACAAGCAGGTAAGTGAGGGGAGAGGGGGAGGTATTTAGGGGGGTTAAGTGGAGGAGGGTGGTTGAGGGGGGCTTAGGTTGAGGAGGGGGAGGGAAAGAGACACGGGGGTAGAGAGACACACGGGGGGTTAGAGACACACGGGGGGGGTAGAGACACACGGGGGGGTTAGAGAGACACAGGGGGGTTAGAGAGACACGGGGGGAGTTAGAGACACACGGGGGGAGAGTGACTCAAGTATAAGCTGAGGGGGCCCTTTTTTGCCTTTAAAAAAGGGCTGAAAAATTCGGCTTATACTCGAGTATATACGGTATCTGATTACCTCATGACCAGAGTAAAGGTCACTACTATTACTTTAAATAAGTTAATAAAAGTCCTGCTATATGCCGATCTCTCAGGAAAACAAGCTTTCACTAAATCATATCAATAGTTATATATCAATAACCCTCACTAGATTGTCAATTTAAATTTGAAAAGGTTATACAATCACTTTCGGGTATTGAATTTTTAAGTGAGAATGATTTTCAGGGACATTAAACTTGGCTGACTCGGGACACCAAGACACTGTTTAAACTAGTGGGCGCATCATCAGGACTGCACCCGATGCACATTTCGTCTGGGTTAATTTCCCAGACTTATCAGGGTAGGTGTGTCACTTCTATGTGACAAGTTTTTAAAGGTAAGCATTTTTGGGACTGTGTTTATATGCTCAGGCAGTTTTTTTTAATTACCCACATTTTGATAAAGCTACTATCAACAAAAAAATTGATATCACTAATACACCTAAAGAATTTGACCACTTCATATTTTAACCTAAATCAATAGTATGAAATTAATTAATGATTTTACTGAGGCAAAAAAAATATTATTAAAATATTGTTAAAATATCAACATGAGTACAGGGAGTGCAAAATTATTAGGCAAGTTGTATTTTTGAGGATTAATTTTATTATTGAACAACAACCATGTTCTCAATGAACCCAAAAAACTCATTAATATCAAAGCTGAATACTTTTGGAAGTAGTTTTTAGTTTGTTTTTAGTTTTAGCTATTTAGGGGGATATCTGTGTGTGCAGGTGACTATTACTGTGCATAATTATTAGGCAACTTAACAAAAAACAAATATATACCCATTTCAATTATTTATTTTTACCAGTGAAACCAATATAACATCTCAACATTCACAAATATACATTTCTGACATTCAAAAACAAAACAAAAACAAATCAGTGACCAATATAGCCACCTTTCTTTGCAAGGACACTCAAAAGCCTGCCATCCATGGATTCTGTCAGTGTTTTGATCTGTTCACCATCAACATTGCGTGCAGCAGCAACCACAGCCTCCCAGACACTGTTCAGAGAGGTGTACTGTTTTCCCTCCTTGTAAATCTCACATTTGATGATGGACCACAGGTTCTCAATGGGGTTCAGATCAGGTGAACAAGGAGGCCATGTCATTAGATTTTCTTCTTTTATACCCTTTCTTGCCAGCCACGCTGTGGAGTACTTGGACGCGTGTGATGGAGCATTGTCCTGCATGAAAATCATGTTTTTCTTGAAGGATGCAGACTTCTTCCTATACCACTGCTTGAAGAAGGTGTCTTCCAGGAACTGGCAGTAGGACTGGGAGTTGAGCTTGACTCCATCCTCAACCCGAAAAGGCCCCACAAGCTCATCTTTGATGATACCAGCCCAAACCAGTACTCCACCTCCACCTTGCTGGCGTCTGAGTCGGACTGGAGCTCTCTGCCCTTTACCAATCCAGCCACAGGCCCATCCATCTGGCCCATCAAGATTCACTCTCATTTCATCAGTCCATAAAACCTTAGAAAAATCAGTCTTGAGATATTTCTTGGCCCAGTCTTGACGTTTCAGCTTGTGTGTCTTGTTCAGTGGTGGTCGTCTTTCAGCCTTTCTTACCTTGGCCATGTCTCTGAGTATTGCACACCTTGTGCTTTTGGGCACTCCAGTGATGTTGCAGCTCTGAAATATGGCCAAGAGTGCTGCATCCCTCTGCAAGATATCTCACTATTTTTGACTTTTCTGAGCCTGTCAAGTCCTTCTTTTGACCCATTTTGCCAAAAGAAAGGAAGTTGCCTAATAATTATGCACACCTGATATAGGGTGTTGATGTCATTAGACCACACCCCTTCTCATTACAGAGATGCACATCACCTAATATGCTTAATTGGTAGTAGGCTTTCGAGCCTATACAGCTTGGAGTAAGACAACATGCATAAAGAGGATGATGTGGTCAAAATACTAATTTGCCTAATAATTCTGCACTCCCTGTATATTTGAACATTTGATACTTTCAACCTAGATATTAACTATAAGGGACAGATGTCAAAAACTTTCCCTAATTATATAAATGATGGACTTTGCGGTGTACGGACATTTAATCCTGCGACACTTAATCACGCTACATTTAATCCCGCGACAGTTAATCCCATTGACACTTAATCCCCCGATACTTCATCCCGCTGACACATTATATACTCACAGATAGGCTAATATCGCAAACAATTTCACCAACAGTAATCCATCAAATAAATAATAAGCTTATACAATAGTATGATCGCATGAATAATTCTGATCGTTGATCGCATGAATAATTCTGATCTTTGAAGAAATAACACGGACCAGATTGGCTGAAATTAAGAAAACCACCATAACTCCCACTATATAAGTCAGAGAGTTTCTTGCCTAACTCACTTGGAATAGTATTAATCTTCTCCGCTTAAGTGTCAATGGGATTATCTGTCGCGGGATTAAGTGTCACCAAACCAAGTGATAAAGTATCTGTGTGACAAATAAGTATATCTTTAAAGGTCATACTCTATACCTGCACTAACTATAAAAATATACTGTGAAAAAGATTATCACATAATCAAAAATCCTGAGGTATACAATCCCAATTATTATTAAATAAAGGAGCCCATCTTTAATACATTTCACATAAAAGGATATAACAATAAAAAATTAAAAACACACAAAAAAATGAAAAATGGGAAAGTATTAAGATATCAGTGACTGAAATAAAAAACTGACAATTATAGATAAACTTAGGACAAATATTAGGTGGAATTTGTCAGTCATCAGGTGAAATACATTCGTATTTTTTTATTTTTTATTCTGGTCTTTTAATTGTTTGCAATTTAACTCATTAAGAAACAATTTATTTTTTATCTATATCAATAAAGGTTACATTTTAATAAAGCACTTTTCAGTCATCCATTAAAGATATTTCTTGTTTAACTGAATCTTTTCAGTGAAAATAGTTATTGCTTTCTTTTTCAATTTTAAATCTATGATATTTCACTACATTTAAAGACACCACAAAATGAAGGAATAATCACACATACCTCAATGTCCCATTAGGCTAATATATTGCCATGTGACATACACCTTTATTTTAGTACAGCACCATACATTGCGTTCCACCATATATTTATATATTTCCAATGTATTAAATTTAATGTTAGTATCTTTTTATTTATTTTAATTTTATTTCCTTATGCATATATGCACGTATTCATTGTGTTTCATTTAACATCTTAATAGAGCTCTTCTGACAAACTAGTCTCCTTTTATTATTTTGTGCCTCATAAACGATTCAGAGACATTAGATTTCACATTGCCAACTTGTTTGTTGTTACTTAATAAACTTTATTATTTTCACACAATCAGTCATGTGTCTACACAATGTGTTATTGACTTGTATCTAAATAGTATCCTTTGGTTTATTTTAATCACCTTGATGACCTTATAATTTTAACACTCCTTTTGTAAAAATATACATTCACTTAAAGGGCCTGTTAAACAGTACAACTTGGAGCATACCACTGTAAAGTTCTCATAAAACCATGTTAGCAACAGCTCCGTGCAGAGAACATAAGCAGAAAGAGAGTGGAACCATTCAAAAAAATCATCTGTGCAGATAAAGGACTTTATTAATGCTGGTTGTCATTAACATGCCATTGTGAGACTTTGCTAGTCCACCATCATATCGGTATTAGTCTACATTTAAGCTAACCACAATCATGTCTTACATATCTGGATATATGATGGGAGCTACATGTTAAGGGGGGGGGGGGGGCTGTCATTGAGGCAATGTCTACCAGGGAGGCACTGTGAAATTCTTACATTTCTTAATACATTTCCTTCACAATGCTTGCAGATGCAGAAGATGCCTTCATGGACCAGAATTTTGCCTAAAATCCCATGGCATCTGAAGTTTTTAGTTAGTGAACTTCTATCCAAAAGCAAGGTTTTCACTAACTAAAAACGTCTGGAAAAAAAATATGCTATGTGCTTAAATAGCCCTTTTAAATTTGCAGAATTTCAATTTAATAAGGCTGTTAGTTTCTTAGGAGAGTCCTATAATATTAATATTGTTACAAATAAATTGTGGTATCTCGGTTTACAATTTGATTCCTGATTGGAATCCTTTACTATTGGAATTGGATAATTAAGCATCAGTGATCATCTTTAATTTTTATAATTTTAAATTATGCTAATATATCAACTATCTTCTTAATTTGAAATTATTAATAATAATAAGGTATATTTTATTACAACAATTTTTTGTGATTATTGAGATAAGGGGTAAACATATAGGAATAGGTGTTTTTTCATCTTTCTTCTTTTTTATTTAACAATACAGTATCCTAACACTTAACTACAGAATTACTGAATTCTGCTTACCAGCAAACCAACAAGGGCTCTTTTATCAAAACATTAGTCCTTTTTATTCTCTGAATTATTAGTGATACACCCTAAAACACAACAAATCAAAAGTCTAATATATTCCCTGTCTCTGACTATTGGTTAATAATTTAATATGTTTTTATTAGTTCGCTGGTGGTCCAGTGGTTAGGATTCAGTGCTTTCACCATTGCCACCTAGATCCGATCCCAGTCAGGGAACCAAGAATTCACACTACCCTGAAGCCATGCAGGGTTGGCTTGGTCACTTATGAATACCAGGAGCTGTATGCTGTGGTTGGCTGGAGAAGGCACTGGCAACGTACTCCATGAATACCAAGTGGATCAGCATGGTGTGCTGTAGTCCATGAGGTCACGTACAGTCGGACTCGACTGAATGACACAAACACACACAAACCCATTAATGTTCAGGTGCCATGGGGTCTCAATAACTCTCATGGTAAAAGGTGTAATGTGTGGATTAGGGGTTAGTGGAGAATTAAATCTAAGGGGGTTCCTTTCTCTGTGTGGAATGAGGGAATCCCTGGAGTCACTTTAGTGTGTGTAGGGGTGGGAACCCACGGTTCCCCAATTTAATGTATAAATGAGAGAATGCTGGGGATGTCTCAGCTCAAAGGTGAAGGTTTACTGGGGAGACCTATGGGTGCTAGGGTGGATGTAGTTAACCCTTAATTGTGTTGGATATAAGAATTCTAGCCTCATATCTGACTCAGTTGAGACGTTAGAGTGATGATGACATCATATATATGTATCTTCAATAATTTTCAGAAGCATTTTTCTGCCTCTACAGGTGGCCATCAGGATTAAGGAGGAAAAAAGGGTTTACGCACAGTATGTTACTTGTGTGAAGCACAGTTAGAAGCAGGTGGAATGGCTTAAAGGAAAATTTTAATGTGACAGGTCACCATAACTTGATAACACAGCTCATTTTAGGCTATTCATTGGTGCAGTTGCACGGCGCTGTAAATTAGAGGAATGGGGATAGGTTTGCAAGATACATAGCAACTTGCAACCTAAGTGTATGTGTATAGATTGGAATGGGGCCCCATGTGTGTTTAATTGCAATAAATTGTTAAAGATGACAAAATGAAATTCTTTTTGAGAGATTGTGGACACATAGGCTCACAATATCATATTTGGTGGGAATGCCCGTTCATACAAAGTTTTTGGAAACATTGCTTACATCATATATCCATCATTCTCAAAACAAATATAAGTTTACCTTGTGAAACCATATTGCTTCATATGTTTCCTGTGGAATTCTCCTTGCAAGTGAAAGGGTTTTTGCTACAGATTTTAATGTCAGACAAACTGTTGATAGCTACTAAATGGAATCAGCCCTCTGTTCCCAGTTGGAATGAGATAACCATTGTGGTTGGTAGAAACAGAGCCTTGGAGAAATCCCTTCAAGAGAAGGGTTTGATAAGATTTACTTAAATGGAAAATTTGGGATAAATATATGGTAGAAAATTTGGCATGAATCTACTTTAAATTTACCACCAAGAATATATATTTTTTGTCTCTCTCATGACTTTACCTCAGACCTGTCATTCTATTTACTGTTGTCTTATTGTTTTAAGAATGTATTTTTGTCTGTTTTATTGTTTGCAAAAAGTATACCTTATAAAAGATATATCAGTCTAATTATATAAATCATTCCAATATTCACTGGAAACCATTAATATATTTTCTAATTGGTATACTGGAATATACACAGAAAGATTGTTATGTGTGCGATAGTATAAATGTTATGTGGTTGTATGTTTACAATAACTAATAAAAATAAAATAAAAAAATACAATAAATTGAAAAATGTGTTTATCACATATTATATTTGTCCTGCTACGAGTCGTCGTCACGCTGTTTGCGTGGTCCGTACGAATAGCGGGCTTAGCGATGAGCGCCGCAGGCGCTCATCGCCCGGCGAGCCTCGCGAAGCGAGGCGAGCCGTTAACCCGTAGAACTTTAGCGGGCTTAGCGATGAGCGCCGCAGGCGCTCATCGCCCAGCGAGCCTCGCGAAGCGAGGCGAGCCGTTAACCCGTAGAACTTTAGCGGGCTTAGCGATGAGCGCCGCAGGCGCTCATCGCCCAGCGAGCCTCGCGAAGCGAGGCGAGCCTGTGAGCGCAAGGGCCGTTGCTCACGCTTGCGGGCTCGCATAGCGAGCCCGCGGCCCTCGCTACGCGAGGGCTGCGTGCAAGGGCCTCAGTTGTTGGCATGGAGCAGCCCCCTCCTCCCCACAATGCCCCGGTTCGGGTTCCGGAGGGGGAGCCAGACGCCGCCACTGCCACTAGCAGAACCCGCCAGACGCCGCCACTGCCAGTAGCCGCACCATCCCGGGGACCGGCAATCCAGTTGTTGGGATGGAGCAGCCACCTTCTCCCCACAATGCCGCCACTGCCACTAGCCAGCAACTGAGGCCTTTGCCCGCAGCCCTCGCTGCCCTTGCCCGCAGCCCTCGCGTAGTGCCTCGGTTGCTGGGATGGAGCGACGAAGGCCTCAGTTGCTGGCATGGAGTGCCTTCGGCGCCATGATCCCCAGAGATGGTCGGTGATGTGTGTAGCCCTGCATTGTATCTCCCTCTGTCCCACCCCCTGGCCGGCTCCTCAGCCCCCTCATCCAGGTCACGCACACACAGAGGCTGAAGGTAAGGATGATAGGGGCTGGGAAGGCCATAGCTGTGCTGACCAGCGGGGGGGATGCACAAGGTGAGGGGGCCTGTGAGGAGCTGTGTGTGTAATGGGGGCACAGACTGCCAGGACATGGACTTGCTGTTATATAGAGTAAAAGGCACCTGAATTGGTGGATTGACTCACGTGCAGAATTATAATAATCATTATATGTACGACATGCTTATAAACACTGATCATTAAATAATTTTGTGTGAGCTGCAGTTGTTTTGTAGTGGGGGCTGCCATGTTTGTTTCTGCTTAACTGCTGTAGGGAGAGCTGGCCTTAAAGGGGCTCTGTCACCCCAACAGAAAGCTGACTTAAATTTAAAGAGCATCAACAACTGGATATACATTGCGCGAGAAGTTTTTCTTTACAGTAAATAATTGCTGAAATATTTAGAATAGATTTTGGGGCTTTTGTATGTTATGTGGCTCAGAGTGCTTGATAAGGGTGTGAGAGGGGCTTAACTGTTAGATAACATTGTGGGTCTTTGTTTTGCCAGATCTATCCTGTTATGTGCATGGACGGGAAGCCTCCTGTTGCCGGGTGCACCTGTGTCCTGTGTCCCAATGTACTCCCTAAGCTCCCAACCCCAACCCCCTACACCCCTTGCCGGCCCTAACCCTAACTTCAACCCCCTACAACACTTATACTGGGCCTAACCCTACACCCCTTGCCGGCCATAACCCTTATAGCCTAACGCCATTTTACACCAATGCAGAAGTACACAACTACGGTCTTATCTCGCACACGCACAAAATTACATTGCACACATTCAGCACGCTTACACAGCAGCTCCACACCACTAATGCTGCAGCAACATCAACACAGAATGCAGCTCTTCAACACAATGCTTTAAAATAGGTAAAGTATATATATTTATTAATTGTATTATATATTTCAGTAGTAGACACAAAACACCATTAGCTACCTTACAATTTTATTGCCGTCATTTTTTGACGGGCAATTCGCTAGTATAGATATAAAAGGACCACTAAAGCCCTATATGTTCTCTGCATCATAGGATAGAAGGTGAAAAAGCATGCTTTAAAAGTGTGTTCATTTTTCAAGTTGCTGGAGTTCAGTTGAAGTCAGTGTATTTCAATGAGTTAACTGTACCTAAATGACTAATTAGCTATATACCACATGGAACAATGAATAATGAATTAGAATCAGGTGTAAAAGCTGTGAATTAAAACGTTTTAACTAATGTCTTACTATTTGTAACTACTTTAGCAACATTTATATTGCGTTAGAGCTTGTGGCTCACAGTTGGTATTAGTGCTCATGGAGGTGAGATACTTAAGTTTGATTCCCATTGAAGGTAATCATATCAATAATGTTTAAAAAATCAGAAATACTTTCTTTAGTTTATATAATAAAGCATATGTCAATATGAGGTAACTGTCCTGTTTTTTATTTATTTAGAAAAAAATATATAGTTACAAAAAATGTAATTATTTTTACTTCTAAATACGTTTTAAAGCAGAGTGTGTTGGTTAGTATAATGTGGAAGTTAGGAGAATCAAACCCATAACTTAGCAATGAAAAAAAATCTCTAAAACATATTGTTATCCACTGCACCACTATTTCAATGTATAACAGCTAGAGACTCCAGCCTCATTACTCATGCAGATTCTTGTGGGACGGCTTCAAGGGCTAAACTAAAATGAAAAAAGTCAATTTTTTATAATTTTTTTAAATGTAAACATATTTTCCACATGATATTCCACCCTCTAATTGATGGGTCCTTGATGTGTCCTTTAACTGCTTAAAAGATTTTAAAAAGAGTTTAAGAAACACATCTCATGTCTGTTAAATATGTAAAAAACAACATTAGCTGAGGTCTATGCAGCGAGTAGAACTTTTTTGAAAATCTTAATTTTAATGAACTATTTTCAACATGATAGTCCTTCTGGCTTAAAACACGAGAAAGCGGGTACAAAGCATGCACAATCAGTACTAAGTATGACTGTCTGCTTCTCATTATCTGTGTGGCTGATTATCATTTACTGAAAGCTGTTTTGAATCATTCGGTGAGATAACAAGTCCTCCTCTTTCCAGTGAATAAGTAAAATATAACATTGAAATCTCCGACACTCTGGAAGTAGCTATTGTAGTTCTTTAGTATTCTTGACTAGACAGTGTACTTGAAAGTAGTTTTAAAGCTAATTACATGAATACTATTATTTTGAATTTCTGACTCAAAAAGTCGCCATCCCGGCGGAACAGGAATTTGAAATTAGTTTTTGAGGAATTTATGAAGCTAAGTACATGAATCCTATCTAGTTATGTGTGTCTGGTGAATTTTGTATTGCTGGCTGTGGGAGAAGTCACTATTCTGTCTCTTTTTATAAAAAATCATATTCTGGCTTTGTAAAGGGTTAATAAAGCATACTATCAAATGGGTTTTGGCACTTAAATATAGTTCTCAATTATATTTAACACATCCCAATAATTTTAGCATGAATTCCTTTTATAAAGTTTGCGTTTCGGCCTGTTCCGTACTGTTCCACCCTGTTCCGGATGATACTTTGTTTTTTAAATGGTTATTATAGTATTATATTAAATTGTTTTAGGTTCCTAAATAATGTTTTCAATAGAAATCAAGACTTCTAAGTGATATTGGCATTGATTGCTTTTGTAAAGTGCCTGTTCTGGCCTGTTACGTTCCAGCTTTTACAGTTTTATAGTGTTTGTTTCTATGTTAGCTTTTTCTTTCTCACTACAGCCAATCATTCTCAGTAGCCCAAACTGTAAGGAGCTTTATGATGACTTTGAGCATGTAGATATAAATAGCTCACATCTGTTTTGTTATCATTTATAGCACTGATCTTACCATCCTGATGAGATAAAATGTGATCTAAAAATGAAATCTCCTCATATCAGTGAATTTAAGTAAAATGTGATTTTCATGTTACAATGAAAGAGTCTCCTGAGACCTCATCAAGCTGATTATAATGTTCCAATGTGGTGGGTGTAGAGTACTAGGTTCGACCCACAGCACTGGACCAGATGTTTTGCTGTTTGCATAAACAGTTTACAATAAGGCTTTGTGCATGGATCATGTGAAGAACAGTAAATTAATGCTGAAGGTCACCCCGTTGATGTCCTTGTGATGAACTATCCAAAATTTTGACTCCAAGTTCAGAAAGTTACAGAATTTGTTTAGGAGAGAAAATGTTAATTATTAATTGATTTCTCCGGACAGCTCACACACCTTAGTTAGAGTTAGCTGGGAAAAAAAATCTTAACTTTTGTACCACTCATTCTTCAAGCACAGAAAAGCTTTTAGAATTTGTCAAATCTCTTCTATTATAGGCATGATATAAAATGTGCATGTTATGTGTCCCTTTAAATTTAGCCATAGGAAGAAATTCAACCCAATGATCCTGAAGATAAAATGTATAAAACCAAAAGTACAGTTTGAATCCATGGGCACTGCAGGTCAAAGGCGTCGAGCAAGGGGAAGGGATACAAGAAGACCAGCAGGTTGTCTTTCAACAAGTTTAGAGGAGATATAAGAAATGGTGGAGTGACTAAGCAAAAGCCACCAGAAATATCTTTACAATAGCTTACTCACTGTTCAAATTCTCAAGAGGGCCAGCAAACCTGGAATTTTAATCAAAGTAGGGTGTTACACACCTTCATGGTAGAGTCTCAATTTGCCAAATGCTAATTCATTGCCCTACATCTCTTACTTTCCAACAATTAATTTTGAGAGAAAAGAGCAGTTGGATGAAGGAGAGTTTTCAGTTCATATTATTGAGATAGTATAGCCATAAAGGCAGATGCAGAGGCATCCAACTTGTTTATAAATCAGAGGAAATTATCATTGTGACTGAGATTGGAACCATACTAAATACCTTTTGAGGGGAACTTTTGTTTTTTCTGTCCAGGATGAAAAGAACGTTTTATGATATGTGTAATGGGTCTCTTACAACTTTTCTATAGAAGGTAGACAGTTCAAGCAATATTCGGATCGTATTCCTTTTGATTTTGTGTTGGTCACGCTAAAGTAACCACCGCCTTGTGTACTCCTTTTGGATATGGATTAAACCAATGTAAGCCAATGATGTCTATGTCAAAACTTTATTTTTCAAACTTGCTGTTGACCATGTGGGATATTTGATCTCAATAATCCACATAGAGTGCACTTCAACTTTTTCAACAAAGCAAAAAGAAATAGATTAGTGCATCAGTGCCAGCAGTTCATATTAAAAAAATCAATACTGCATGTAGCACATGGTAATAATTTGATAGGTTAGTCATAGATCCTGTGTGGATGTAATACATCCAATTTCTATTTGTGCAAATGGCTTTGGCTTTTGGCATGAGTGGATGCTTTTTAGGATGGTTTGAAATTATGTTAAGTGTTTGAGAAGAAAACAAAAACTAAACATTATAAAAGAAGTTCCAATTTTTGTCTTCCAGTTCACTGTTGGATTATGAATTCTGAACAATAGGTAATAAAAGAGGAGAGGAAACTATAGTGAGACAGTTATGACAGAAGTGACCCACTCAACATAAATATTGCATACTCAAAGTTTGAGAAGCAAATTTTCTTGGGTAACAAGTCCAGACTTTAATAAGGTGTTGTCTTTTACTTGCGACTATACAGGACTAGACTGGGTTTGTGAGAGCCCTATACTAGGTTAAAAAATGAAGCAGGAACTTGCTCAAAAAGGAATGATTGCATCTGCTTGCAGTTGATAAGGTGTATATGACAGTGAGGAGAGCGACATATGTAGGCTAAAAATTGTTAGTCTTATAGTTTCTTGGCCTTATGCAATTAGGACATGCTCTACGCAAATGATCATATTCTCTACAATACATACAACAATATATATAAAACATAATGTGTTCTTCTTCTAACTGTTTCTATGGGAGTAGCATGGGTTCTCCTTATATACTTGGAGCAGAAACTAACTCTGATGTAGATGTATTAGATGTATTAGATGGAAGCCAGATGTAGCTGGTGATGTGCCCAGAGCATGCTCTCTCCTCTCAAATGGAAAATCACTGTGCTGACATGGATATAGATATAGAAAAGCATACTGCAGAGCAACATATCCCGTAGAAGTCCACCTTAAAGCAGTTTAAAGCAATCTAAGATACTTTTAAAAGCATACTGCAGAGCAACATATCCCATAGAAGTCCACCTGAAAGCAGTTTAAAGCAATCTAAGATACTTTTAAAAGCATACTGCAGAGCAACATATCCCATAGAAGTCCACCTGAAAGCAGTTCCCTCCCACTCACCCTTGTTTACACTTAATATATTGAGGAATACTAATTACCTGCACATGTTCAATCAGTGACATCTGATTATCACCTCTAACCACTCCCTTCAAGAATACTTGCTTACACAGTGCCATTATGTTTCCTCAAACCACGTTCCTTATTATAACCTCCTGCCTCTTTCTCAGACTCTCTTATACTGTCTCTACACATCATGTCTCCAATAATATAACTATCTCACCTTCCCTGCTTTCCTCTCCTCTTCTCTGCTCCCACGAGCTCCTCTCCTTCCTCCAGTCACTATCTCATCCCTCCCCTAAAGGTGAAAAGCAGAAATGCTCCTGTAAGTCCTATTCCCATCTCCTTTTACTTTATCTCCTTCTTCTGATGGCTTGTGGGGATATATCCCGTAACCCAGGCCCCTCACTCATTCCCACCTGCTGTCAGCCACGCAGAGTCCCCATGGCAGCAAATGCCCAAAACACCCATAATCTAATACCCATCACTTGTCACAAACCATCTACTTTGCCCTTCTCATGTGCCCTCTGGAATGCAAGGTCTGTTTGCAATAAACTTACCTTCATTCATGACCTCTTCATTTCCAACTCCCTCAATTTACAATTCACGGAAACCTGGCTCTCACCATCTGACTCTGCCTCCCCTGCCGCACTCTCTTATGGTGGTCTACACTTCAGCCACACTCCTAGACCTGGGAACAAACAAGGTGGAGGTGTGTGCATACTGCTATCCTCTCCCTGCACTTTCACTGCATACCCCCTGTTCCCTCCCTTCAATTCTCATCTTTTGAAGTCCACACTATCCGCATTTTCTCTCCCATCCCTCTGCGAGCAGCTGTGATCTATCGCCCACCTGGATCACCCTCTCAATTTCTGTACAACTTTGCTGCCTGGCTCCCTCACTTTCTCTCCTCCAATATACCTTCACTCATTCTTGCCGATTGCAACATAGCCACTGACACACCCACCTCCCCAACAACTGCAAAATTACTTGCACTTACCTCTTCCCTTGGCCTCTCACAATGGACAGATTCCGCAACTCACAGTGGTGGACACTCCATTGACCTTATTTTTACTAATCTCTGCACTATCTCCAACCTTGACATCTCCTTACTTCCCCTATCTGACCATCACCTGCTAACTTGCAACCTCACCTCATCTTCCGCTCACCACTCTTCTTCAAATCCTGCTACCAGAACACGCAGAAACCTGCAAGCACTCAACCCACAACAATTTTCAAATGTACTAAAACCCCTTCTTAGCCCACTCACCACCCTTGCCTGCCCTGACATCGCCACTTCCCAGTACAACGCTACTCTAACTTCCACCCTTGACTCTTGCCCCCATAATCACAAGCAAACGCCCTCGCTCTCATCCACAACCATGTCACACCACACAAACACGCTATCTACAGAGATGCTCACGCACTGCAGAGAGACTATGGAGGAAATCTCGCACTTCAGCAGACTTTCTCTACTACAAGTTTACCTTGCGCTCCTACTTGTCTGCCCTCAATCTTGCCAAACAACACTACTTCTCATCCCTTATATCAAACCTGTCCTCCAATCTTAAACATTTATTTGCTACATTCAACACCCTCCTTTGCCCACCCCCACCTCCTGCCCCTTCCTGTCTAACTGCTGATGACTTTGCCAGCCACTTTAAAACCAAAATTGAAACTGTCCGAAATGAGCTCTCCTCCCAGCTTGGCCCTATCCCACCATCCTTTCCACAAGCCGACAACACCCAACCCGTACCCTTCCCCAATCCCTCCTCCACTATGGATTCCTTTGACCCTGTAACCGAGGATGAAGTATCTACGTTATTATTAACCTCTCACCTTACAACATGTTCACATGATCCTATTCCTTCACAGCTAATCCCTCCCCTATCCACCGCACCTATCCCAGCTCTCACACATCTATTCAACCTCTCCCTAAACACTGGCAGGTTTCCATCCTCATTAAAACACGCCATAATTACACCCATTCTCAAGAAGCCCTCATCTGACCCAGCTTCTGCCTCCAACTACCGCCCTATCTCACTACTTCCCCTGGCTTCTAAACTGCTTGAGCGGCTTGTTTACAATCGCCTCACTCAATTTATTTTTTCCAATTCCCTTCTTGACCCCTTCAAATCTGGTTTCCGTGGCCAACACTCAACAGAAACAGCCCTCACAAAAGTCACCAATGACTTGCTAACTGCCAAATCAAAGGGTCACTTCTCAATTCTAATTCTCCTGGATCTTTCTGCTGCCTTCGACACAGTTGACCACCCTCTTCTAATCCAAACTCTCCGCTCATTTGGCATCCAGGGCACAGCTCTTTCATGGTTCACATCCTATCTAAAAGATCGTACATTTAGCGTCTCCTTCTCTGGCACCTCTTCTTCACCTCTCCCTCTGTCTGTTGGCGTTCCCCAAGGTTCTGTCCTAGACCCCCTCCTCTTCTCCATTTACACCTCCTCCCTTGGCACCCTCATAAAATCCTTTGGATTTCAGTATCATCTCTATGCAGATGATACTCAAATCTACCTCTCTGCACCCGTTCTATCACCCTCTCTTCTAGCTCATGTTTCCAACTGCCTCTCTAGCATATCCTCCTGGATGTCTACCGGTCAACTCAAACTCAACATGTTTAAGACTGAACTCCTAATCTTTCCACCCTCCACTACAGCTTCCACTCCGCAAATATCTCTCACTGTTGACAACACCATCATCACTCCCACCTCCCAGGCCCGTTGTCTTGGGGTTCTACTGGATCCCGCCCTCTCTTTTATTCCTTACATCCAATCGATAACAAAATCTTACCAGTTTCACCTAAAAAACATCTCCAAAATTCGTCATTATCTTACATAAGACACAGCTAAAATTCTAATACACTCTCTCATCATATCTCGACTCGACTACTGCATTTCACTCCTTGCTGGCCTACAACTCTCTCGTCTGTCTCCCCTCCAATCCATAATGAACGCCTCCGCTAGACTCATCTTCAATACCAAACGATCAGTGTCTGCAGCTCCTCTCTGTCAATCACTCCACTGGCTTCCCATAGCTTCCCGAATCACATTTAAAATCTTGACCCTAACACATAAAGCCCTCAACAACAGTGCACCCCCTTATATCTCTGCTCTTGTTTCAAAATACTCTCCCAACCGCCCCCTTCGTTCTGCTAATGACCTTCTTTTTTCCTCCTCTCTCATCACCTCCTCTCACTCCCGTCTTCAAGACTTTTCTCGTGCTGCCCCTACTATTTGGAACTCCTTGCCTCGCTCCATTAGATTATCTTCCTACCCCAAAACCTTTAAAAAATTACTTAAAACACACCTATTTAAAAAATCATATCACCTTCAGCCTTTATAATTACAATTGCACACTCCACAGCTTAATAACACTCCCACCCACACTCTACAGTACAACACACAGACCCCTCCAATTGACTAAACAGATTGCATTCATGTTGCCATTTTTGTATTTGTCACCCTCTTGTATCACACCTAAACCCTTAGATTGTAAGTTTGCGGGTTTTCAATTGTGTATCAGTGTCTTGGAAACAAGCACTATGTGCATTTGATTATATGCTCAAAAACAGGGCCCTCCATTCTTTATAAGGTGTTAAGTTTGTTTTTTGCCATGTACTAAACCCCTGTACAGTGCTACGGAATATGTTGGCGCGATATAAATAAAGACAATAATAATAATAATAATAATAGAATAGGCATGGGTATTTAGTACAAATAATGGCAGTAGTGAAGGCACAATTAACATATTTTTTATTTAATATGCAAACTAGAAAATAATGTAACTAAGTTAGAACCATCCTTTATGAACAAAATGTTTAAACATAAAGTTTAGTAGTTTTCTCTGTGTTCCTATTAGCCTGTCCAAGGTTTGAACCAAATTTCCAACAAATCGTTTTTAATAAGGAGGACAAGTTTAGCTCAAATCATGACATTGTGGAACTGACCAAAGAGCTCTGTAGTTGCTGGAAAAGAGTGTTGGTTTATATAAGTGATTTTTTAATCATTACTTAATTGATGAACAACATTTATTTACTATCCATCAAATATCCTATCATGGACACCTCATACTTCTGGATCTCTAGCTTGTCATGGTGAAGAGGCTTGTGTACTTTGATGAAGCTATGAGCTATACCATGTAGGGTCAGCCAAGATGGGCAGGTCATGACAGAGAGGTCAGACAAATCCCAGTCCACTGGAGAAGGAACTGGCAACTTACTCCAGTATCTTTGCTAAGAAAACTTTTATGGACAGGCACAACCAGAGACATAATGATATGGCACCAGAAGATGAGCTCCACATTACCGAGGAAGAGCAGAGGGCAAGTACTAGTAACACCAGATCTAATGAAGAGGTTACTCCAAAGCCGAAAGAGCACCCAGCTGCGGATGTGTCTAGAGGGGAAAGGAAAGTCTGGTGCTGCAAAGATCAATTCAGAATAGGAACCTGGAATGTTAGAACTATGAACCAAGGCAAACTGGATGTGGTCAAGAATGAAATGACAAGGCTAAACATTGATATCCTGGGAATTGGTGAACTTAAATGGACTGGAATGGAACATTTCACATCAGACAACCACCAGATCTTCAACTGTGGTCAAGAATCCCACAGAAGAAATGGAATAGCCATCCTAGTCAATCAAAGAGTGGCCAAAGCAGTGCTCGGTTACAACCCAATAAATGACAGAATGATTTCAATTTGAATTCAAGGCAAACCATTTAATATCACAGTGATCCAAGTCTATGCTCCAACCATGGATGCTGAAGAGGCTGAAGTTGTCCAGTTCTACGAAGACATTCAGCATGTCATAGATATAACACCAAGAAAAGATGTTACTGCCATCCTAGGAGATTGGAATGCTAAAGTAGGGAACCAAAGGACACCTGGAATAACTGGCAAATTTGGCCTTGGAGTACAAAATGAAGCAGGTCAGAGATTAGTAGAATTCTGTCAAGATAATTCTTTGGTCGTAGCAAACACCCTCTTCCAACAGCTTCCGAGACAACTCTACACATGGACATCACCAGATGGACAACATAGAAATCAGATTGACTATATACTTTGCAGCCACAGGTGGAGGAGCTCTATACAGTCAGCAAAAACAAGACTGGAGCTGACTGAGGCTCAAACCATGAGCTTATTATTGCAAAGCTGAAAATTAAACTGAAGAAAAGATGGAAAACCATCAGACCAAGTAGATACCAAATAAATAATATCCCTTGTGAATATGCAGTGGAGGTAAAGAATAGATTTAAGAAATTAGACATGGAAGATAGAATGCCTAAAGAACTTTGCAACATAATCCAGGAAACAGCAACAATGAATATCCCTAAAAGAAAGAAAAGTAAGAAGTCAAACTGGCTGTCTGATGAGGCTTTGAAAGTAGCCCAGGAAAAAAGGAAAGTGAAAAGTAGTGGAGATAAGAAAAGATTTGTCCAACTAAATGCAGAATTCCAAATGATAGCAAGAAGAGACAAGGAGACATTCTACAATGAGCGATGTAAAGAGATTGAAGAAGATGACCAAAGGGGTTAAAAGAAAGAAGAAAATTGGGAACTTAAAAGGCTCCTTTCATGCAATAGTGGGAGTGATAAAAGATTAAACTGAAGATCTATACAGGAAGGATCTTAACAGCAGTGATGACCTCAATAGTTTGTCCAATGAGCTGGAGTCGGACATCTTGGAGAGCGACGTGAAATGGCCCCAGGATGTCGTGCTGATAATAAGGCTGCAGGAGGAGATGGAATCCCAATTGACCTATTCAAAATTCTACAGGATGATGCTGTGATAGTGTTGCTTGCCTTATGCCAACACATTTGGAAAACTCAACAATGGCCAATAGAGTGGAAAAGGTCAGTCTACATCCCAATCCCCAAAAGAGGTGGTGCCAACGAGTGCTCCAATTATCGAACATTTGCACTCATTTCACATGCCAGCAAGGTAATGCTTAAGAATCTACAAGCTTGACTTGACTACCAGATGTGCAAGCCGGGCTCTGCATAGGAAGAGGCACAAGAGATCAAATTGCCAATATCCGCTAGATAATAGAGAAAGCAAGAGAGTTCCAAAAAAAAAAAACATTTACTTCTGCTTCATAGACTATTCTAAAGCCTTTGACTGTGTGGATCACAACAAAATGTGTCATGTGCTTAAAGAGATGGGAGTACCAGATCATCTCATCCTCCTCCTAAAGAATATGTATGTCGACTAAGAAGCCACAGTCAGAACTAAACATGGGACAACAGATAGGTACAAGATTGGTAAAGGAGTGAGACAAGGTTGTATATTGTCACTTTATTTATTCAACTTATATGCAGAATACATCATGCGTAAGGCTGGACTGGATGAATTCAAAGCCGGAATCAATATTTCTTGAAGGAATATCAACAACCTCAGATATGCAGATGATACTACTCTGATGGCTGAAAGTAAGGAGGAACTAAATGACTTATTGATGAGAGTGCAAAAGCTGGCCTGCTGTTCAACGTTAAAAAGACGAAGATCATGGCAAACGGCAATGTCAGTTCCTGGCAAACAGACGGGGAAGAAGTAGAGGCAGTGACAGACTTTATTTTCCTTGGATCCAAGATCTCTGCAGATGGTCACTGTAGTCATGACATTTAAAGACGTTTGCTTCTGGGGAGGAAAGCTATGGCAAGCTTGGACAAGCTAGTAAAAAGTAAAGATATGAAACTATCAACAAAGGTCCACATAGTTCGAACTATGCTATTCCCAGTAGTGCCATACGGATGTGAGAGCTGGACCATAAAGAAATCTGATTGCCATAGAATTTACGCCTTTGAATTGTGGTGTTGGAAAAGACTGCTTAGAGGCCCTTGGACTGCAAGAAGATCCAATAAATCAATACATCAGGAAATCAAGACAAACTGTTCACTAGAAGGTATGATCATGAGGCTGATGCTCAAATATTTTGGCCATATTATGAGACGGTAGGATTCTCTAGAAAGGACTTTGATGCTGGGAAAGATTGAAGGCACAAGAAGATGGGGACGACAGAGGCAGAGATAGATAGATGAGGTCACTGAAGCAATGAACATGAACTTGATGGAGCTCAGCGGGGCAGTGACTGAGAGATGCACCTGGCGTGCTGTGGTCCATAGAGTCACGGAGAGTCAGACACGATTTAACGACTTAACAACAAAGTTCCTGGAAGTAGATACATGGCACAATCCCAGAGTAGATGAGGATGAATTTCCTACTTTTTGTTTAAAACATACAGATAGGCACAATCGAGCTGATGTAAATACCTAAGCAATGGCAATACAACCTCTGTGACTAATTTGGCTCCAGGCTGTATCTAGCACACTCACTATGACATATCATTGATTAAGAAAGCAAAGCCAAGTGAATTCTAGATTTACATCATTGGTAGAAACATGGATAACAAAGAGATTGTCCTGAAAAAGCAAATGAATCAAATAAATAAGGAAGAAAAGAGGTGCAACATAGTAGGACTCTGAGCTTACTGAAGTCTATTCAATAAAACGTGGATAGTTTGGTTCCCTTACTCTCTTAAACAAACATTAACAGAGTGATGCTATGTCTACCTGGATAAATGGAGTGACACTCTGCAGGGATCACTGAGATTGAGGATGTTAGTGGAATTAGAACCTGATAAATCCAGGAATACGTTAGAAGGGAAGGATTTTCAAGCTCTGATCATGCTCCTTATTAGATTCTGACATGGATATTGGCTACTGCTTGTGTCCTCACTGATAATGAAATCTAGGCAGGAAAAATAGCAAGTACAGGTAATGCACCTGAGAGAATATGTGTGCATATTATTCATATTAAAGGATCACTATAGTGCATTTACAAGGAAAGCTCATATGTTTGTTTCTTGGGCATAGACTATTAAAAAGTATGCCGTTTAAAATAAAGTTAATATTTTTTCCAACTTTTCCCCTCAAGAAGAGCTGCCTATCTTCACAGATAAAACAAACAAAAAAAAACCCTCTTATTTACCGGTATTTTAAATTACATATTGTTTTAATAGACTCTGCACAACAAACATATGAGCTGTACTTTTAAATGCATTACAGTGGTCCTTGAAGTGCATATATCAGTAACTTTAGGTTCAGTAAGATGCTTGTGTTTGTTTCTTTCAACACAGGTTCCAAGAAGAAAGGTTCACTTGTGTCACAATAATGAAATATTATCTTGGATCTTCAGGTGGAGGTTTCGTTCCACACAACTGTTGTCAATTGTATGTTGCACCTTGCTCACACTGGTCACTGATGAACACTACTGGGATAGACCTCAGCATACTCAGTTTGCCAGACAGAATGTGGATCAAAATAACAAAGGACAGTGTTCATCCCTAAATACATGTATAGGCAATGTGCAACTTAAAATTCAAGTATTTTGCCATGTGTAGTTGGCTTGCCAATTTGGGCCCTATTTATGTAGCAACTTCCATAAATATACATTGCCCCTACACAAGGGCATATTGCCTTTGTAGGGGATTAATATTAGGTGCCTCAGTGGTCCATTGGGATCCTCAGGTTATTGAGGGGTTAATTGGCCTCCACCCAAAGCACAAGAAGGTGGTGGAAAGGGGGGCTCAATGCCCTCTTGTTGTTGAGAGGGTACCGTGGGTCACCCAGGATCATTTTATAATTTGGAGGTAGAAGGGCATAAGCCACAGGATCATTAAACCTACTGCATTTATTTTTATTTCTACTTAACCCCTTCCCTGCCATGATCATGACAAGGAAGGGAATACCTTTAATTGTAGTGAGGGCTGTTACTTATCAAGGATAGTTTTCGGTAAAGGTTTAGCTGGTGGTATAGGTGGTTGATTTTATATGAAGGGTTTAGGCTTACTGCGAGCACCTACAGGGCTTTCCAAAACCACGTAGCAGTACGCTAGATTTCTTATGGGAGCTATGTAATTGCACTTTAAATAGAGCAATTAACATATCACACTTTTCAATAACTTGTTAGGGTTAACATATAAGGGTTTGTCACGGGCAGAATGTGCTAAGCTATATTATGGTTACTGTGGAATTTTAACACTCAAGATGTCCTACAGAGCAATGTAATCAAGCCCTTTGTTAGCTTGTTAAAATATCTTATGTACCTTATTATGCATACTTTGCATGGACAACATAGTACACACCACCATGTGTTTGTAGTATAAATAATAATAACACATTAATATCATGCATTTATCCGAAAAGCAGCTCAACCAGCTCTAGTACTATGAAAGGTTTGATAAGACCTGAACCTGGGAATCAGAGTACAGACTGAACTTGTCAGGATTCAGCAGATGACACGTGAACTAATTCAGAACATGGATGGTGAAGGTATAAACCTGGTAGCGGATAGAAATAGAACAGAAATAGGGATGCATACCTGAAATCATACATCACTTAATAGAGTATTCTATTGGATAATGCTCAGTTAGGGTGCAATCTCTTTTTGCTCACTTTTGCCATTACAGAGAAGAAATCTCCTTAAACATATCAGTCATTGGATCAGGCTTTGCTTCTGCCCATGAAGAGCAGGAGCTTCTGGAGCCTGATCCTGGGAGTCCAAGATAAAGGTAACTGTATATTCTACCTAGCTGCCCTCTAGTAAACTAAATAGATGTGTGTGTGATGTATGCATGTGTGGGTATGTAAGTGGTGTGATTATGTTTGTGGTATGTGTATATGTGTGCTATGTGTGTGTATGTATGTATGTATGTGATGTGTGTATGTATGTGGTGTGTGTGTGTGTGTATGTGTATGTATTTGGTGTGTGTATGTATGTATATGCATGTGGTGTGTGTGTGTGTGTGTATACCTGTGTGTATGTGTGTGATATGTGTGTGTAATGGATGTTTGATGTATATGTTTGTGTGTCTGTGATGTATGTGTGTGATGTATGTAATGTATGTGTGTGATTTGTGCGTGTAATGTGTGTATGATGTATGTAAGCAAAAAACGGTAGTAAACACTAAATGTGCACCAGGGTGCCTTAGAGTTCACTGCCCAGGGGCTCTAAAAATGTAAATCCGGCCCTGTCTGTACCCTCCATGAGGACAATCCAGAACTGATATTACAACTCTCATCTGTATATGAGACACAGCATCCTTTAGTTATACATTTCAGATCTCCTCTCTCTTCCGGTGTCTGATCCTTTCTTTTCTGCCTTCTCAGTTCCCTTTTTTTTTCTAGTTATGCTCTGAATGTATATTTACATATATACTGTACAAATATATATTTTTTTCATAGTCTTTAGGAAAGTAAAAGTCCATTTGAATTCTGGGACATGTACTATCAGTAAATACTCCAACAGTTAATAACTGAAAACACTGAAAATTCCCTGTAGAAAAGTAACTTCATACCAGTCCAATCCCAGATTTTACATATATTAAGGTGAGAAGGTGTGCACATTTGAATGTCTAACTATTGCACCAATCAACACCAACTTCTTTTGTTATGGCTGCAGATCCATCCAAAACTGATTTGTTATGTTTGAGCTGGGAGGCTTAGAGAAACTAAAACAGACAGAATCTAGCGATTTGACTGCTCTTTCACTAGGCAGAAAATCTATATCAGTTTAAATTAATTTACCTATTGATCATTTATCAATGATCAATACAGTAGTGGTGCTAGTAAAGAGAGAGTCCTGGTGCAAAATCCGGTCATATCCTGTTTTGTGTTCGCCACTGTTCGCCAGTGTTGTGAGCCGCTGCCTACTCTTGGAACGCATGTGCGTTCACGTAGCCATCTAGTGGTGTAAATGAGCTACTACGCCTGTGCCATCTGTTAATGTAAGTGGTTAGGGGTTTAGGGCTAGGGGGTTAGTGTTAGGGGGTTAGGGTTAGAGGGTTAGGGGGTTAGGGTTAGAGGATTAGGGTTAGTGGGTTAGAGGGTTAGGAGGTTAGGGTTAAGGGGTTAGGGTTGGGGGTTAGGGTTAGCGGGTTAGGGGGTTGGGGTTCATTACCTGATGGCGCGAGTGTACCACCTAATTTTCACCACTAGATGGCGACCCATGCACGCCCGGGTACCAAGAGGCGGCGGCGCGCTTCAACAGAGGCGAACACAAAACAGGATATGTCCCAAAATCCTTTGTGGGCCTTCTAACAACCTCTCATTATACTATGTAGTTACCTGTAGCGGTCAGTAAAAGGCCAAAGATATATGTAAGTTTTCAGATCATCCATGTAGCTACCAATAACAAAAGGCCCTACCCTTTTGTGGGCCACGGAGCTTTGCATCTGCTGCACTAGCAGTAGTTCAGCCACCTTATCTGTACATCCACCCAGTACAAGTTCCATTGCACACATAGCCAGGCTCATAAGCAAGAAAGCAAGAAAGATCAAAACACTAACTGTTTCTAATAAAAAGTGCATCTTCTATTCAAATAAGGTAATTATAAGGGAAATAATCACACTTCAATCAATTATTAAAGAAAAACTAAGCTACCACAACCTGTAAAAAGTATTGGTATTATAAAATAGTCTTCCACTATACAAGGTACACCAAGCTGTTATGAACTGGTAATTGCAGTTTATTCCAGAGATATGCACGGCTCTGTATTGAGAACTCCTGAATATAAACTAAGGTGATAATCTGAAAAACATGTAAACTGTGTCTGAAACTGAATGTTCATAAAATGCCCAATACAACAATTTCCATGCAGATTAAAATATAAAATTATTTGATTTATAATAAGTAAAAAAACTCAATTAAATGAGTTGGTTACTTGCCTGTAAAGAACTGGATGTGGCTTTAAACTAATACCGGGAGCTCCCTCTTGTGTTCAGAAAAATGAGAGTTCCTCATATTATTCATACAAATTATCAGATTCATCAACAAATTCAGAATCTGTTAACTTTAAGTAGATAATCTTAGGTCTTGTCACAACTAGAAATAACTGGATGCAGTGGTAGAGCTAGTGAATTGAGGAAGCAAGTGAAAAAAATAAGATGGGCCCTCCCAGGAGACAGCTTACTCAGCGCCACCTTCTCCTCCATTCCCAGCACCATTTGCAAAACACCCCTTAATTGAGCACTTTCTCCCCAAGACCACTGCCCAAAGTAGTTCCCCCAAGACTCATTCCGAAAACAGAGCCCCTCTCCTAAGATTACCTCCCCAAGATTCCTCCACATGGCATAACAGCTTTTCCCAAGACCCCATCTCCAAAGCAGATGTGCTCTCCAAAGCAGATCCCATGCATCAAAATCCTTCCCCAAAGCAGTTCTACTCTCCAAAGCAACTACTTAAACTAAGATCCCTTCTCAAAGATGCTCCCCACCCCAAGACCCCACCACGATGCTCCACACCGCATAACCATTTCCGAAGATGCTACCCATCTCAAGATCCCTTCCCAACAATGCTCCACACCCGAAGACCTCTTTCTAAAATGCTTCCACAAAGACCCTTTCCCAAAACAGCTCCCCACCCAAAAACCCTTTCCAAAGATGCTCCCCATCCAAGACTTTTTCCAAAGATGCTAATCACCCTAAGACCCCTTCCCAAAGTAGGTCTCCTTATCAAAGCAGTTCCATTTTCCACAGGAGATTAACTCCCCAAGACCATCCACAAAGCAGATTCCCCTTTCCTGAGATCATCTTCAAAACATATCTATTTCCCAAAGCAGATACCCTGCCCCAAAATCCCTCCCCAAAGCAGATCCCGACTCCAAGGCCACTGCCGAAAGCATATCCCCTCCCCAAACCCATTCCCAAAGATACTTCACAACCTCAAGACCCCTTCCCAGTGATGCTTGCTACCCAGTGGCAAAAGCACAGACACTCACAGAATTACACAGACACATTCACACAGACACACACTCACTCGAAGACACACTCACAAACACACACATACAGACTTACACTCAGGGGCGGAGCTACAGCCAGTGCAACCAGCGCCTTGCACTGAGGTACCTGGCCTCTGAGGGACACTCCAGTGGCCCCCGTGGGTCCTTGGCCACCCCCACGGACATCAATTGGCCCCAGCGGGACTTCTGTGGCCCACATAGATCTTCTAAAGCACCCACAGGTCCCCTGTGGCCCCCAAAGGCCCCATGTGGCCCCAGGGTCTCCTGTTCCCATTTACCACCCTGTATGGCCCCTGCAGACCTAATTGGGGTCCCCTGTGGCCCCTTATGGTCCACTGTGACCCCCAACAGGCCTCAGGGGCCCCCTAAACCCCCTGGAGGCCATGTGGCCCCGACCATCCTCTGTGGTTTATTTTCTGTCCCTATGCCCCCCGTGGCCCCTGCAGCCCCTTATGACCCACCTTGGCCCACCGTGGTACCAGGGGCCCCCGCAGGCCCCATGTGGCACCCTCATCATTGCGGGCCCTGTGGCCCCCCGCGAACCTCTGCGGCCTCCCTCTGCCTTCTGTGGCCCCTGCAGCCTGTTATGGCCCACTGTAACCCCCCACAGGTCCCAGGGGCCACCAGCAGGCCCTGTGGCCCCCTGTGTTCCCCCTCAGCCTCCTGTGGCCTCCCTCAGCTCCCTGTTTTCCCCCTCAGCCTCCTGTGGCCCCTTGCAGACCTCTGTGGCTCCCCTCAGCCCCCTGTGGCCCCCTGTGTCCTCCCTCAGCCCCTTGTGGCCCCTTTGGTCATTGGGGACCCCTATGGTCCCCCGTGGAACTCTGCAGCCTCCTTCGGACCTTTTGTGGCCCCCTCTGTACTTGCTGGCCCCTGTGGCCCCCGCAGACCTCTGCGGCCACATTGGCTGCCATTTTCTTCTTGCTTAGGCGACTTTCGTGTGGTGAAAGTCGTCGAAATTGCATTTAAATCGCGTTGCGCCTCACTCCCAGACGTCCTGACTGTTCCCCTGTGCTGTGGGTGATGTTTTTGTTGTATTTCCTTGTAGTTTTTGTGTGTTTTTATTGTTTTTTTGTTGTTTGCAGTTCGGTCGTTAATCTCGTATTTTTGCTCTGTCGTATTATTTTTTTCTTAGTCCCATGTCTCATAAAGCTACGCGTTTGACAGTGGTTTGCGCTGTCCGGGGTCGTGTAGCCTTGTTTTCGTTTGGTTAAAGTCGTCGAAATCAGCTTAAATTTATGATGCACCTCACTCCCAGACGTCCTGCCTGTTCTCCTGTGCTGTGGGTGATATTTTTGTTGTATTTATTTGTATTTTTGTGTTTTTTGGATGTTCACGGTTCGGCTGTTAACCTCCCGCGTTTGTCAAGCGCTTGAAGGCTAATGCGATAGCGCTTTTACTAAGTCCCGCGTGTTTCATTGCCTTAACAGCTTGTCTCTCTACGCATGTTTAATTGCCTTAACAGCTCGCCTAAGTGATACATGTTAACGGCTCGCCTCTCTTTGCGAGGCTCGCAGTGTTGAGCGCCTTTCATCGCCTAAGTGCTATGCGTTAACGGCTCAGCTCGCTTTGCAAGGCTCGCAAGCGACGAGCGCCTGCGGCACTCATCACCTGACTCGTACGCACCACGCAAAGTGTGACGACGTCTCGCAGTTTGACAACTATTATATGTGATATATAGATGCATATGTAAATGTATATACGTGTATATGGTGTGTATATATATATATATATATATGTTTTATGTATATGTACATACGCACTCACAGACACGCACTCACAGACACACTCACAGACACACACTCACAGACACACTAACTCACAGACACAAACACTCACGCAGACACACACACTCACACAGACACACACATTCACACAGACACACACTCAACACTTACCCACACACATTCACACACACACTCACAGACACACTCACTTACTCACACTCGGACACACACTCATACAGACACACTCAGTCACAGACACACACTCACAGACTTACACAAACACACTCACAGAGGCACACACTGACACACAAACTCATAGACACACACACTGACACACACACTCACAGACACACGCACTCACACAGATACACACAGACACATGCGTGCAAGGGGGGTGACATCAGCAGCAACTGACCGGTGTTCTTGCCGCAGCTGGTGCTGTCCCCAAGGAGGTTGTGCTCGTGTCGGTCCGCCCCCTCTGCGCCCCTCCCTTCCTACCCCAAGACACCTTTTCAAAGCAGATTAGCTCTCCAAAAGCAAATTCCATCCCCAAGACCCCTCCACAAAGCAGATCTCCCCTTTCCAAATACCCCTTCCCAAAGCAGGTCTGCTTTCCAAAGCAGATCCCAGACACAAGATCTCTCCCCAAAGAAGAGCCCCTCCCCAAGACCACTTCCCAAAGCGGATTTCCTTAACCAAGACCCCGTTCCAAAGTAGCTCCTCACCCCAAGACCAATAAACAAATTAGCTCCCCAGCCTTAGACCTCTTCCCAAAGTAGCTCCCCACCCTAAGAACTCTTCCCATGTATTCTAATAGTATGTGGCAACTTCAGCAAACAGTTCTCATGTACTCAATTAATTAATTGAATATATATGATTTACTATAGTTATCCATCATTAATATGGTGAGTAAACAAATGCTTTTAATCCATTAGTAACTCTTATGTATAACCTACTACTTTCAGTAAATCAAATATTTTGCTTACACATAATGAAGAAGAAATATATTCACTTACAGTAATATATACATACAGTTACAGGAGAATGAGACACAGAGAGTCTAGGAGAAATCACGAATGATTGCGATGAGAAAAACACATTTTGGATTCCACTTTGAGCCCATGGGGAGCAGCAAGAAAAATAAGAAGCCTTTTAGTCACAGATTACATTATGTTTTTACTTTTACTTTTTGCAAGTTTATGTTTCCTTAGAGTGGATTTATATTGAGCAATTGTGTGAGACTGAGAATGTGAGTTCACAAATGGGTTCGATCTCATGGCTAGCATGAACACAACATGTACAACAGTCTCTTGCCACAATATTTACAGTTTTGTGTTCTAGAGTATTCTAGAGACAGATCAATCAGAAGTACCACTCCAAGAGCCCTAATTCAATTGAGCAATTGTAAGTTACTGGAGCCTGTAAGTTAATTTGATAATTCAATTGGCGTCTTTTTTGCGGGCTCCAAACGGTTTACGGGTTACGGGCTTCAAAACTTTGCAGTGGTTAATCCCGGAACTTACAGCACAATGCCTTTGATATTTCCCGTCCGCACGAGTTCCGATCACTAAAATCACAAATCGCTATTCCATTGCTATAATTCCCCAAGCCCGCAAATGGTTTCACATCCATAAACGACAAATGTAGGAGAAAATCCTACAAGTGCTAGAGAGGACCTGCAAGGGGGTTTAACCCCTGTCAGCAGCACTGTAAATGCAAATAAAAAACAATACTGCACTGTAAATGACGGGGAAAGCGATGAAAGACATTAAAATGAATTGCACAACAGTCTCACGCTTGCAAATCTGCAATAAAACAATGCAATTTTTTTATTTCACATTTCGGGGTTAAATCGATCTTAGGAATCAATGAGTTAATACATATCAGGCCACCCATATGGACTAAAACAGTATTGACATTCATTTTTATTATTTTGTATTTTGAGAGTTTGCGAAACCCATCTCATATCGGACCCCCGAACCTTATTGATTGACATGTAACCTCCATGTTCTATTGCCTTAATGATGGCGGTCTCATTTTCTATTGGCTGTTTCGAAATGGGTGGTTACGACCTTGTTTAATTGATTTCCAGCTCTGAACTGCAACGCACGGGTGCATGGTTTACAGCTTCTGCGTTTGGCCAGTAACTTGCGGGCTTGTTCAATTGTATAGTCCCGGAATCAGAGACGAATGGAAGCCCACAGCACAGCCACAGACATACGGGCTGCAAGATGTTGGTTTGCAATTGAATCGGCTGTTAGTTTTCAATGCCATTTCTCCTGATTGGTTGTTGCTTAACACTAGTCTTTTTACCAGTCAATCACAACACCCCGAACTTTGCGCATCCTCTCCCTTCCTCCTGCACCCCAACCACTCACTGTTTCTCCTCATCCCATCCCCTCTCTCCCCTGCACCCATCCTCTACTTCTCTCCTCACCCCATCCCCTCTCTCCTCTGCACTTGACTCCCTATTTGCCCTTCTGCCTTCTAACCTGCAGTCGCAGTCTCTCTGGCAGAAGAGATGCAGGGTGGTGAGCAGTTGCCGGGATCACTCTTTTCTGAGGCGGAGATGTGGGCGCGCGCGTTTGTCGCACCCTGATGATGGTGTGCTGTTCTCCAGCGCGCAAAGGACGTGCTACCGTCAATTACACCTCATGTGGGATTATTTATTGCTACTCCTGCCTCCACTTTGTGTCTGTTCCTGGGAGTGCTTCTGGTTGCGCATGTGTTTCTCTATTGGACTGATATGGATTGTTACTGACCTTGTTGAATTTTTGTTGGCCCCTGATATTTGGCTTTTCTGGCCACTTTTTTCTCTATGCCCTTGGACTTCAGACTTGCCATTCTCTGGTGCTTCGCCCCTGAAGGGTTTCCTTTCCAACAGCCCTGACATTACAACAGGCCTATAATAGAACTGGAATGAGTGGCCAAGGTCCTATCTTTGCATGGATTTGTTCAGTGGGGATTTAAAGCCCAGCTGCTTCAGATGGTTGAAACACAAGGCTTTCAGGAGTCCTGTTTCTCTGGTCTTGGTCATACGCTAGACTTCCACGAAAAACACTTATCTAATCTGGACTCTAAACTTGATCTAATTGCGGGAGCCATGGTCACTCTCTGTGCTTAATTGGAGTAATCTGCTGCAATACACAATTGGGAGAAAAATGTCTAATCAAGTCTCAGTGCTTAACACGATTCTTTGAATAACCAAAATATAAATAAAATTGGAACCTTTATTACGAACAATTAATACGGCGTTGTTTCAGATTTTATTTAACATAAACTACAGACCTAGTTCTACTTACCACTAGTAATATTATCCATTAGTTGGTTACTAATAAACAAAACGTAGCAGATTTGCAACCATGAATGTGTCCAATATCTAAGCTAACTTCAGCTGTGTTGTGATATTATCACTTATAATGATACATTTAAACTACAATGAACATTCCAACATTTTCAACAACACCATAATTTAAAAGCATTCAGACTTCTTTATGGTCCAGCTCTCATAACTGTATGTTACTACTAGGAATACCATAGTTCAAACTATGCTGACCTTTGTTGATTGTTTACTATCTTTAATTTTTACTAGCTTGTCCGAGCTTGCTATTGCTTTCCTCCCCAGAACCAAGCATATTTTAATTTCATGATTACAGTCACCATCTGAAGAGGTCTTGAATCCCAGTAAAATAAAATCTGTCACTGCCTCCACTTGTTCCCTATCTGTATGCCAAGAACTGAGATTGTTGTTTGCAATGATCTTCATCTTTTTAACATTTTGAACAGCAGGCCAGTTTTTGCACTCTCTTCTTTTACCCTCATCAATAGGCCCTTTAGTTCCTCCTCACTTTGAGCCATTAAAGTATTACCATTGGTGTATCTGAGATAGTTAATATTTATTTCAGCAATATTGATTCCGGCTTTGGATTCATCCAGCCCGGCCTTACTCATGATGTAAGGTGACAATATACAACCTTCTTGCATTCCCTTTCTGATCTTGAACCATTCTGTTGTCCCATGGTTCAAGATCAGAAAGACATATACAAACATAATTATTTATTAAAGTACTACAGTGGCCCTTTACATAAAATATATTCAGACATCCAGCGTCTAATACTGAAAACACTAAGATCACTTTTGATTATGTTGTTCTAAAAAATAACCTTTTGGGTGAAGTTCAGGCCAACAGTAAAATAGTCAATCACTTGACAACGGAAGATAAGGTTTTAAACTGCATAATGGAATAGAGAGGTGGCAGGAATGGGTTGCACTTTAAGCATCCCAAAAGAGAGGGATACTAACCCACAAGCTGCTTGAGTCAGAAGAAATATTGGTAACAGACTCGCCCCTAGCAAGATTTTCACATTATACAAAATTTGCCTGCCCATAAGTAACCACTCCCCAAAATAAGGATACAAATAATTTGGGATCAGTCTCTATTGGCACTAGAGGCTGTCCTGCGACATGAACACTACAGATACAAAAATCAATCTCACTTGACCGTGGCTTCTTGGTCCACATACAGTTTCTTCAGGAGGCAGATGAGATGATCTGGTACTCCCATCTCTTTAAGAACTTGCCACATTTTATTGTGATCCCCACAGACAAAGGCTTTTGAATAGTCTGTGAAGCAGAAGTAAATGTTTTCTGGAACTCTCTTGCTTTCTCTATTATACAGCAGACATTGGCAATTTGATCTCTTGTGCATCTTCCTGCTAGCACATCTGTTAGTACCCGATCCATATATCGCTGGAGTCGAACTTAAAGGATCTTAAGCATTATGTTGCTGGCATGTGAAATGAGTGTAATTGTTCGATAATTGGAGCACTCCTTGGCACTGCCCTTTTTTGGGATTGGGATGTAAACAGACCTTCTCCAGTCTATTGGCCATTGATGAGTTTTCCTCCTTTGTCGCCATAAGGCAAGCCACACTCACAGCATCATCACAAGACACAAGGACTCATGAGTTTATGATTGTCTCTCTTGTATATCTTCGTTTGGCTGTGATAATGATTAATATTGTATAGTCTGGTACCTATCATAAATGAGATTTTAGCCAGCTTAATGGGCATTCTTTATCCCACTGTATAAAAGGTTCCAAACACTCCCAGACAATTCTGGCCATATGACATGTTGCATTGTCCTGCTTGAAAAATTACTCACCAGAGAAGGTAACTAGGGAGATCTGCTTTTTTCAATTGGGCTTGATAAGGCTGTTATGGCCAAACCTACCCAACAGATACACAAAGTTCTTTATATCCCTTCACCAAGACAGCTGGTATCTCGTTAAAATGTCCTTACTCAGCTGCAGCATTCAAAAATAATATGAACTCAGTCTCAGCATTATAAACATCAGGAACTGCTTTAATTATTGCTGTAATTCATAACAGGTTCAATAGATGTAAATTTAGACTTGAGCTGACAACACTCTGCAACAATCTGTGTATCTTCTGGACTTTGTATAAACCACCATTAACAAGGCCTCATCTGCAAGGCCTCACAACATCCACTTCAGTCATACAGTTATATTACCTCCCTTTTCTGTAGGAGTATATGTATTTATGATGTCACCTTCCCTTTCTTTAGGAACATATGACTTCCAGATATATTACCTTCCCTTTCTTTAGGAACATATATCTTCTTTAAGACATTCACCTCAGCAGTACCATCATTACATTTCACTTCATGTAACTGAAACTCTCAACGGCCAAACTGCTCTCTCTCTGACAGTTACAGACCGACAACACAACATTCCTAAATATTTAACACTTTATGAACCAAACTTGCATCAAACAGAATCACACATCACAAGTCAATCACACATAGGCAAGCAACATAATATACAGTAATTAACATGTCATAATATAACACAGCATAATATAACATACATTAATTAACATGCATGTGGTAATCAACTTAATACAACATTAAATAACTATAGACAGACTTAGCCCAGTCTCACACCACCGGATCACACGAGTCTGACTAGTGGTCAGGAGGGTCATGACAGTAACTTTTTGCCAATCAGAAGAGGTCTAATTTTGGCACTGTCCTGCAAATTTAAGCAATTTCTGATGGTGAATCCTTGTCAGCATGGTTGCAGTGATCAACCTTTTGCTTTGGGGCCCCATAAGCAGCAGAGTTGGCTGTACTGTCATTTTAGACACATATGGTAGCCCAGTGGTTCATTTGGATGGTGAGTTGCTCAACTGTAGCATGTCGGTTGGCCCTCGCTCACCTTCGCAGACGACGTTCACCTCTGACATTGATGGCATGTGGTGCTCCACAGTTTCAACACAGTTTATTCACAATGGTGTTTTTTATCCAGTCATGTTACACTTTAAGCAAACAGTTCACAAACTGCTCTGTTTCCAACACTGCCACCCTTGGTCCCCGAAAGCCAATGATCATCCCCTGTTGAAAATCAGATAAACTGCACATTTATTCCAATGACAATAATGGGTGATATGTTTGCAGAATGTCTATATGTAACCTTGTATACCCACCAAGCCAACTCACGACATGTGTATTTCATTGGCTATGAGCTGCTGAAGTCAAAAGTAGACAGTGGCTAGACTAATGTGACTCAACGCTGTATTACAAGTGGTAAATAGAACCAAGATTGTAGTTTAGGTTAACGCTGCGTTGTTTCCGAATTAATTTAATTATTCACAATAAAAGTTCCAATTTTATTTATATTTTGAGTAATCTGCTCCTCCAAAGTTGCCTATTAATTCTCCATTGGTATCTCATAGACCCCACCTACTTGCTCCAACTAACTGCCTAGGTTTCATTCAACAATGTTCCATACTATAGGAGCTCCAGCTGGCACTTTTCACCTTCCACTGCAAACGTGTGGCATATGTAATGTCTTTTCTTAAAGATGAAGCTTTGCCTGGGCAACACCACTCTGGATAGATTGTTGCCTCTGCTAGTGCATTGATACATCTCCAGTGGGGGTGGGGGATTGAACTGTGGGACAGTATACCATTGAGTTTCAAACCCTGGCTACTAAGTGTGGCTGGAATAAGGAGACTTTATTGGCAGCCTACTAACTGCAACTTTCTGAGTGCATAAAAGATGATCTCACTACGATACATCAGGCTCTCTGGAGAGAAACTTCTTGGTTCAAAGTCTCAACCTTCAAATTGGCGCCCTTGTTCCAAAATCCTTCTGGTACTACCTCCTTACCTACTGAGGAACCTATGCAAATCAGCTCAACTCATCTCTCTGAGGTATAGAGAAGTAGAATATGTGCCAAAGGTCTGTGCCTTCATTGTGGAACCAAAAGATATTTCCTCTGAGCCTTCCCTACAGGTAAAGGCCACGTCTAGTAGTTAGTGAGGGGCGATTGCTAAACTTATACTCTTTAGTCCATCCATCGGCTACATTCCGACTCCTGGTACAAGTTATTTTTGCTCAAATTGAGACTTATAGACTCCAACTCTGCAGGAAATTTTATGGACTATCATTTTGCCCCTTAAAAATTTGGCGTCATTTTCCACCACATGGCAAGCCTTGACACTTCAACACATTGACAAATCTTTTCTGGAAAAGTTGAACTTGAGACTAATCAGTTAGAACTAACAGTGGGCGTCTTCTACCAAGAATGCATTCTACGTCTTATTCTGCCAATAATTTTGGGTTAATGGCTCCTTAAGCATAATCCTCAAATAGATTGGCAAGCAACCAGATATCAACTTGGAGACTTGCATAACCAAGGCTGTTTCTAATGTCCAAGGCTGATTCTAAGTCAATTTTACTTTGCCACCATAGTAGCAGAGTTTTTAGGATGTATTCAGCAAAGACAAAGCTTATATCTTGCCACTTCACCATCCGAATGACTACTGTATACAATTTGCTTTATGGAGCTATGCAATCAAGAGGTAGAATCTACCCATTATCAGAGGCTGAGTCCAAAGTCATATCAGAGTACATACATGATAATGTGTCATATAAGGTGTTTATGTGAGTAACAGACTTTGTAAAGCTCTGATCCCTAAGGAGGACTGATGGAGTTAACTTTCCTGCTCAGTTGATTAGTTGCACCTGAGCAGACCTGATTTAACATGTGTTGGGGAAATAATACAAATATCCTTACATTTTAAGTGTATATATATACAATTAGCACTCTTTCCAGTTAGTGTGATATTTGGCTGGGATATAAGCATTAAACCAGTATTTTCCATTTTTATAAGATAGTAGCGACTTGCCAGTCAAAAATAAAGGGATTACAATTTAAAGCATGGCAATGCTGTTTGCCACACATTGCAAGCCTCTCCCTCCTCTACTTGATGGGAGCCCCCCCCTCTCTACTTTACTGGCCTCGCGTGGATCGCCATTGGCGCTCATTGCACGTTTCTCCCCCTGTCTACTTCCTTCCTTGTGTCTCATTTCCCCCTCCTCTCCCTCCCTTGTATCTCCTTTACCCCTCCCCTGTGTTTTTACCCCCTTTCCCTCCCCTGTGTCTTCCCCCCTCAGGTCTCTTCCCCCCCTGTGTCTGTTCCCCCTCCCCTGTATCTCTCCCCCTTCCTCTCCCCTGTGTCTTTCCCCCTATCCTGTGTCACTCCCCCCTCTCCCTCCCCTCTGTCTTTCCCCCTCCCATCTGTCTCTTACCCCCAATCTCTCCCCTGTGTCTCTTTCACCCCTCTCCCTCCCATGTGTCTCTTTACCCCTCCCCTGTGTCTCTTCCCCCCTTTGTCTTTTCCCCCTCCCTTGTGTCTCTTCCCCCCTTTCACTCCCCTGTGTCTTTCCCCCTCCCCTGTGTCTCTCCCCCCTCCTCTGTGTCTCTTCACCCCTCCCTCCCCTGTTTCTCTTTTCACCTCCCCTGTGTCTCTTCCCCCCTCTCCCTCCCCTGGGTAGCTTTCCGCCTCCCCTGAGTCTCTTTCCCCCTCTCCCTCATTTGTGTCTCTACCCCCCTCCCCTGGCTCTCTTTCCCCTCCTCCTCCCTCCTCCTCCTCCTTCATCCTCCTTCTCCCTTTCCCCTCTCTTCTTACCATCATGCGATCAGCTCCTGCTGCTCTGTCCCCAGCAACGTTGGCTTCTGGCTGTGTTCCAACCAGCATATACTAATGACGTGATGTCACATGCGCGTAACGTCATTAGCATATAACGGCCGGCTGCACTGTCCCCTGCAACAGCGGCTTCTGGCTGTGTTTCAACCGGCATACGCTAACGACGTGACATCATTAGCATATGCCGGTTGGGACACAGCCAAAAGACACGATGCAGAGGAGAAAGCAGCAGGAGCTTAGCTGATGAAGATAAGAGAGGGGGAAAGGAGAGGGGGGGGGGGGGTAATTGTAGAGGGGAAAGGGAGGAGGAGGGGAAGGAGGGAGGAGAAGGATGAGGGGAAGGAGGGAGGAGCCCTGGGGGCCTCACGATTAGCGCCTCCGGCTAGTGGGTTATGCGATGTTGCTAGATGGGGAGAAAATTTATTTTTTCATTGTCTTATGTAAACAACTATAAAAGGCTTTGTCTGGATATATTTCAGTCAGTAGTAGCAGTTCAGTGAGTGAGTCAGTGGCAGCCATTTTGGGTGTGTTTTTGCTACTGATCCACATCTGTCTAAATAAACTATAATAATGAGAAAATTACCAGCAGACTCTGTTTTTGTTATGACTGGTTTTCGAAGCACGAAGTATGTGAGTATGAGTTTTTTCTACAACACAATGCTCCTGGAGTATGGGTGGGGCTGCTTATGAACCAATTATTTGCAGTTTGTCTGAGCTGGAGAAAGACACACACACAGACCATATCCTGCAGCTTATGATCATTTGGAGCAGAGGGGAGACCTGGAAATCTGAAGAATAAAGGCTATGTTTCATGGATTATGAATGCATCTGATAGAGGAGAATCAGTAGAGTATGAAAATGTTTTCTTTTCATGATTGTATTTATCAGAGCTAACGAAGCCCCAGGTGAGAAAAAATATTACAGCCTCTTGTATTGTGTTCCTCCATCAAAAGTGCCGCAGAGGAGACTGGTCACATTTGTCTCCAAAAAGTATAGTGGCCATAGACCGTGCATTGACTATAAATGTTTTGAACAAGATCACTGTTAAAGATCATTAACCCCTTCCGCTGAACTATTAGATTGCATCTGTGGCATCAAAATCGTCACGCAAATTAGTGATGTAGACAAGTGGAAAACATTATGGACATTTTAAATATATCATAATGTCTGGCAGCCTTTGCAATGCTCCAGCTGTGTTTCAACATTTCATTAATGTTTTTTTTGTGATTGGCTATACACATGTTTGGTGGTCTCTTTGGATGACATAATTTTCTCACCAGATCAAGCCACATAGACTGTAAGTTTGTAAGGTTTTGCAATGTTTATGAGAAAATCACTGATATGCAAAACTTGAGAAATGCTGTTTTGAGGTATCCTTCCTGGGTTATATCTTGTCTTCTGATGGAATCAAATTGGATCCAGCTAAAGTAGCCGCAGTTTTAGGGTGACCTCTTCCAACAGATCTCAAGAGCACACCGAGATTCATTGTTTTTTCAAACTATTATAGGCATTTTAGAAGCGGATTCACAAACATATTAGCAACCTCACTGCTCTTACCCATAATGGTGGTAATGCGAGATTTTGTGGTTCAAAAGCTTGAGAAGCCTGTAGCAAACTAAAATCAACATTCGTGTCTGCACCAATCCTGATACATCCTGACCCCACTAAGCCACTAAGGTGTTGGAAGTAGATGAGATGGAGAACCTTTGAGAACCCACTCAAACTGTGTGTCTTCATGCCTACAGAATACTTTTTCGCAGATGCAGGTAACTGAAAATTATTAGCCATTAAGTTAGCCTTGGAATAATGCAGGCATTTGCTAGAAGGAGCATCAAAACCAATTCTTATTCTTACCAACCACAAAATTTACAATTCCTAGAGTCTGCTCAACTCTGTAATGCTTGAAAAAACAGGTGGTCCGTATTCTTTTCAAGGTTTCACTTTGTCATTTGTTATCGTCCTGGTTCTAAGAGCTGCTCTTTCTCAGCCCCTAGAATCTGTCAGTACCCTCTTAAAGATCTCCTCTTACAAGACTTCTGGTCTCCATTTCTATGCCTAAGTTCTTTAAGGGTAATGGAAGAAAAAGGTTGTTTTGGAGTAGAGTAAGGCTGATTATTTTTATAATTATAAATCTTATTATTCTTATTTTTATTAATAATATAATATTTACAAGTGGATTTACCTTACAAGTAAAGGCTGATAAACTGCAGAGTGCACTAATTGTGCCCAGGTGAGAGGGGTGTGGTTTGACTGTTAAACTTGTATAAAAGGTTTGTGAGCTGGTTTGGGGCCTGTTTACAAGTGGATTTACCTTACAAGTAAAGGCTGATAAAAGGGCAGAGTGCACTAATTGTGCCCAGGTGAGAGGGGTGTGGTTTGACTGTTAAACTTGTATAAAAGGTTTGTGAGCTGGTTTGGGGCCTGTTTACAAGTGGATTTACTTTACAAGTAAAGGCTGATAAACTGCAGAGTGCACTAATTGTGCCCAGGTGAGAAGGCAGAAGTTAATATAAACAGGAGAAGGGGAACTTGTGAGCTTGCGAACATTTTCAGTATCAAGTGCAATTCTAGTAAAAGCCTAGGAGTTTAAATAAAAGGAGGGACTTCAAAGAAAAGGGAGGGCAGATTTTTAGTGCAAAGGAGGAAAACTTTATATAAATATATTATTTTATATTCTTTATTTTTCCCACTGAAATTTTGTAGACAATAATAATAATTATGAGTCAGTCCAGTGGCAACCTTATTCAGTGTACATCCTGTCATATGTATGCAATACTGGAACAGATGATCCAGGGTCCATACCTCTGTGAGAGGTGTGAGCATGTTGCCTCTCTGGAAGCTCAAATTGGAGATCTTGAGAGGAGAATTGCAGCACTTAGTGATATTGCTCCACTGGAAAGGGGGTTGGTGCTCACTGAGCACAGTTTAGCTGGGCTTAGCATGGAGGGTGGAGCTGGGGCTAGTGAGGATGTCCATGGAGGCAGCTGGGTTACAGTTACAAGGGGAAGCAGGTGGAACAGGAGGAGGCAGGCCAGTTCTGAGTTGGCAAACACCAACAGATTTGCCGGATTGAGTGAAACTGTTGGGGATGTCCATTCAGGAATGGCAATGCCAGATAGAGCTGTTCCCTCTAACAGCCGGGCGAACAGCTCTACTGGAGGAGAGGGAGGGCAGAATAGGCAGATCAACAGACAGGTTTTGGTTGTAGGGGACTCTATTATTAGGAAGGTAGACAGGGTGATTGTCACCCAGATCCCAGCAATCGAACAGTTTGCTGTCTCCCGGGTGCTGAGCTTCGTCATGTTGTGGATCGGGTAGACAAATTATTGGGAGGGGCTGGGAATGAACTGGCGGTCTTGGTACATATTGGTACCAATGACAAAGTTAGTGGAAGATGGAGTGTCCTAAAGAATGATTTTAGAGAACTAGGTAAAAAGCTGAAGGCAAGGACCTCCAAGGTAGTATTTTCTGAGATACTACCAGTGCCACGTGCTAGCCCAGGGAGGCAGAAGGAGATTAGGGAGGTTAATGCGTGGCTAAAGATGTGGTGCACTAAGGAGGGGTTTGGCTTTTTAGAGCACTGGGCTGACTTCTCACTTCGGTACAATCTCTATAGTAGGGATGGATTGCACCTTAATGATGAGGGAGCTTTTGTACTAGGGGATAGGATGGTAGAAAGGCTGGAGGAGTTTTTAAACTAGTAGGTGGGGGGGAGGGACTAGATATAAGTAATGGGGTAGAAAGTGTAGAGGGTATAAGGGATGAATTAACAACTCATAGGGGAGGAGATGGGGGAGGGGTAGTATAGTCAATAGGGAGGTAGTACTAAGTAATTCAAGTACAGTGGCAGGCACTTCAGAACTACAGACTCATAACATAAGGTGTATGCTTGCTAATGCCAGAAGCTTGCCAGAAAAAATGGGAGAGTTAGAATTATTAGTAATTAATGAAAAATGAGATTTAATAGGCATTAACGAAACGTGATGGGATGAATCTCATGACTGGACTGTTAATCTGGATGGTTATACCTATTTAGGAAAGATAGAGGCAATGGAAACGAGGAGGAGGGATTTGTCTGTATGTTAAGCCTGAATTTAAGGCTATAGTCAGAGAAGATATTTATGGTGGACCTAGTGATACAGTTGAATGTTTGTGGGTAGAGTTAAATAGCGGATCAGCGAATTCCAAAAGAATATTAGTAGAAAATGGTATAAACCCCCAAATATAGCTGAAAGTGAGGAAATACAATTATTGTTACAGATTGGAAATGCAGCAAAGCACGGGCAAGTTCTAATAATGGGAGATTTTAATTACCCTGAAATAAACTGGATAAATGAGACCAGCAGTTCAGCTAAGGGGAGCAGGTTCTTGAGTACACTCGGGGATCATTATCTGGCCCAGGTTATACAGGAGCCTACTAGAAATGAAGCTATCTTAGATTTACTCATCACAAATAATATTGATATAGTATCAAATGTTAAAATAGGGCAACCTTTGGGAAACAGTGATCACAACACAGTCTCGTTTGAGATTGAATTTAAAAAACAAAATTTTAAGGGGCCAACAAAAACTCTTAATTTTAAAAGGGCAGATTTTAACGGTCTAAGGGCAGCAATACAAAGTATAGACTGGGACAGAGAACTGATAGGTAAAAACACTGAACATAAATGGACAGCATTTAAATCCTTACTAAATATACATAGACATCGGCATATACCGTGTGGGAATGAAAGTAAAAGGAGTAAATCACAACCAATGTGGCTTAACAATGATTTAAAGATCAAGATACGGAGTAAAAAACAGGCATTTAAATTATACAAACAAGAGGGGACAGAGACTGCTTACGAAAAGGCAAGGAAATCAACAATGCTTGCAAAAGCGCGATTAGACTGGCTAGAAAATGAAAAATGTATTGCAAAAGAGAGTAAGACTAACTCTAAAATATTTTTTAAGTATATTAATGGGAAGAAGGCGAGGAAGGAAGCTATAGGAACATTACAATGTGACACAGGCCGTCTGATAATTAGTGACCAGGAAAAGGCAGATGAGCTAAATAGGTTATTTTCTTCAGTATACACAAGGGAGGTACAAGTGGTTGGGACACTGCAACATAATGGGGCTACACTACCTTTGCCAAATAATTGGTTAACACAGGAAGTAATCCGAAAGAGGTTGGAAAAAATAAATGTTAATAAAGCCCCGGGTCCTGATGGAATACATCGAAGGGTACTAAGGGAACTGGGTTCTGTAATAGCCAAACCATTATATTTAATTTTTCAAGATTCACTCAACACAGGGTCTCTACCAGATGACTGGAGAAAAGCTGATGTGACACCTATTGTGAGGAATTGACTCTGCTGGGTTTTGAAACCTGGTCCCCAGGCTGCTATACCTCTTCCCTACCACTGCGCCAGGCTGCCTCTTGCAGATTTGCCTGAGATCTGATACCTTGACTCTAAAAGAAATGCAATCAGTGACAACTCTCTTTAGCTGTGTCTGGTCAGCTGTCTGGTTCTTGGCCTATATAAGGCACTTCCTGTCTCTGTATCCTTGCCAGATTATTGTGTGGTTTCTGATCACTTCAATAAAGCTTGTTCCTGTTTCACCTACAAATTGCTGAACTGGATTATTGCTGACCTTTGCTGCTGGTCTCCACAACCTTGTGATTCCATATCATTACAGAATAATCTGGCCCTTTCATGGAGACCGCCGGGTCAGATTCTGCATTGGCCCAGCAGGTTGCTTTATTTGCAAGAAATGTGCAGACCCAGGCACAGACCATTCAAGTGCTGCAGGACCAGATAGCTGAACTGCAAAATAAAATTCAGTCAATGCACAGTGAGTATACCAGCTACAGGGCACGAGATGTTACACCTGCACAAGATGCCCGCTTGCCCCTACCAGAAAAGTTTGGAGGAGATTGCAAAAAATGTAGGGGTTTCCTAAATCAATGCCGTTTGCACTTCATGATGTTACCTCAACGATTTCCATCTGAAAGAGAGAAGGTGGGATTTATTTTTTCCTTATTCAAAGATGAAGCCCTGGCTTGGGGCTCCCCTCTTCTGGAACAGGACAGTCCAGTCTTGGGTAATCTAAATGACTTTCTTGAGGCCATGTGCCTAGTTTTTGATGACCCAAATCAATGTGCTACAGCAGAAGCCACTCTCCTTCATTTGCATCAAGGGAGGCGCTCGGTGTCTGAATATGCTGCTGAATTCAGACAGTGGGTTGCTGATACTACCTGGAACCAATCAGCCCAGAGGTTCCACTTCAGAAAAGGTCTCTCAGAAGCTATAAAAGATGAGCTAGCTCGTGTTGATCTTCCTGCTGACTTTGATGCATTTGTGCGTTTGGCTATCCGTATTGATCGGAGACTTTCTGAAAGAAGATTGGAAAGACAGGGCTCTTTTAGACCAAGTACTACTCCAATTTCCTATTCAAGAACTTCTACTCCGATCCCACAAACACCTACAGACTCTGAGCCAGAGGCTATGCAGGTAAATCTAATAAGAGGGCCATTATCCAACGAAGAAAAAACGTGGCGACGCACTCACAATTTATGCCTGTATTGTGGTAGTGCAGGGCACTATGCCATCAATTGCCCTAGCAAAACCAAAAGAACAATAGCTATGGCAGCTGAGGGTGCACAGATTCAACACCAATACCAGATTTCAGATCAACTGAATTCCGTCTCTGGCTCATGGTGAAGAGGGTATGTTGACTCAACATCCTCATTTTGTGGTGCCTATCACTTTGCAATGTGGTGATCGTAAAATTTCAACTACAGCTATGATAGATTCTGGAGCAGGCGGAAACTTTATGGACATTAAATTTGCAGAAGGAAATAGAATTCAGTCTATCCCTAATTCTTCACCTGTGTTAATGGAGACAGTTGACGGTTCTCCACTTACGTCAGGCCCGGTTACACATGAGACTGTGCCCTTAATGTTGACTGTGGAAGTGAATCACCATGAGGCTATCTCTTTCCACCTAATTTCCTCAACACAGTTTCCAGTGATTTTGGGGGTACCTTGGCTTGCTCTGCATAACCCACAGATTGATTGGAAGATCAGAACTTTGTCCTTTCCTTCAGAACACTGCTTAATGAATTGTCAACCCTCTAAGGTAACACCTGTTGCCACAACAATTAATGAAATGGTTGCTACAAACTTGACTAAGCTTCCTCTACAATATCGGGATTTTGCAGATGTCTGTGATAAGAAGAATGCTGATCAGCTTCCACCACACAGGCCTTATGATTGCCCAATAGAGCTGTTGCCTGGGGCTGCTATCCCATTTGGCCGTATATATTCCCTTTCTGAGCCTGAATTGAAAGCTCTTCGTGAATACCTACAAGAAAATCTTGCCAAAGGCTTTATTCGACCATCTACTTCTCCAGCAGGAGCTCCTATTTTCTTTGTAGAAAAGAAAGATGGCAGCCTACGGCCATGCGTTGATTACAGGGACATTAATAACATCACTGTTAAAAACTGCTACCCCTTGCCTCTGATTCCTGAACTTTTGGAGAGACTTCGCTCAGCTAAAATATTTACGAAGCTTGATCTTCGGGGGGCATATAATCTGGATCCCATAAGACCCAATGATGAATGGAAAACAGCTTTCAGAACCAGGTACGGGCATTACGAATATCTAGTAATGCCTTTTGGGCTGTGTAATGCCCCTGCAACTTTCCAGCATCTTATCAATGATGTACTACGAGATCTCCTGGATCATTTTGTTGTGGCATATTTGGATGATATACTAATATTCTCTGATAATCTTGAAAACCACAGAAAACAGGTCTGTATAGTTCTAGAGCGCCTTCGTACCCACCGCCTATACATTAAACTAGAAAAATGTGAGTTTGAACAAACAGAAATTCAATTCCTGGGGTTATGTAATAACTCCCAAAGTTTTAAGTATGGACGCAAGTAAAATTAAAGCTGTGCTGGACTGGCCCATCCCCAAGAATGAAAAAGATGTTCAGAGATTTGTGGGGTTTGCCAATTTTTACAGGCGTTTCATTAAGAATTTCTCTGCAGTTATTACACCGATCACTGAACTCACACGTAAAGGGACTCCTTTTCAGTGGTCCGATAAGGCAGATACCGCATTTTCCCGATTGAAGACTCTGTTTACCTCTGCCCCTGTCCTGGTACATCCTCAGCCGGAATTACCATTTATTGTGGAAGTTGATGCTTCTGATTCAGCTGTTGTTGCTATACTGTCTCAAAGGACTGGACCTAAGATGCTGTTACATCCGTGTGCCTTCTATTCCCGCCAGATGGTGCCAGCAGAAAGAAACTATGACATAGGGAATAAAGAACTTTTGGCTATAAAAGCTGCCTTCACCGAATGGAGACATCTCTTGGAGGGAGCTACCCATCCAATGACTGTCCTCACAGATCACAAAAATCTGGAATGTATTCGATCAGCAAAGAGACTGTCAGCCAGACAAGCACGCTGGTCCCTATTCTTCTCGAGGTTAAATTTTTTGGTTACATACCATCCTGGCTCCAAGAATGGTAAGGCGGATGCCTTGTCTAGAATAGCTGACCCCCTCCATACTACCGTAACCAAGACCACCATCTTGCCGGAGGATATATTTATAGGAGTTACATTTCCTTCTGATCTGATGTCTCGCATTAAAAAGGGCTACGCTGAAGACCCAGTTCTTCGTGATCCTCCATGTGACCTCCATATGACGATGCTTAATGGGTTTTGGATTTTTCAACAACGTCTGTTTGCTCCCGAGTCAGTGCGACTGGACCTTTTACGTTTCTACTATGACTCAAAACCAGCAGGTCATCCAGGAATCCGAAAGACGCAAGACCTACTTGCCCGATCCTTTTGGTGGCCGAAGTATCATGAGGATGTTAAGAAGTATGTGTCCTCTTGTGATGTATGTGCCAGACATAAGACTCCTCGCTCATCCCCTGTTGGCTTGCTTCAGCCTCTTCTAATTCCTCATCGTCCCTGGGGATCTATATCCATGGACTTTATTGTGGAACTACCTCCCTCTAAGGAACACACTACCATTCTTGTTGTTGTGGACAGGTTAACTAAGATGGGTCATTTCATACCAGCTCGTGGTCTCCCTTCAGCTAAACAGACGGCTGACCTGGTTATTCGGGAAATATTTCGCTTGCCTGGAGTGCCTGATGAAGTAGTTTCTGACAGGGGAGTGCAGTTTACATCTCGTTTTTGGAAACATTTTTGTTCTAATCTAGGTATTAATGTAAATCTGTCGTCAGCTTTTCATCCGCAAAGTAATGGACAGACTGAGCGAACCAACCAGACTTTGGAGCAATATTTGCGGTGCTATATTAGTTACCTGCAGGATGACTGGCTGGATTTTCTACCCACGGCGGAGTTTGCCTATAACAATGCCCAACACTGCTCCACTTCTTTGAGCCCATTTTTTGCCAACTATGGTTACCATTCGACCTTTCTAGTCAGTCTCCCAATTACTACTTCCATTCCTGCTGTCACTGACCAGCTAACCGCCTTACGTGATTCCCAAGCACTGTTGAAAGAGACTCTTTTGGAGGCTCAGGAATGTTACAAAAGAGCTGCTGATAGGCATAGAAAGGTGGCCCCAGTCTATCACGTTGGTGACAAGGTGTGGCTGTCAACAAAGAATCTTAAGCTTCGGATTCCTTCTCATAAATTGGGTCAAAGGTTCATGGGACCTTTTGAGATCATTGCTCAGATCAATGCTGTCACTTTCCGTTTGCAACTCCCGAATTCCATGAAAATACATCCAGTGTTTCACCTTGCACTGCTTAAACCTTTTCATGAAAATACTTTCCCTGGCCGAGCCCTGCCTGCCCCACCTCCAGTCCTCGTGGATGGTGAGGATGAGTACGAAGTGGAAAAAATTCTTGACTCCAGGATCTTCCGTAACAAGCTTCAGTATCTGGTTCCCTGGATAGGCTATGGTGAGGAGGAGAGTTCGTGGGAACGAGTTCGTGGGAACCAGTGGACAATATTCGCGCTCCTGGTCTCCTTCGGTCTTTTCATGTGCAGTACCCTGCTAAACCAGGTAATAGGGCATCCAGAGGCTGCACCTATAGAGGCGGGGGTAATGTGAGGAATTGACTCTGCTGGGTTTTGAACCCTGGTCCCCAGGCTGCTATACCTCTTCCCTACCACTGCGCCAGCCTGCCTCTTGCAGATTTGCCTGAGATCTGATACCTTGACTCTAAAAGCAATGCAATCAGTGACAACTCTCTTTAGCTGTGTCTGGTCAGCTGTCTGGTTCTTGGCCTATATAAGGCACTTCCTGTCTCTGTATCCTTGCCAGATTATTGTGTGGTTTCTGATCACTTCAATAAAGCTTGTTCCTGTTTCACCTACAAATTGCTGAACTGAATTATTGCTGACCTTGGCTGCTGGTCTCCACAACCTTGTGATTCCATATCATTACACCTATATTTAAAAAGGGAGCAAGAGCAAATCCGGGGAATTATAGACCAGTGAGCCTCACTTCTGTAGTGGGGAAGCTTTTAGAAGGGTTAATAAGGGATAATATACAAGAATATGTCTATTTGAACAGGATTATAAGTATAAGTCAGGGGTCACCAAACTCGGTCCTGGAGGGCCGCACCCAGGCCTGGATTTGAGGATTTCCTTTCTGTGCACAGGTGAGTCAATCAGGATGACTGAAGAAGCAATAGTCTCACCTGTTTGCAGCAAGGATATCCACAAATCCAGGCCTGGGTGCGGCCCTCCAGGACCAAGTTTGGTGACCCCTGGTATAAGTCAACATGAATTTATAAGGGATAGGTCATGTCAAACAAATCTAATTAGTTTCTATGAGGAGGTTAGTAGGAACCTGGGTCAAGGCAACTCAGTGGATGTAGTCTTTTTGGATTTTGCAAAGGCTTTTGATACAGTGCCACATGGGAGACTATTGGGCAAACTAAGGGATACAGGAATTGCAGTAAATATCTGCTCATGGATTGAGAGCTGGCTAAAAGACAGGAAGCAAAGGGTTGTTTTAAATGGAACATACTCTGATTGGACTAATGTTTTAAGTAGGGTTCCTCAGGGTTTAGTATTAGGTCTTCTCCTTTTTAAAATATTTATTAATGACTTAGAGGTAGGATTGGAGTGTGGGGTCTCCATTTTCGCTGATGACACAAAGTTGTGCAAGGTAATTAAATCAGATAATGATGTGCTTTCCCTCCAAGGGGATTTACATAACATTGAGGAATGGGCATCTAAATGGCAGATGAGATTTAATACGAATAAATGTAAGGTTATGCATCTGGGAAGGAAAAATAGCCATGCAATTTATAATCTTAATGGAGCAAATCTAGGTGTATCAGATATTGAAAGGGATTTGGGAGTGCTTGTGAACAACCACCTAGGTAACAGTGCTCAAAGCCAAGCAGCAGCTGCAAAGGCAAATAAAATATTAGCATGTATTAAGAAGGGTATAGAAGCCAGGGAAGCAAATTTAATTCTGCCACTATAGAAATCTCTAGTACGCCCTCATTTGGAATATGGAGTACAATTTTGGGCACCACTTTATATAAAGGACATTTTAGAGCTGGAAAAGGTACAGAGAAGGGCAACAAAACTAATAAGGGGAATGGAGGGGCTAAGTTATGAAGAAAGACTAACCAAATTAAACGTATTTTCTCTAGAAAAAAGACGTCTAAGAGGAGATATGATTACCTTATATAAATACATCCAGGGTCAGTATAAAGATTTGTCAGGAGAGCTTTTTGTGCCAAGAGGTTTTCAACTGACAAGAGGACATCCATTGATTTTAGAAGTAAAAAGATTCCACCTCAAAGAAAGAAAAAAAAGGGTTCTTCACAGTAAGGGTGGTTAATCTGTGGAATTCTCTACCAGAGGAGGTGGTGACAGCGGATTCGATAGATAACTTTAAAAGGGGACTAGATTTATTTATAATTAAAAAGGGAATTCAGGGTTATCATGGATAATTAGAGAGACAGTATTAATCCAATTTTTTTACATTTCCCTTTGAGACAATTGGCTAAGTCTCATTTGTGTTTTTTTTCTATTTGCCTTCCTCTGGACTAATTAAAAATAATAAAAAAAAAAAAACATTAAATAATTGATTAATAATTAATTAACAACGAATGAATTAATAGTTAATCCGCATATTGCAGATCAGAGGATATCTTAAAAGGTTGAACTTGATGGACTGAAAGTCTTTTTTCAACCTTAAATACTATGTAAAATAAATAAAATTATATGCCAATTACTGGAAGGATGTAAATTTAAACATTTTGAAAAAAGAAAGAAAGACACAATTTTTTTTTAAACAAGATAGACTCCCTTATTAAGTAATTTCTTCAAATAAATTCTTTATATCAAGAAATAAGATTTTAGATTAAAAAGTAAAAAATCGAAAATGTAAAACATATTTAAAACAATAATAGTACAGACAGATACTTTCTGATAGTTCAATTATAATATGATTATCAAGATTCTTTGCTGTATTTTTGTCACTGTTACAATTTACTTATATTTCGTTATATTGTCAGTTGCTTTTACAAAAAGGAACTGATACATAGGAATGCAAAAATGAACTGCTTCGGTAAATGTTTATGGTCATATTGTGGATTCTGGTAATAGATCTAGCTTCTAACTGTGAATATTAAAGTGCTAGTGCTAAAATTAATATTTACTAGTAAAGGGAAAAGGAACCGTGAAATGTATTTGAATGTCAGACTAGAAAAATGCTAACAGCCTTATTAAATTGCAATTCGGTAAATTCTAAAGGGCTCTATATAAGCACACAGCATATTTTTTTTACAGAAGTTTTTAGTTCATGAAGACCTTGCTTTTGGATAGAAGTTCACTAACTAAAAAATTCTGTAAAAAAAATATGCTATGTGCTTATATAGAGCCCTTTAGAATTTACCGAATTGCAATTTAATAAGGCTGTAAATTACTAAACAGGCCCAGCCTGTTCCAATCCTTTGCCATCTGGAGGATATCCACTACACTCAAAGATAAGAATTGGATAATCTGCTTACAGAAAGACTCCAATATTTAAATTCAATTATATTATTGAGAATCTATATTTGTCTTATATGTTGTGGATACTTCTCACTTAATGATGTGTTAAATATTATAGCGATATCTTTTGGCTAATTTCAATACAAAAGCCGTTACTATGAATACCTTGGGGATGTTATAGGATTTATAGAAGTGTAGTTAGGTAGAGTTTACACTTTTCACTATTAGTCTTTAAGGGGTAAATGGTGGGCCCCCAGGACTATCACATATATAGTAATATCTCATTATAATAGCATATTTGTGTGTCCCGGCTCAACTTCCCATAATGCAGTGTAATAACTGTTTTTCTCTGAACTCTGAGCTGGAAGCAGGTTTTTTTAACTTGCTTTACACATTCAAATTTGAACACAGATGTACTTTTTATTTACAATTATAATAGCACAGATAGTTGCACTAATTAGCAGGGGGTGAGTGATAGATCCCCAGCTCCACAATAACAGAAAGCTAGGGACCATCCCCCTAAATTTAGCATTTTTCTAGTCTCACATTCAAATATATTTCACGGTTCCTTCTCACTTTACTAGTAAATATTGATTTTAGCACTAGCACTTTAATATTCACAGTTAGAAGATAGTTCTATATTTCCCAAAGCTATTACCAGAATCCACAGTATCACCAAAAACATTTACCGAAGCATTTCCTTTTTGGATTCCATTGTATCAGTTCCTTTTTGTAAAAGCAACTGACAATATAACAAAATATAAGTAAATTGTAAGTGACAAAAATACAGCAAAGAGTCTTGATAATCATATTATAATTGAACTATCAGGAAGTATCTGTCTGTACTATTATTGTTTTAAATATGTTTTAAATTTTCTATTTTAAACATGTTAATAAAAATCTGACTTTTTAATCTAAAATCTTTTTTCTTGATATAAAGAATTTATTTGAAGAATTAACTTAATAAGGGAGTCTATCTGGTTTAAAAAAAAGGGTGTCTTTCTTTCTTTTTTGAAAATCTCCATTTCTATGCCGCCTGCCCCAGAAGATCTCTACTGCTCAATCTGAGATACCATACCACCCAGAGGATGACTGCTTGTGTCTCCATCCTATCGTAAAGAGGTTCTGGAACTATCTCGGACCTCCTGCTGGCCTGATCATGCTGGTTTTTGCAAAACTTTAGACTTCCTATTTTGTTGGTGGCCTAAGATTTCTACTGATATCAAGAACTTTGTAACACCTTTTAACATCTGTGCCAGATCCAAGCTCATCCATGGACTCACATCACCATGGACTTTATTACTGATCTCCCTCCATCCAGAGGAATGACAGTAATATTTAGTACTAGATCAGTTCTTCTGTCAAGCCTGTTTTGTGACATTTCCTAATCTACCCTCTGCTGCTGATGTGGTGGATCTGTTTCTTTAGAAAATGTATAGACTATATGGAGTTCCCTCAGAAATCCTGATGGACCTAGGAGTCCAGTTTGTCTCTGTTTCTGGAGATTGTTTGCAAATACTATACAGTATATGTTTATACAGCTGTATGACAATACTATACAGCTAAAATGTTCTACAACGCACCACCCAGAGAATCAACTAAAGGGTTGCAACAATATATTAGATGATTTTGTTCTGTGGAACAGAATGACTGGTTTGATCTCCTATCCTTGGCTGAATTTGCCCATAATAGCAACCCACCTTGTTTGCATTTATCTGCTCTTTCTGTGAATTCTGTAGCTGACGTAAGGGCAGAAGAGGTTTTGGCCCTAAAGAACATGTATGGATGCAAGCCTCTGAGATCAATGCACCGGAGAAGATCAATCATTTTATGCCTTCACCGTCCAAGCTGGAGGCCATCCAGAGAGTAATCCGGAAGGGCATTCGGAGTGCATCCAGAGAGTGTCCTCAGGGAGGGGGCAGTGACAGGGTCCATGTCCGGGTTTCAATCTCATGGCAGATGCCATGGCTTATAATGAATTTGACTCATTCCACAGCATCTACATCTACAGCAGCTACAGCTAAGAAATATTGCTCTAAGCTTTTAATGCTGTTTCTCATTATTGGTTGTTGTTTAGTCTCAGTCTTTCTACCATTGAATTCTCTTGTCTTTATGGTGGTAGTGAAGCCCACCACTTACTGCTTTAAACTACTGATCTAATGCTGCCTACAACATCTAATGCTGCCTACAGATAAGTATCTGGCATTCAAAAAATTAATCACCATTCTCAATAATAACAGTTCTAATCTAAACTAACTTATGAGATAGATGACCAACATTGAGAACAGATGGATATAGGAAACTGACGGCCACCAACTCATCCTACATAATGACTGTGCTTATTATCCGTCTACTAAGAAGGCTATCCCCACAGGGGAATTTTTATGTATTAGAAGCAGTGGCGAAGCTAGAGCTTTTGCCACCTTCTCACACTCTCCTTCTATCTCCCCTTCCTTTTCTCACTCCCTCTATTTACCTCTTTATCAGTTCTCCCCACTCTCTCTCTCCTTCTCCCCACTCTCTCTCTTTTCCCCCTCTTTGTGTTCTTCTCCCTATATCTCCCTTCTCTCTCTCCATCTCCCTGTCTCTTTCCCCGTCTCCCCCTTTCTTTCTCTCTCCCCTCTCTCACTCCTCCCTCCTCTTTATCTCTCTATTTCCCCCCTCTCTCTCCTTCCCTCCCTCCCTCTTTCTCTCCCTCTCCCACTATTTTACTCTCCACCTCTCATTGTCTTCCTCTCCCCCTTTTCTCTAACTCTCCCTCTTCATAAAGCTCCACCTCCCTCTCTCTCCCTCTCTGACTTTCTCCCTCTCCCCTCTCTCTCTATTTCTCTCTCCCATCTCTTTCTCTCCCCTTCTTCCCGAAACTCACTCTCCTTCTGCCCTCTTTCTCTCTCCCTCTCTTTTTGACTCTCTCTTCCTGTCTCTCTTCCCACTCTTTGTCTCCCTCTCTTTCTCTCCCCTCTCTTTGTCTCCCTCTTCCTTTGTCTCCCCCCTCTTTCTCTCTCTCTTCTATCTCTTTCTGACTCTCTTCCCACTCTTTGTCCCCCTCTTCCTTTCTCTAACCTCTCTCCCCTTTTCTCTATATTTATTTATCTCTATCCCCCCTCTCTCTTTCTCTCTCTCCCTCTCTTTCACATTCACTCTTCCTCTCTCTCCCTTCTCTTTGTCTCTCTCTTCCTTTCTCCTCTTCTTTCTCTCTCCCTTTTTCTCTCTACCCGCCTCTCTCTTTCTCTATCCCCCTCTCTCTCTCTCTCTCTTTGTCTCCCTCTCCCTATCCTCCTTTTCTCTCCCCACTCACTCTCCCTTTGCCCTCTTTCTTCCTCTCACTTCCTCTCTCTCCCCCCATCTCTGTCTCCCCTATTTCTCTGTCTCCCTCTCTTTGTCTCCCTCTTCCTTTCTCTAACCTCTTTTTTCTCTTTCCCCCTCTCTTTCTCTCACATCCACTTTTTCTCTCCCTTTCTCTCTCCTCCCCTCTCTCCCTCTTTCTCTCTTCCCGCTCTTGTCTCCCTCCCCCTCTTTTTTTCTCTCCCTCTTTCTGTCTCTCACACCCACTCTCTTTCTCCCCTCTCTGTCTCCCTCCCCTTTCTGTCCCTCTTTCTGTCTCTCTCACCGTCTCTATCACTCTTCCCCTCTTTCTCCCTCCCTTTTCTCTATACCCCCTTTCTTTCTCTCTCTCCCCCTCACTCCCCCTCTTTCTCTCTTTTTCCCTCTCCCTCTCTTCCCACTTGTTCTCTCCCTCTCTCTCCATCTTTCTGTTTCTCTTTTTCTCTCTCTCCCCCCTTGCTCTCTCTCCCACCCTTTCTCCCCATCTCTCACTCTCCCTCCTCCTACCCCCTCCTTTTCTCTCTCCATCTCTCTACCTCCTCTCTTCCCCCTTTCCTGTATCTCCCCCTTTCTGTCTCTCCCCCACTCTTTCTCTCATATTTCTTTCCCTCATCTCTTTGTCTCCCTCTACGTGTCTCTCTTTTTCTCGCTCTCCCCTCTTTCTCTCATTTCCTCTCTTCCTTTCTCTCTCCTCTCTTTCCCCACCTCTCTCTTTTTCTCTACCCCCTTTTTCTTTCTCTCCCATATCTTTCTATCCTTTTCTCTCTCCTCCTCTCTCTCTCTCTCTCCCTCCCCCCTTTCTCTCTCTCTTCTCCCTCTTTCTGTCTCTCTCGCCATCTTTGTCCCCCTACCTTTCTCTCTCCCCCTCTTTCTGTCTCTCTCTCTTTTTCTCTCTCACACCACTCTCTTCTCTCTAACCCCCTTTCTCTCTGCCCTCTCTTTGTCTCCCTCTCTCTCTCCTCCTCTTTATGTCTCTCTCTCCCCTCTCTTTGTCCCCCTATTTCTCCTTTTTCTCTCTGTCTCCCCTTCCCCCTCTCTCTCTCTTTCTCCTCCCTTTTTCTCTCTCTCTCTCTCTCCCTATTTACACCCTCTCACCCCTCTTTCTCTCTCTCTCTCCCTCTTGCTGTCTCTTTTCTCATTCGTTGTCTCCCTCACTAGCTCTCTCCCCTCTTTCTCTCCCTCTCTCCCTCTTGCTGTCTCTCTTCTCATTCGTTGTCTCCCTCACTAGCTCTCTCCCCTCTTTCTCTCCCTTTCTCTCTCGCTCCCTCCTTGTTCTCTCTCCCCCTCCCTTTCTCCCCCTTATCTCTCCCACTCTCCCTTTCTCTGTCACCCCTCTTTCTTTCTCCCTCTATTCTGTATCTCCCTGTCTCTTTTTCTATCTATCCCCCTCTCTTTGTATCATTCTACCTGTCTACCCCTCTTTTTCTCTCTCTCCCCTCTTTGTTTCCCTCTCTTTCTCTGCCCATCTCCTCTCTCCCCTTCCCTTTCTCTCCATCTTTCTCTCTCTCCCCTCTTTATCTATCTCCCCCTCTTTTTTCCCTCCCTCTCTCTGCTCCTCTCTTTCTTTCTGTCCCAACCCCCTTCCTCTTGCTGTCTCTCTCTCCCTTTCTCTATCTCTTCCCACCCCACTTCTCTTACCTATGTACCCACGTGGTTTGGAAGCTCCTCCCACTGGTGACTCCTCCCACCGATAGCTCCTCCTCTTCTCCACCTGACTGAGAGCATAGGCTGTGAAGAAGGAGGGAGACAGCAGGAGGTGCAGGTGGAGGGAGGCAGGAGGAGGGAGCAACGGGAGGGGAGAGAGTGATTAAAGGTGGGTTGCAATTGGGGGCTTTTTTACCGCCCCCAAGGAAGTGCCACCCGGGGTGGTCCACCCCTGGCGCCACCCCCTAGCTATGCTACCGATTACAAGGAATTGTTCTCATGAAGAATTAATTAAAAACTCAAGCTAAAGATCTAAGTGACAGACTCAAAGCTAGGGGATATTTGAATACCTCTGTAAAGAAGGCATTTAATTGGGCTAAATGTATGCCAAGGGAACTGCTACGGTACCCTAAACAAAAAGAGTCTGTACAAGAACCTATTAGGTTCATTGGAACATACACTGGACAGTGGAAACAACTAACTGCCATTTTGAACAAACCTGTACATATTTTAAAATCAGACACAATAATCAAGGGCGTGATTGGCCAGAAAATAAATATGGGATGGCGCAGACCAAGGAATCTTCATGATCTTATTGTAAATAGTCATTTTTCAAATAAGAAACACCTTTTTGGATCTTTACCTGATGGTATTTATCCATGCGGTCACTGTAAATTTTGTAAATTTATGAATTCTGAAACTGAATTGAAGGACAGATTAGGCAAAACAGTACACTCTAAAGGTTTTTTTTTCAACTGCAGCAGTGTGGGAGTGGTCTATTGTTTGGAGTGTTCCTGTAAAAAGAAATATATAGGAATGACTACTAGAGAGGTTAGAACTAGAGGGGTGAACATCTGCCTAATATTAGGAACGCCCATTCAGATATGGAGAAACATAGAAACTTAACATCAGTAGCCAGACATTTTTTGACACATCATAAAAGCAGACCAGAGTTGAGATGCAGAATTTTGCATAAAGCACAGTTAGGTATGAGGAGGGGCAAACTTGAGTTAGAATTGTTGAAGATAGAAACTAAATGGATCACACTATTGTCATCATGGAGGAGTGGAAGATGACTCCAGTGGCAACCTGTGAAACTCTGGTGAACTCCATGCCCATTAAGGCAGTGCTGGAAAATAATGGTGGCCACACAAAATATTGACACTTTGGGCCCAATTTGGACATCTCCACTTAGAGGTGTACTCACTTTTGTTGCCAACGATTTAGACATTAATGGCTGTGTTTTGAGTTATTTTGAGGGGACAGCAAATTTACACTGTTATACAGGCTGTGTATTTACTACTTTACATTGTAACAGAGTGTCATTTCTTCAGTGTTGTCACATGAAAATATATATTAATATATCTACAAAAATGTGAGGGGTGTACTCACTTTTGTGAGATACTGTATATCCTGGAGGCGAATACCCTAAAGATATATGTTTTTTTTCCTTGTTTTGTATTCAGTCAGCTGCATTTTCTCTGGTGATAAGGAACGTGTGGGTTTTACACTACTATAGATTGTCTCTTTAGCTCTTTAGGTTTCTATTTATTGTGCAAGCACACAGGACATGCATTTTGTTCATAATCCACAATCTCTCTCCCTTTTGAAATCGGGAAATTCATGTTCACATTTAGAGCACATCCTGCAAAAACAATGACGTGAAGGTTAACCGCTATGATTATAAGTGGGGAGAGGTCTCAATCCTGCAACATCAGCGTCTGGATTTTTACCCTCAACTTCCTATTTCAAACTTTAAACTGTTTGTACAAATTTCCTCATACTTTATATTGGTACAACTATATGCTTATACAATCTCTTATGGCTCAGGAGTATTTTTCATACCTAAAAAAGCAATGTTCAGAGTTACATTTTCAAACACTAGATTTAGATTTATGTTAATAACAATAAACAGCAAATATAATTTAATTATAAGGAAAGTTTTAACTTCCACCATAAAGGTGCAAACACTGATCACTCTAAGACTGACTTTAGCCCCAGTGAGAAGGAACTTAATGTTTATAACATAGTGGGGAAAAGAAATTATATTTATTTACATTTATCTACAAGAACAACGACGCTGACTTTGACATTTAAAAGCAATTAAAAAACATTAACGGGATAAAACATCCCCTTTTCCATTGTCTGTTTGTAAGGTTTTATTATAGAAATTGCACTAAACGTCTACTGGATTGCATTTGCCTCAAAGCATTTATTTATTCTTTTAATGCAATTCAATAAAGGTGTATCAATATCTTTCTCAACAGAATATATATGTTCACCTATACAGCGCCTGATTTGGCGACTGTTTTTACCCACGTAAATCAGATCACAAGTACATTGGGCTACGTAAATGACCCCTGTAGTACAACAATTGAAAAATCCTTCAATTGTATATTCATCTGTATTTGGATGTATATAAGATTTTGCAGGCCTCAGAAATTAGCAAAATTTACATTTGCCACATCTGTAGCACCCATTCAATGGTTGTAACCATGTCTTTTTGTGTGCCTTTGCTTCAAGGTGGCTATGTATTAATCTGTCTTTTAAGTTTCTATTTCTGCAATAAGTTATGCTGGTATTGGGAGTGAAGACTTCTTTAAGTTCTCTATCTAATAAAAGAATATTCCAATGTTTTGAGAAAGTATTTTGAATTTCTTCAGAGTTCTGTCCAAAAGTAAGGACACATCTTACATTTTTTTCAGTGAGAAGGAACCAAAAGCCAAGAAACAGTCTCACCTACACATACAACTTTGCACCCACAGGGCTCAAGTGGCTGACGGCTTCCAAGCATACCACATCAGGAGCCACATACAAAACTTAGGATGCCTTAATGTTAAGGCTTATATGTATATTTAAAATTCCACAGGCCACAGATGCTCAATATGACATACAATATCAATATTGTAGTCTGAGTTTGTCCTCCTCTGAGAGCATTGTATTTTAGCTCAATTTTGTTCCTAGGGAAATTAACAGAGGCTCACTGACTAGACACGATAATAAAGACAATTCCTTCTCACTCTCGTTCCTAGGATCCAAGTTCTTTTGGTTGAGAGACAGCTATAGGAACATTTGGTTTGACCTTACCCTCTTTTCAGGAGTTCAACGGACTGTTGCTATTTAGTGGGGATCTTTTCCAGGCATGAGAGGCAACCAAGGGCATAGAAAGCAGAAGGGGAGGGGTGGCGGGGAGGCAAGGGGGACATTCCCCCCTCCACATTTTCATCAACATCTCACTCCCCAGTAGCCTCCACCTCACCTCTTGTGCCTTTAGGTGCTGCATTCCCCTGAATACCAGGTCTCACAAGATCACGCAAGATAGTCTTGCGTGATCTTGTGAGACCCGGCTTTAACATGAATTCAGCAGCCATCCTATACCTATGTGCCAATGTGCGCAGCCTATACTTATGTGCCTAGGTGTCAATGTGCCCAGCCTGTACCTATGTGCCCAGCCTATACCTATTTGCCAATGTGCCCAGCCTATTCTATGTGCCAATGTGCCCAGCCTGTGCCTAATTGCCAATGTGCCCATCTTGTACCTATGTTTCAATGTGCCCAGCCTATACCCATTTGCATATGTGCCAATGTATATATCACATATTATAATCCTCCAACTACGATTTGTCGTCACGCTGTTTGCGTAGCGAGGTGAGCCGTTAAACCGTAGCACTTAGGCCATGAGCGCCGAAGGCGCTCATTGCTGGCGAGCCTCGCATAGCGAGGCGAGCCGTTAAACACGTCACACGCACAACTTAGAAAAAAAAAACACCTCGGAACCAACCTTAACGTAACACCCACACACAATACGACCATAACGGCCGAACCGCGCACACGTAAAGACAGTCAAAACACACCAAATACTCACAAAAACTGCATTAAAAGCCATAGCAAGGGGGTGCACCCAGGACCAATGAAAGGGAAGTTACACCTCCATTTAAGTCCAAATTCCAGAGTTCAGACACACGAAAATCCCCTAAGTGAGAGAGAAAATGGCTGCCGAAAAAAAAGAAAACAAGGCTCACAGCCCAGCCACGTACAACTTACCCAAGAAGGGATCGTAGATAAGCTTGGAAACCTCCATTAACCCCACGGGATCCGAAATAAGCTCGGATACCTGCATTAACCCCACATTAACCATCGCAGTGGGGGTCCCGATTGCACGCGATCCGGGACCGCCGCTGCAATGAAAATCACTCTGTCAATCATGGGGGTCAATACAGATGCCCATAAACCCCTCATTAACCCTGTCACTCATGGGGGTGAATACAGACCCCCATAAGCCCTTCATTAAGCCTGTCACTCATGGGGGTCAATACAGATCCCCATAAGCACTTCATTAACCCCCTCACTCATGGGGGTCAATATAGACCCCCATAAGCCCTTCATTAACCCTGTCACTCATGGGGGTCAATACAGACCCCCATAAGCCCATCATTAACCCTGTCACTCATGGGGGTCAATACAGACCCTCATAAGCCTCTATTTAACCCCATCAGTCCCATACGGGTATATTAAGACAATTATGGGCCTGTTACAACACTACATTAACCACATAAGTGCCATGATGCTCCTCAAGGACCATCATGACACTAAGTATAAACACTACACTGCACTATACCCCCCCAATAAAACATTAAATATCAAATAAACACCCTCTACACAAACCTCTTAACACCCACACTACCTACCTACCCCCTAATAACCCCCACCACTTCAAATACAGAAAATAAAAAAGCCTAAAGTCACACAAAAAAACAAATCTACATTACATAAAATAAAAAAGCCTAAGTCACAAAAAATAAAAAAGGAACATTACAGAAAAAAAAAAAAAACATTACAACCCCCCCTCACTACAGAAAAATAAAATTACACACCTGAAAAGGAAATACATATAATACAATACAAATACAATACAATACAATACAAATACATAAAATATAATACAATACAATGAAATACAATACAATACATTGCCAGTTTTATTCTGGAACACTCCGAAGCTCATTAGCGTCGGAGACATCCTCCAGGGCGGATGTGTGTCGTTTTTTTGGGGGGGGTTTTAACGAGCGGATGCTTCCGGAGCAGAACACCAGTAGGCCGCGGGGAGGTAAGTATAATGTAGATTGTGTTTATTTCACTTTGTTTTAGGTTTATGTATGTGTGCTAATGTAATGTTTTTTTTTTTAACAAGAGCAGCGCCGCAGAGGCAAACATGGAGGAGGACGTGACATGCTGGAAAGGTGAGTATAATATTTAGAATTTTTAGAATGTTTAGTTATTTCATGTAAATGTGTTGTATTAATTTTTTTAATCTTTTTTACCCTAGGTTGGTGATCTGAAGAAACATCTCAAAGGGAAGTGGTCTTAATTATTTGATTGTAGCTTAAAAATAGGGTTGCTATATAGAGATAGCATGTATTGTATATTTGATAGATAGGGGGATGTATAGTATATAGATAGTATTTATTGTATATTAGATAGATAGATAGATAGATAGATAGATAGATAGATAGAGATAGATAGGGGATGTATATTAGATAGTAGTGTATATTAGATAGTGGGATGTATATTACATTACATAGTGGGATGCATATTACATAGTGGGATGTATATTACATAGGGGGATGTATATTACATAGGGGGGTGTATATTAGATAGGAGGATGTATATTAGATAGGGGTGTATTGTATTGTATTTAATTGTATTATATTGTATTTCATTGTATTGTATTGTATTGTATTTAATTGTATTGTATGTATTTCCTTTTCAGGTGTGTATTTTTTTTTTTTAAATGTAGTGGGGGGGGGTTGTAATGTATTTTTTTATTTTCTGTAATGTTCCTTTTTTATTTTTTGTGACTTAGGTATTTTTGTGTTCTGTAATGTACATTTTTTATTTTTGGTGATTTTAGTTTTTTTTATTTTATGTAATGTAAATTTCTGCTTTTTGATGAATTTAGTTTTTTTGATTTCTGTAATTAGAGTGGTGGGGGTTATTAGGGTGTAGGTAGTGTAGGTGTTAATAGGTTACTGTAGAGGGTGTTTAGTTGATATGGAATGTTTTATTGGGGGGGGTATAGTGCAGTGTAGTGTTTATACTTAGTGTCATGATGGTCCTTGAGGACCGTCATGGCACTTATCTGGTTAATGTTGCGTTGTAACAGGCCCATAATGGTCATAATATACCCTTATGGGACTGATGGAGTTAAATAGAGGCATATGAGGGTCTGGATAGACTGCCATAAGTGACCGGGTTAAAATGGTGTAGTGCTTACACTTTGGGTCATGAGGGTCCTGGATGACCCTCATGGCACTTATAATGTTATTACATGCGTTCATTAGTGTGCTAGAGGGGTCTATATAGTTGAGGCACACAGTACACTCACATTGTTTGACAAACAGCATTTCATCACTTTCTTTTATTGACCGTCATTTTTTGACGGGCAAGTTGCTAGTATATATATATATATATATATATATATATATATATATATATATATATATATGTGACAGATTCACTGTCACTCTCAGGATCCGTGTCCTGATATCCAGCACCAAAATGGAGAAAGCAGGAGCCCTTTAAATGTTTAGCAGATTTATGCTGTTTATTTGTCAGCATACAACAGAAAATAAAGCAAACAGAAAATAAGTCCTAGCTTCTCCTTGAAGCCCTGCATAACTTAACTGTAGTTCCCTTACTATCTTTCATAGAAGTGAAAACATACAGTCCAAATATAGGTAGCAGAGATGTCTTTCTCTCTCACCTCAGCTCTGTATCTCTGGCCTCTTTTCCCAAAGCAGATCCCTCCTTTGGTCATTACCTCCAGGGACTTTCTGATCCTCTTAACTGCATGCTCGCTTTTCAAAGCTTCTGGCTTTGGTCGTTTAGTTTTCAGTGCGGCTTCTGACTTCAGCCCTCCACACATCCACAGCACTCCAGCTCTGTCAAACAGCTCTCCCCCTGGAGACAGCCGCAGCAGCCGGTCTTGATTGCAGCCACACCCCTGCCTTTTGAGCAGGTTGTTAACTCTCTCATTCCTGGGGAAAAGTCTTGAAGAGCTCTCTTCTGCCCTCTGGTGGCACTTCATCACATATCCCCCACCCCAGCTCGACACCATGGGGTTGAGCGTCCAACGCCGTGAGGCCGTATCCGCAATCCAACGCATCCTCTGTATCATCAGTGTTCTCTTTGGTACCTCCTGCGATCTGCTAGTGATCGTGACCTCTTGGTTCACTATCGCTCCGTGAATCTTCGGAGCCTCAACTGGTATCGTGGCATCCCTAACTTCACTCTGCGACATCTGTGACACCTCTGGTCTTCCACCGCTGAGGGTATTCTCCATTGTAGGAATTTTGGCTGCTTTCCACCTTGCACACTTTTCCACTTTATTCATTTGTGCTTTCAACTCACCAATTTGGGTACTTGTGTCTGGCTCAGATAGCAGCTGGTTCTCTTTGGTCGATCTGTACAACTCTTGGTCAACCTCTGTGACCCCTTGAGCTTGTCGGGCTCCCTTCAGACCTTTCTGTAGGGTCTCCAATACTCTTTCGTTAGGATCATCATTATAATTTCCATTTAGCAGCTTACCTTCTTCATCACTGCTTTCAAATTCCTTTGTCTTTCCTTGGAACCGTGTTTTCTTTCTGGGTGAAGAGACAATTCTTTTTCCCGCTCTTCCTTTCACTTCATATTTTCTGCTTTGTTTGCCGTTCGGCCTGCTGTCACTTAAACTTTGAGGGTAGGACACCGGCCCGCCCATCTCTCTGAGTGTCCTGCCCCAGGGACCCTTGAAAAGTACTTCTTGTACTTTGGTATGAGAATATGTTTCTCCATACAGTCGCTTCCCTGGGGGTACATCACCGGTTTCTGTGACTTCTTTTCTTTTAGACCCATCATCTTATTCTTGCAGCTCTGACTTATCCTATTTATAGCTTTAATGCAAGGATTGATGTTCGCCAGTTCACTCTCCAGCTTGGTTACTCCCTGACAGTTCGTGGCCAGATAGTGTGGTTTCGTCTGTTCAAATCCACCCCAGCAGCATCTACGCCTCATCTGCAGACCGGGAGCCTGGGACTGGAGCTTCCTCACTTCGGCCTCCTTATGCTTGGAGTTCATTTGCTCCTTTAATACTGTTAAATGTTCTTTCTTTTCCAGGAGATTATCCACAGCTTTCTCATCCCCTTCAACTTCACTATGAAACAGCAACTTCTTGGGCTGCCTTTCTTCCTTCTGTTTCTGGCTCTCTTGGTACCAGGTGCTCCTATTGGCTGGCTGACAACTCTCACCAAAACGTATCAGCCTCATCCAGTCATCTTGCTTCTTTTCTGGTACAGCATCCTTAAGAGGCTTCACAAGCATGTCCTCTCTCAGGGCTGCTTCTTGTGCCTGGGTCCGCACCTCCTCTTTCTTGCGGTTCACAGCAGGACTACTCGTTACCACTGTGCTTTCAGTCCTGTAAGGTCTGCAACTCTCTACTTCTGCCAGGAAGGATCTCTCAGATGTTGGGTTTTGCTGGAATATCTCCAGCTGTTCACCAACTTCAGGCTGACACTCAGCAGATAGGCCAGTACACTTCTTAGTGGCCTCTTGAATCCTAGATTCCTGGAAAACACTTTTATTTCCGGCATCCTCAGCCTTCATCCGTATTATATCTTCTTTCAGTGGCTTGTCCACTTGCTTTGCCTCCAAGGCTTCCAGCTTTTCATCGTCTTTGGCTTCCTTCAGCCGCAGTTTCTCCTCATTAGTTTGTTGCAAATCCAGTTCACTCTGCTTGTACTGGATCTTTTGCTGTATGTTCAATTCAGGAATCTCCTCTGACTCTTCTATCAGGTCCTCCCCGATTATCTTTGGCTGCTCAGCCGTGTTTTCTTCACCATTCTGTCTTTCTTGTACAAGCTCCTTGGCTATGCCTCGCATATGAGCTTTCTGCAAGTATCGCTCTGCATTCAATGTATCATCTTGTGCACACAGTTCCTGAAGATCGGACTTAGTCTCAACTCCACTCTGCTTCAACTGTGCCTCAATATCAGGGAGTATGCTCACCCTCTGCTTTTCTGGAGTATGGAACAGGAGCTCCTTTTCTATTGCAGCTGCTTCCCTCTGGGATATAAAGTCAGTGAGGAGGTCTCGCTTCACCTGTTCGCCACTGTACAGCCGCTTCTGCATAATTCTCTCATTCATCTTGTACTTGGGGGGACTCTTCCACTGCTCCCAATTAGACTTCAGTGTCTTCTTCCTATAGGACACTCTGTTGTCCTCAAACACAGGCTTCCTTCTCCATTCAGGAATATAACCTGGCATCATCCTGATCCCCTTGATTTCAGTAGCAACTTGCCTGTCTTCTACTTCTGGCTTTTTGAAACCCACTGGGATAGAGTTCAACTGTACTCCTTGCTTTACTGGTTTCCCGTCTTGCTTCTTATCCATAGCACTTTGTTCTATGGCAAACTGAAACAGAACGCTCTCGGGACACTTAATAGTTTTAGAAGGACACACCTCCATGCCCTGCTTCATATGTTCTCTCAGAGACAGTGGTTTGTCTTTCTCCATCTCAATCTCCAGACTCTTTTCTTCCTTATCTTTTATTTTGGAAAGATTTCCAGTTTCTTTATCATTTTTATGACATTCTTCCTTTCTAAGAACACTGGCCATATTCTTCCACTTGGTCTCCCCTTTCTCTAGGTCAGAGATCTTTGTCAGGCACTTTCTTTCTCTAGTACTCTCCAGCTCAGGAGTATTCACCAAGGACCGGTGGCTGTGTCTGTCCAGGTCTCTTATGGAGGCCTTCTCCTCGCTCTTGTCCACAAGATTTCCGCATCTGTTTGGGTTCCCTTCTTCCCCAATGACTTTATCAGCATCATTGGTCTCTTTTGCTCTCTCAGCAATCTCCCTTGTGCTCTCTGCTGCGCTCTCAGCAATCTCCCTTGTGCTCTCTGCTGCGCTCTCAGCAATCTCCCTTGTGCTCTCTGCTGCGCTCTCAGCAATCTCCCTTGTGCTCTCTGCTGCGCTCTCAGCAATCTCCCTTGTGCTCTCTGCTGCGCTCTCAGCAATCTCCCTTGTGCTCTCTGCTGCGCTCTCAGCCGTCACAGTGGCGCTCTCTGCTGCGCTCTCAGCCGTCACAGTGGCGCTCTCTGCTGCGCTCTCAGCCGTCACAGTGGCGCTCTCTGCTGCGCTCTCAGCCGTCACAGTGGCGCTCTCTGCCGACTCACTTGCAGCGGCTCCTGCCGTCTCACTCGTCTCACTTGCAGCGGCTCCTGCCGTCTCACTTGCAGCGGCTCCTGCCGTCTCACTTGCAGCGGCTCCTGCCGTCTCACTTGCAGCGGCTCCTGCCGTCTCACTTGCAGCGGCTCCTGCCGTCTCACTTGCAGCGGCTCCTGCCGTCTCACTTGCAGCGGCTCCTGCCGTCTCACTTGCAGCGGCTCCTGCCGTCTCACTTGCAGCGGCTCCTGCCGTCTCACTTGCAGCGGCTCCTGCCGTCTCACTTGCAGCGGCTCCTGCCGTCTCACTTGCAGCGGCTCCTGCCGTCTCACTTGCAGCGGCTCCTGCCGTCTCACTTGCAGCGGCTCCTGCCGTCTCACTTGCAGCGGCTCCTGCCGTCTCACTTGCAGCGGCTCCTGCCGTCTCACTTGCAGCGGCTCCTGCCGTCTCACTTGCAGCGGCTCCTGCCGTCTCACTTGCAGCGGCTCCTGCCGTCTCTCTCGCAGCGGCTCCTGCCGTCTCTCTCGCCTGCTCTGCAGTCTCTCTCGCCTGCTCTGCAGTCTCTCTCGCCTGCTCTGCAGTCTCTCTCGTCTGCTCTGCAGTCTCTCTCGTCTGCTCTGCAGTCTCTCTCGTCTGCTCTGCAGTCTCTCTCGTCTGCTCTGCAGTCTCTCTCGCCTGCTCTGCAGTCTCTCTCGCCTGCTCTGCAGTCTTTTTTGACGCTCTCTTGGTGGCTTGTTGCACTCTCTCTGCTATCCACCAGGTCTCTAACTCCTGATTTCTTTCTTCATCAGGTTTGATTTGCCAGCCCTTAACAGGGAAACTGCATTTTAAACTTGGGCAGACATGCATGTTCGTTGGATAGCAATAAGCCGGTCTGTCAAAAAAATCCCAGGAGTGCAGTCTCTGTACGGTTTTCACTCCCAGTCTGAAAAGGATTTCTTCCTTCAGAACACAATAATTTGTAGCCTTTTCTTCAGGCAGATCACAATATGCTCTCTGAGCTTCTCCACACAGATAGGGACCCAGGACTGTGGCCCAGTGCTGTTTAGGCCAACCTTCCCTAGTGGCAATCTTCTCAAAGTTCAGGAGATAGGTTCCAACGTCATCCTGAGCTGTCATCCTCTTTAGGAAGCGATTAGGATTCATGCTTCCACTTGCTTCTGTAATCACAGTATTATTTGCAGACCTCAGTTTCTGCAGCTGCACTTTCTGTGCCTCCAATGATTCTCTCATGTGGACTCTGTCTATTTCCACTTGTATCTGCCACTTCTCTGTGGCCTCACGCATGCGGATTATGTCCTTTTCTGCTTGTCTCTGCCATTTCTCTGTGGCCTCTCTCAGACATGCAGCAGCATCTCTTAGTCGAGCATCATTTGCAGCAAGGGCTCTGTCTTCTGCAATTTCTTTCAGCCCTTTCTGCTGGCTTTCTTGCTGACAAGCTCTGCCCACTTTCTGGCATGTAGTGGCATCTGCCAGGGCTTTCAATAGTTCCTCCATTGTTGTACTGTACTGTGGGCTGTCTTCTTAAACACAGACAATTTTCTATCCCACCACTGCCACCATAAATGTGACAGATTCACTGTCACTCTCAGGATCCGTGTCCTGATATCCAGCACCAAAATGGAGAAAGCAGGTGCCCTTTAAATGTTAAGCAGATTTATGCTGTTTATTTGTCAGCATACAACAGAAAATAAAGCAAACAGAAAATAAGTCCTAGCTTCTCCTTGAAGCCCTGCATAACTTAACTGTAGTTCCCTTACTATCTTTCATAGAAGTGAAAACATACAGTCCAAATATAGGTAGCAGAGATGTCTTTCTCTCTCACCTCAGCTCTGTATCTCTGGCCTCTTTTCCCAAAGCAGATCCCTCCTTTGGTCATTACCTCCAGGGACTTTCTGATCCTCTTAACTGCATGCTCGCTTTTCAAAGCTTCTGGCTTTGGTCGTTTAGTTTTCAGTGCGGCTTCTGACTTCAGCCCTGCACACATCCACAGCACTCCAGCTCTGTCAAACAGCTCTCCCCCTGGAGACAGCCGCAGCAGCCGGACTTGATTGCAGCCACACCCCTGCCTTTTGAGCAGGTTGTTAACTCTCTCATTCCTGGGGAAAAGTCTTGAAGAGCTCTCTTCTGCCCTCTGGTGGCACTTCATCACAATATATATATATATATATATATATATATATATATATATATATATGCACAGAAATAAATATATATGTATATATATTTAATGTACACACACACATATACTACATATATAGTTGTGAGCATGCAGGTTGTTGCTACCACCCCCTACGACTTTCTTTGTCAAGAAAACTATATGGATGAGTATAACCAGACACAAGATGTCGCTGTTTGATTTCAAACGTTAGATTTTTGCAAGGATTATGGATAACGGCAAATTAAAAGAAAAATAACTACCTGCTAAATAATATACAGTAGTATAATTCCTATTATACTACTTTGTGCTCATCACATAAGGTCCGTACAAATGGCCCAGTACAAGAAAAAATGGTAGCACTTCACTGTTGACATACAAATCCAACTACCTATGTTATCAATTTTATTCAACAACATCATGTGCACAAAATTAAAAAATAAAAATAAAACGATAAATCATATTCCACAAGTGAGAAGAGGGGGCAAGACTACTGTTATTAAAAAGAAAATAAGCATATTGGATAAGGGAATTAGATGCATTAGGGATCTAAATTTGGACTTTAACTTATTTCAGTTTGTGTAATAAGTATGTATATCCCTCGATGGAGTCTCTAAAGACATATTAGCCTATTTGAGTATAAAGTATACATTTGTATAAGTGTGAGAAAATATTCTTGTAAAATAGGAAGCCATTGACTTTTGTTATGGGTTACAAAATGTACTATGCGATGAATAAAGTTTGATAATTTGTAACATAGTTACATAGTAATTGAGGTTGAAAAAAGACTCTTACAGCCACATTAAATTTGAAGCCGGTAAGTGCAACGTGAGACCCGCAACGGCTGCAGGCTTTAAATTTGGCCCAGTGACAGAGCTATTAAATTCGAGTAGGGAGCAAGTTACAGGCTTGAGACGCATACTTGTAAACAATTTGTTGAATGTTGGATGCCATGCCATGAACATGATCAATTAGTCAAACCCGTAGTCATGGGTTTCGATTGAGCCAATGGCAACAGAGATGATCATAATTACCTTACAGGTTTCAATTACGATCGGACCCACATTCCAGAAATAATGCAATATTGATAAAGCCGTAAATATGATATTCTACTATATGCGAGTTCTATTATATGTATTAACACTTTGATTACAGGGATCAATATAACACAGAAATTACACATGAAATAAAGTATTTTTCAGGGCCGATTTGTGAGCTTGAGAATGTTTTGCTATTTATTCAAATACCTAACATCACTTTCCCTGTTATTATATGTACAGTAGTGTGTGTATATTTAAATTTACAGTGCTACGTATTGGACTTTACCCCCCTTGCTGGTCCTCTCTAGTACCAGTTGGCTTCTTGGCTCCATTTGCGGGTTACGGGGTTGAAAGCTAGTAAATTTGTTGCAATTTAATAGCTAAATTGTAAAGTAGCAGTTATGGGCTTTAGAGAACAAAGGATTTGCGGCTGCAAAGTTCCACGTTCCACGCCCCATAGGCTTTTTTCCGCACATAAACCGCAGATCGGCAGAGTCTTGCTTTACAGGGCCAATTTAGTAGCCATACGTTTTGCAGGCTATGTTATGGGCTACGGTTTTAAGCATTAGGAGAATTTAATAGGGCTATTAGTCCATCAAGTTCAACCTTTTTAGATCTCCTCTGATGTGTAATATACAGAATAATTGTTAGTTGTTAATTGATCCAGAGGAAGGTAAACAGAAAAAACAACCCATTGAAACTTTGCCAATTGTTTCAAAAGGGAAGAAAAATTAGATTCCTTCCTGACCCCAGATAATGGCAATTGGATTCCTCCCTGTTTGAGTACTCCTCTAATTATTCAGGATCACCCTGAATGTGCATTTTATTCAAAAATATATCCAATCCCTTTTGAAAGTTATCTATCAAATCCACTGTCACGCCTCCTTTGGTAGAGAATTCCACAGTTAACTTACTGTGAAGAACCCTTTTCTTTCTTTAAGGTGGAATCTTTTTACTTCTAACCTCTTGTCAGTTGAAAACATCTGGGCACAAAAAGTACACTTGGCAAATCTTTATACTGATCCTGGATATATTTATATAAGGTAATCGTATCCCCTTTTAGATGCCTTTTTTCTATATTTAATTTGGTTAGACTTTCTTCATAACTTAGCCCCTCCATTCCTCCTTTCAGTTTGTGCTTCACTGTACTTTTTCCAGCTCTAAAAATGTCCTTTTCATATTCCAAATTAGGGTGTCCTAGGGATTTGAATAGTGGCAAAATTATATTTGCAGATGCTGCTTGGCATTGAGCATTGTCCACAAGCACTCCCAAATCCTTTTCAATATCTGATACCTCTAGACTTACTTTGTATTAAATCTCATCTGCCCATTTCTCTAATTTATGCACATTCCTTTGGAGGGAAAGTACATAATTTTCTGATTAGCGTGCACAACTTCGTGTGATCAGCAAAAATGTAAACAATACTTCCCAGTCCTACTTCAAAGTAATTAATAAATATGTAAGGAGAGGAATTAATAATGAACCCTGAAGAACCGCACTTACCACATTACGCCAATCTCAGTATGTTCCATTTACAACAACCCTTTGCTTCCTGTCTTTTAGCCAGCTCTCAATCCATGACCAGATATTTACTGCAATTCCTGTATCCCTTAGTTTGCACAATAGTCTCCCATGTGGCCCTGTATCAAAAGCCTTTGCAAAATCCAAATATACTACATCTGCAGAGTTGCCTTGATCCAAATCCCTACTAACCTTCCTTCACAAAAACTAAATTAGATTAGTTTGACATGACCCATCCCTCATAAATCTGTGTTGACCACCATTCTTGTACACTATGCCTTATTGACCCTTCTAAAAGATTTCCCACTACAGAAGTGAGGGTTACTGGTCTATAATTCCCTGGATTTGCTCTTGCTCCCTTCTTAACTATTTTTATCACATCTGCTTTTCTCCAGTAATCTATGATAAGTGAATCTTTAAGAATTCAATATAATGGTTTTGCCATTACAGAACCCAGCTCCCTCAGTACCCTTGGATGTATTCCATCAGGACCTGGGGCTTTATTAATATTTATTTTTTCCAACCTCTTTTGGATTTCTTTCTGTGTGAACCGATTATTTGGTGAAGGTAGTGTAGCCCCATTTTTTTTACCACTGGTACCTCCCTTGTGTACACTGAAGAAAATAGCTTATTTAGCTCATCTGCCTTTTCCTGGTCACGAATTGTCAAATGGCCTGTTTCACATTGTAATGCTCTAATAGATTCCTTCCTGTCCTCCTTCCCATTAAAATATTTAAAAAAAATAGGGTTAGTCTTACTCTCTTTTGCAACTAACTTTTCATTTTCTATTCTAGCCAGTCTAATAGCTTTTTTTTGCAAGCCTTGTTGATGTCCCTGTATTTACATCAACTGCCTCTGTTCTCTCTTTTTTATGATGTAAATGCTTGTTTTTTTACTCTGTATCTTGATTGTTAAATCATTGTTAAGCCACATCGGATGTGATTTACTCCTTTTCCTTGTATTTACTTTTAATTTAATGTATATTAAGTAAGGATTTAAATGTTGTCCATTTATATTCAGTATTTTGACCTGTCATTTCTTTGTCCCAGTCTATATGTTTTATTGCTGCCCTTAGACCGTTAACATTTGAGTTTTTGTTGGCCCTTTACAACTTTGTTTTTTTAATTCAAACTCAAATGAGACTGTGTTGTGATCACTGTATGCCAAAGGTTGCCCATTTCAGCATTTGATATTATATTAATATTATTTGTGATCACTGAATGCAAGATGGCCTCATGTCTAGTAGGTTCGTGTATAACCTGGGCCAGATAATGATCTCTGAGTGTACTATAGAACCTGCTCCCCTTATTATTAACCTTTATTTGTGATGCACCAACATATTCTGTAGTGCTAAACAGGGAAGATACAAATCAAAAAAATGTAAAATATTACAAAAGAATGGAGGGTCCTGTTATTGAGTTTAAAGTCAAGCAAACAAAGTACTATAGGGTATGGGTGAGCTATAGAAAGGTGAGGTACAATATATTGAGTAAGTTACGGCTGAAGGTGATAAGCTTCTTTAAATAGATGAGGTTTTTTTTGTGAGGTTTTGGAAGATTTGAGGCAGGAGGATAGTCTAGTGGAGCGAAGCAAGGAGTTCCAGAGAAAAGGGGCAGCATGAGAAAAGTACTGAAAGAAGAATTTCAATAGCAGAGCGAAGAGGACGATTGGGAGAGTATTTAGAGACAAGAGCAGAGATATAAGAGGGTGCATTATTATTGAGGAATTTATTTCAGGGTAGTTAAAATCTCCCATTATTACAACTTGGTCATGCTAAGCGGCATTTCCTATATGTAACAATAATTGCGATTCCTCAATTATATTTAGGGGGTTTATAGCATACTCCTACCATTACTCTTTTAGAATTTGCCGCTCCGCTATTTAAATCTTCCCACAAACATTCAACATTATTACCAAATAATTCTACAAAAATGTCTTCTCTAACTATAGTATTAAATTGAGGCTTAACATCTTCCATTGGTACCAAAATGATATGCTCTCCTTCCAAAGGGATTTACATAAATTAGAGAAATGGGCAACTAAATGGCACATGGGATTTAACACAAATAAATGTAAAGTTATGCATTTGGGAAGGAAAAAATCGGCAAGCAATATTTAATCTTAATGAAGCAAATCTAAGGTATCAGGGATAAAAATATTTATTGGTGTTTGTGGACAACCACCTTGGTAACAGTATTCAATGCCAAGCAGCATCTGCAAAGGCAAGTAAAATATTAGCATGTATTAAGAGTGATATAGAAGCTAGGGAAGCAAATATACTTCTGCCACTATACATATACAAATCCCTAGTATGCCCTAATTTGAAATGGAGTACAATTTTGGGCACCACTTCATAAGAAAGACATTTTAGAGCTGGAAAAAGCACATAGATGGGCAACAAAACTAATAAGTGGAATGGATGGACAAACCTATCAAGAAAGACTAACCAAATGAAACTTACTTTCTCTAGAAAAGGGATGTCCAACTTCGGTTCTGGTGAGATCCACACAAGCAAGTATTTAAGGATATCCCTGCTGCGTACAGGTGAGCGAATTGCTTCTTCAGTCATCTTGATTGAATCACCTGTGCACAGAAAGGATATCCTCAAATACAGGCCTATGTACATAAAAGTAAATAAATACATAGATATACTGCATGCCTAACAAAATCCAGAAACCTTTCTGAAATGTGGACAAGCTAGACCAACCAATGAATGGATTCCACTGGTTTGTTCCTCTACTCGGTATCGGGATTTCCCTGGAAGGAATCTTTCTTTAGGATCTGTGGAGAGCAGGAATGCAGTTCTGTAATGCAGATGCAGGATTCATGGATAGCTGGACTCTAACAAAGTGATTACAAAAGTTTTTTTCACCCTTCAGAAATATAGCTGACACACTTTTATATATACATGGGAGTACAAAAATATCCCAGTAACTCAATTAGTCTGGGTGCAGAGTAACAAAAGGTAAAGTAATTAAGAATCCCAACTATCCTAATCACTAAGCAGGAGATCTTCAATGCTAAATGCGTCCATAAGGTCACCCTTAAAACGGGGCTCTAAGAACTGTCCATGCAAACAATACATTAACTATAGTATATGAATTACAAAACTACACATAAAGAAAACATACCAGGAAAAAGGCATGTGCAACATAGATACAATCAGCATAAGTGGTTAACCACACAATGTCCAAAACACACAGACACCAGAGGTATTCAGTGGGGATGAGGTTCTCCAATCCAAACAGAGGAAACCATTGTTATCATAGGGACAGCCCAGGGGTGTCATGTCCATCTTGTGCTGGCCGAGCGATGGAATTCCTTTGGGGAAGACCTGACTAGGCTTCTCTGAGGAAGAAAGGTAAGGAGGTGCCACAGTATATTATTGCAGCCTTCTCTCTGATCAGAGTCATCATCACACTTTCATATTGTTTTAAGAGCCCACCACAGAGAAACTACCGGTATGTTGAAAAGGATTTAATATACTCACATAGACAGTAGGCAATATCTATAAAGACACCATCCATTTGCCTCTGAAGGAGCCTTGCAATTAAACAAGAGAGTCAGCCTTAGGTTTAATCTGGCAACAGCTGTGTTTGAATTTAATGCCGATAGACCATATACTGTTTTGTCACAGCATCCTAGCAATTTTTTTTGCTATATAATATGTTTCAATTTGTGATTTAATTTTGTATATATCATTAGTTTTTGAGATATATGTAACTTTGTCAGTGTGGGTAGTGATTAGAAACAATTACATTATTAACACGGATACAACATTACAGCATATCATAGCTACAAATATTTGTTAAAAATAATATTAGGCAAATCATTCTTTAAGCTTATATTGATAAATTGTCTTAGAGAAAAGTTTCAAAAATGTGTGAACGTTCATTTACACCAGAGAGTGGCTAGCTGCAAATGTTAGTATTTGGCAGTAAACAGCTAATTTAATGTATTGCTATTTTGTGAGGGCAACACCGGGGGATTAGGCGAGTGAAGTTCATAGTGTATCCCACACATTAAGTGGGGGAATAGAGTTGGGTACAAAGTAGCTATTTGTGAGTTTAGGTTGCAATGTAAGGATAGCAAATTCTGAGGGAGAAAAGGGATTGATCAGCTTCTCTTCCATTTTTAAAGAACCACTTAAGTTTCTTATTTATAGTATGCTCTTAGGAAGAATAAGAATAAGATGTTTTAAAGTGCCCAAAATAAAGACTTTATTTTTTAACTATTACATTAAATTTTACTTTAATTATCCAAGCTAGTTTGCCTTTGTTCCTAAAAGGATTGAAAACCTGTAATGGGAGAAACATTAAATAAAAAAAAAAACTGAAAAATACATTTCTTATAAAGGGAAAAAACTTTAGTTTTTAGTTAAATTATGGCTTGAAATGACATGTTTTGATGAAGGTTTATTTAAGATACAGTAATTATTGAGTAAAATAAATTTAAAACCGAGACATGATTGTCGTCTATCTTTTTTTGTAGGAATAATAACTTTGTAAAATATCCTTTAAAATATGATTATTGTAATAATCTTATTTACCTATAGTTTAATTATTTAATGTTTGGAAATTTCTCTTTAATTTATATTTATTCAACTTATTAATAATGGTTTAAAAAAAAGCTGGTTTCCACTTCATAGAAAAGTGGCTGGTATCTCAGGGCTTGACAATTCTATTGGTGGAGGTCTGAAATACTACACAATACATCTCCGCTATATATGGCACAGAGATTGCTCTTTGGTATTTTTGAAGCCACCTGATACTGAAGAGTATGACTACACACAATGTTCCCAGACTGTTCCATAGCCTGCTTAGAGACGATTCCATCCTTGATGGTTATGAAGAGGAAGAATGTACACAGTGTCTCATTGAACATTGGGGCATCTGGTGTCTTCCAAATCAGGGTTTACTGCAGAGTAAAGCAATATCTGCAGAGCATAAACATTAAAACATTGCTATGCATATGAAGAAGATGGGGACCAATGTTGTTCTTTATTGCATTTTAACTGTCTCCTCAATCTATTCAAGAGAACAAGGTGATAAATTGAACTCTGCACTGATGGATGAGGAAATGGTCAGAAACCTGTCTGTCTGCATCAGATACTGCCTCCTCTGCCCTTCTTACAATAGCTTATAACACCACATGGTTTGGGAACAAATAAGGTGGTTGTGTAGGCATCCCATAGCATATTTCACCTTCTAACCCCAGTTATTGTCCTTCAAATGTCATACTGTCATCTCTTTTAAACACTCTCTATGAATTGCTGTGATCTGTTACCCCCTAGACCATGCTTCCAATGTATTGATCATTTTGCAGCTTGGCTCCCTCACTCTTCTGCCGTACCTTCACTTATTTTCTGCAACTTGTCAGGATATTTAATTATTAAAATAAAATATTTTATTGTCTTATTATAATCTAATATTATATTTTTAGTACTGTATGTCTTTTATATATCCATGTATAAAATACAAATATGTTCATGTGGAAAAGTTTCTCACTAAATCGGATTTCAATTGGTAATTGTTTTCTGTTAAGAGACATTACTTAAGTCTTCCTTGACCTTAAAAGTTTAACAGCCTTATTAAATTGCGATTTGACCAATTCTAAAGTGCTCTATATAAGCACATAGCATATTTTTTTTTACAAAAGTTTTTAGTTAGTGATCTTTTATCCACTAACTAAAAACTTCTGTAAAAAAATATGCTATGTGCTTATATAGAGCCCTTTAGAATTGGCGGAATCGCAATTTAATAAAGCTGTAAGTTTGTAACTTAGAAAAATACTGCCTAACAATCCCCATAGATAAATAGTCATACATGTTATGGGAATGCTTTTCTGTAGATAAAGTGAATGGTTTTCCAATTAGAAAATGTGTCTATGGTATGTAACATGTGGGAGTTTTACACTGAAATGTGAAAATGTAAGTAGATAGATCACTTATGATTTTAGGTCAAAAAGTTATTTCTAAATATATTTTTGCTTTTTGATTAAAATTTGATGGTACAAGACCGCCATCTAGTGTTTGACCTTGTGGTTTTTGTCCCCTAGGATTCTATGGGACAAGAATATATTTTTCTCACTGGTGGACAGCTTTGACATCATCAAGGTTTCTGATTGGTTACTAAGCACATGACTTGATTGGAATTCCTGATAATAAAATTAAGATGTATTATAATTAAGAGAGACAGAAAAACCTTGTGAGCAGGCCTTGGAAACACGCACTCCAAAAAGAGGGTTTAGGAGAAATGCACTCCATTGAGAACAGACATTCAAAAACACTCATGCACTCATACACACCTAGCACATACTAATGGGACACTCCCAAAACATAGATATTCAAAATGTATTCTCCAGCAACTACAAAGAAACTGTCACATCTCACTCACAAAAGAATTTACATAGAAAGAACAAGAATTAATTTTGAAACAAAACAAAAGATTCATATTTTGTTGCGCCTAGCGTCATTTGATGGAACCAAGCACAAGACATTGGAAATTGGGTATTAAACCAGTTTATATGTTCTCAACAAAATATTTTCATAATTGCAATGAAAATAAATATAAATTTACTGTAAAGTAGATTGCTATATCAATATTAAATCTGAATATAGCCATATCACTATAATCATTTAAGAAACATACAACTTTTTGTTTTAGTATCTAATTGTAATGAAAAAACATTTTCTTTTTGAATTTGAGATATCACAAAAGTTATATGATATTAAAATAGTATGTTATCTTAATAAATATATATTTGTAATACATACCAAAAATAATCAAACCATCTCTAATATCATAATTACCATATCAATTATATTAGGCAAATTGGGCATGTCATATATGATTATGTGGACAATGTCATCATAGCTGATACTTCATAATTTGCTGTACCTTGATATATATTTGTTAGAATTGTTTATACCATCTTGATTGTCATACTGAAATATACTAATTTCGATGTTATTTTTATTCATTATAATAATCTAGAGACTTGCCCGTCAAAAAATGTGAAGCCTGGCAATGCTGTTTGCCACACAATGTAAGGCTCTCCCCCCTCTAACTTGCGTACCTCGCGATGAGCACCTTTGGCGGCTTCGCCTCTTATTGCAGGCGTCACCCAATCCGCAACTTTCTGGCCTCGCAATGAGCGCCAAAGGCGCTTATTGCAAGCCTCTCCCCCCTGTGACTCTTTCCCCCCCCCCCCCCACTCACTCCCCTGTGTCTCTTTCCACCCTCTCCCCCCTCTGTGCTCCTGTTTGCATGTACAGGTGTGAAACCATTTGCGGGCTTGGGAAATTGATAATTATCTCCAAGGCCAAAATGTGTTTCCGATTTACGGGCTTGAAAAAAAATTACGGCTTTACAGACTCCATTTTTGTCCTTGCATAGCCGTTTTGAGACCTCCAAAAAATAACAATTAAATAGCAAATTAGCTTACAACCTCACTTACAGGCTCCTTGCCTCTCCCCCTGTGCTGTGTGTGAAGTTGTAAGTTCATTTTCTAATTAATTGACGTCTTTTGGTGGTCTCCCAGCGGCTTCCGAGTTATGGGCTAAAAAAAAAAGGCAGAAGTTAAAGCCGTAATTTTTCTGGAGCCTGTAACTTGTAAGCAATTAGGAGCCTCTCTCCCTCTACTTTACAGGCCTCGCAATGAGTGCCTTTGGTGCTCATTGCATCCCTGTCAAGCCAGTCACGTATGGGCCTCGCAATGAGCGCCAAAGGCACTCCTGGCAGCCCGCGCATCCGCAAGCTGGAAGCATTTAACATAGCGTTACAGACAAACTCGCAATTACCCCAACTATTATAGGTGATAAATATCTTCTTAAATAATAAAGTTATATTTATTTCATGAGGCCAAAGCTTATGTGTATTGTGTAGTAAGAATTCAGATAATTAGAAATTGGCAAATATTTAAAATATGTAATTTTTATTTATTAATAATAAATGTTATTGATATAAATATCACAGTAGGAATTGCCAAAAACCACAACAAACTTCAACATCACTACTGACACCTGCTCCTAACCTATGCACACAAAGCTTGTTTCTTCCAATGGCCACACCCACTTTCTCTGACCACCACATCCTAACTTGCAACCTCAACACATCTTCTGCCCACTGCTAATCATCAGTTCCCTTTAACAGAAACTAAAAGCGGTTCTAATCACTTGGCCTACAACAACATTCTAATTACAGTGGATATAAAAAGTCTACACACCCCTGTTAAAATGTCAGGTTTCTGTGCTGTAAAAAAAATGAGACAAAGATAAATAATTTCAGAACTTTTTCCACCTTTAATGTGACCTATAAACTCTACAACTCAATTGAAAAACAAACTGAAATCTTTTAGGTGGAGGGAAGAAAAAAAAAAAAAGAAAAAAAATGTGGTTGCATAAGTCTGCACACCCTCTTATAATTGAGGATGTAGCGGTGTTCAGAATTAAGCAATCACATTCCAAATTGTGTTAAATAGGAGTCAGAATACACCTGCCATTATTTAAAGTGCCTCTGATTAACCCCAAATAAAGTTCACCTGTTCTAGTTGGTCTTTCCTGAATTTTCTTAGTCGCATCCCATAGCAAAAGCCATGGTCCACAGAGGGGAAGCATCAGAGGGATCTCATTGTTAAAAGGTATCAGTCAGGAGAAGGGTACAAAATAATTTCCACGGCATTAGATATACCATGGAACACAGTGAAGACAGTCATCATCAAGTGGAGAAAATATGGCACAACAGTGACATTAACAAGAACTGGAGCTCCCTCCAAAATTGATGAAAAGACCAAAGGAAAATTGGTCTGGGAGGTTACCAAGAGGTCTACAGCAACATTAAAGGTGCTGCAGGAATATCTGGCAAGTACTGGCTGTGTGGTACATGTGGCAACAATCTCCTATATTCTTCATATGTCTGGGCTATGTGGTAGAGTGGCAAGACTAAAGCCTTTTCTTACGAAGAAAAACATCCAAGCCAGGCTACATTTTGCAAAAAACACATCTGAAGTCTCCCAAAAGCATGTGGGAAAAGGTGTTATGGTCTGATGAAACCAAGGTTGAACTTTTTGGCCATAAATTCCAAAAGATATGTTTAGCGCAAAAACAACACTGCACATCACCAAAAGAACACCATACCCACAGTGAAGCATGGTGGTGGCAGCATCATGCTTTGGGGCTGTTTTTCTTCAGCTGGAACTGGGGCCTTAGTTAAGATAGAGGAAATTATGAACAGTTCCAAATACCAGTCAATATTGGCACAAAACCTTCAGGCTTCTGCAAGAAAGCTGAACATGAAGAGGAACTTCATCTTTCAGCATGACGACAACAACCCAAAGCATACATCCAAATCAACAAAGCAATGGCTTCACCAGAAGAAGATTAAAGTTTTGGAATGGCCCAGCCAGAGCCCAGACCTGAATCCGATTGAAAATCTGTGGGGTGATCTGAAGAGGGCTGTGCACAGGAGATGCCCTCGCAATCTGACAGATTTGGAGTGTTTTTGCAAAGAAAAGTAAAAAAAAGTAAAAAAAAGTAAAGGCTAATAAACTGCAGAGTGCACTAATTGTGCCCAGGTGAGAGGGGTGTGGCTTGACTGTTAAACTTGTATAAAAGGTTTGTGAGCTGGTTTGGGGCCTGTTTACAAGTGGATTTACCTTAAAAAGTAAAGGCTAATAAACTGCAGAGTGCACTAATTGTGCCCAGGTGAGAGGGGTGTGGCTTGACTGTTAAACTTGTATAAAAGGTTTGTGAGCTGGTTTGGGGCCTGTTTACAAGTGGATTTACCTTACAAGTAAAGGCTGATAAATTGCAGAGTGCACTAATTGTGCCCAGGCGAGAAGGCAGAAGTTAATAGAAACCGGAGAAGGGGAACTTGTGAGCTTGCGAACATTTCAGTATCAAGTGCAATTCTAGTAAAAGCCTAGGAGTTTAAATAAAAGGAGGGCCTTCAAAGAAAAGGGAGGGCAGATTTATAGTGCAAAGGAGGAAAACTTTATATAAATATATTATATTATATTCTTTATTTTTCCCACTGAAATTTCGTAGACAATAATAATAATTATGAGTCAGTCCAGTGGCAACCTTATTCAGTGTACATCCTGTCAAATGTATGCACTACTGGAACATATGATCCAGGGTCCATACCTCTGTGACAGGTGTGAGCATGTTGCCTCTTTGGAAGCTCAAATTGAAGATCTGGAGAGGAGAATTGCAGCACTTAGTGATATTGCTCCACTGGAAAGGGAATTGGTGCTCACGGAGCACAGTTTAGCTGGGCCTAGTATGGAGGGAGGAGCTGGGGCTAGGGAGGATGGCCAGGGAGGTAGCTGGGTTACAGTTACAAGGGGAAGCAGGGGGAACAGGAGGAGGCAGGCCAGTTCTGAGTTGTCAAACACCAACAGATTTGCCAGATTGAGTGAAACTGTTGGCGATGTCCATTCAGGAATGGCAATGCCAGATAGAGCTGTTCCCTCTAACAGCCGGGCGAACAGCTCTACTGGAGAAGAGGGAGGGCAGAATAGGCAGAGCAACAGACATGTTTTGGTGGTAGGGGACTCTATTATTAGGAAGGTAGACAGGGTAATTTGTCACCCAGATCCCAGCAATCGAACAGTTTGCTGTCTCCCGGGTGCTCGGGTTCGGCATGTTGTGGATCGGGTGGATAAATTATTGGGAGGGGCTGGTAATGAACCGGCGGTCTTGGTACACATTGGTACCAATGACAAAGTTAGTGGAAGATGGAGCGTCCTAAAGAATGATTTTAGAGAATTAGGGAATAAGCTTAAAGCAAGGACCTCCAAGGTAGTATTTTCTGAGATACTACCAGTGCCACGTGCTAGCCCAGGGAGGCAGAAGGAGCTTAGGGAGGTTAATGCGTGGCTAAAAAAGTGGTGCAGTGCAGAGGGTTTTGGGTTTTTAGAGCACTGGGCTGACTTCTCACTTGGGTACAATCTCTATAGCAGGGATGGATTGCACCTTAATGATGAGGGCGCTTTTGTGCTAGGGAATAGGATGGTAGAACGGCTGGGGGAGTTTTTAAACTTGTAGGTGGGGGGGAGGGACTATATAGAAGTATTGGGGTAAATAGGGTAGAGAGGGAAAGGGATGAATTATTTACCCATGGGGGAGGAGAAGGGGGAGGGTTACAATAGAAAGTAGGGAGATATTAATAGGGGCCTCAAATACAGTGGCAGGCACTTCACATCAGCAGAGCCATAGCAACATAAAGTGTATGATTGCAAACGCAAGAAGTTTGCCTGGGAAAATGGATGAGCTAGAAATATTAGCAGTACAAGAAAAATGGGGCTTAATAGGCATTACGGAAACATGGTGGGATGAATCTCATGACTGGACTGTTAATCTGGATGGTTATAACCTATTTAGGAAAGATAGGGGCAATGGTAAAAGAGGAGGAGGGATCTGTCTTTATGTTAAGCCTGAATTTAAGCCTATAGTTAGAGAAGATATTTATGCTGGCACTAACGGCATCATTGAATCCTTGTGGGTTGAGCTAAATAGTGGAGGAGCTAATTCTAAATGCATATTGGTGGGAGTATGCTATAAACCCCCAAATATAGCTGAAAGTGAGGAAATACAATTATTGTTACAGATTGGAAATGCAGCTAAGCATGGGCAAGTTCTAATAATGGGAGACTTTAATTACCCTGATATAAACTGGATAAACGAGACCAGCAGCTCAGCTAAGGGGAGCAGGTTCTTGAGTACACTCAGGGATCATTATCTAGCCCAGGTAATACAAGAACCTACTAGAAATGGGGCCATCTTGGATTTAGTCATCACAAGTAATATTGATATAATATCAAATGTAAAAAATAGGGGAACCCTTGGGGAACAGTGATCACAACACAGTCTCATTTGAGATTGAATACAAAAAACAGAGTTGTAAGGGGCCAACAAAAACTCTAAATTTTAAAAGGGCTAACTTTAATGGGCTACGGGCAGCAATACAACATATAGACTGGGACAAAGAACTTACAGGGAAGAATACTGAAAATAAATGGACAACATTCAAATCCTTACTAAATAAACATACTCATCAGCATGTACCATGTGGAAATAAAATAAATAGGAGTAAATCACATCCCATGTGGCTTAACAATGACTTAAAGATCATGATGAGGAAAAAGAAATATGCATTTAAATTATACAAGAAGGAGGGAACAGAGGCATCTTTATGTGACTATAAGGAAATCAACAAGGCTTGCAAAAGGGCTATTAGACTGGCTAAAATAGAAAATGAGAAGTCAGTTGCAATGGAAAGTAAGACTAACCCTAAAATATTTTATAAATATATTAATGGGAAGAAGGCCAGGAAGGAATCGATAGGACCATTACAATGTGACACAGGCCATCTGATAATTAGTGACCAGGAAAAGGCAGATGAGCTAAATAGGTTCTTTTCTTCAGTTTACACAAGGGAGGTACCAGTGGTTGGGACACTGCAACATAATGGGGCTACACTACCTTCACTAAATAATTGGTTAACGCAGGAAGAAATACAAAAGAGGTTGGAGAAAATAAATGTTAATAAAGCCCCAGGTCCTGATGGAATACATCCAAGGGTACTGAGGGAGCTGGGTTCTGTAATAGCCAAACCATTATATCTAATCTTTAAAGACTCGCTCACTACAGGGTCTCTACCAGATGACTGGAGAAAAGCAGAGGTGATACCTATATTTAAGAAGGGATCTAGAGCAAATCCGGGGAATTATAGACCAGTGAGCCTCACTTCTGTAGTTGGGAAGCTTTTAGAAGGGTTAATAAGGGACAGAATACAAGAATATGTCTATTTGAACAGGATCATAGGTAGCAGTCAACATGGATTTATGAAGGAAAGGTCGTGTCAGACCAATCTAATTAGTTTTTATGAGGAGGTTAGTAGGAACTTGGATCAGGGCAACTCAGTGGATGTAGTCTTTTTAGATTTTTCAAAGGCATTTGATACAGTGCCACATGGAAGACTAGTGAGCAAACTAAGGGATACAGGAATTGCAGTAAATATCTGCTCATGGATCGAGAGCTGGCTAAAAGACAGGAAGCAAAGGGTTGTTGTAAATGGAACATACTCCGATTGGTCTAATGTGATAAGTGGGGTTCCTCAGGGCTCAGTATTGGGTCCTCTCCTTTTTAACATATTTATTAATGACATTGAAGTAGGACTCGAATGTAGTGTCTCCATTTTTGCTGATGACACTAAGTTGTGCAAGGTAATAAAATCAGATAATGATGTACTTTCCCTACAAAAGGATTTGCATAAATTAGAGAAATGGGCGGCTAAATGGCAGATGAGATTTAATACAAATAAATGTAAGGTTATGCATTTGGGAAGGAAAAATAGCCAAGCAATCTATAATCTTAATGGAGCAAATCTAGGGGTATCAGATATTGAAAGGGATTTGGGAGTACTAGTGGACAACTACCTAGGTAACAGCGCTCAAAGCCAAGCAGCGGCTGCAAAGGCAAATAAAATATTAGCATGTATTAGGAAGGGTATAGAAGCCAGGGAAGAAGATATAATTCTGCCACTATACAAATCTCTAGTACGCCCTCATTTGGAATATGGAGTACAATTTTGGGCACCACCTCACAAAAAAGACATCTTAGAGCTGGAAAAAGTACAGAGAAGGGCTACAAAACTAATAAGGGGAATGGAGGGGCTAAGTTATGAAGAAAGACTAGCAAAATTAAACTTATTTTCGCTAGAAAAAAGGCGTCTAAGAGGAGATATGATTACGTTATTTAAATACATCCAGGGTCCATATAAGGCTTTGTCAAGTGAGCTTTTTGTAGCAAGAGATTTTCAACTGACAAGAGGACATCCGTTGAGGTTAGAGGAAAAAAGATTTCACCTTAAACAAAGAAAAGGGTTCTTCACAGTTAGGGTGGTTAAACTGTGGAATTCTCTACCAAAGGAGGTGGTGACAGCGAATTCGATAGACAACTTCAAAAAGGGGTTAGATATATTTCTGAATAAAGAGGGCATTCAAGGCTATCCTAGATAACTAGCGAAGGAATATTGATCCAGGGAGAAATTTGATCGCCAGTTTCTGGGGTCAGGAAGGAATTTTGCTTTTTTTCCCCCTTATGAGACAATTGGCAAAGTTTCAATGGGGTTTTTTTTTATGTTTGCCTTCCTCTGGATCAATTAACAATAATTAACAATTAACAATAATAATAAATAGTCCAAATTAAAAAGATCAATAGAGATCTAAAAAGGTTGAACTTGATGGACTAACTCTTTATTCATTCTCCAATACTATACTATTAATAATTATTTAATCAATAATTTAATTAATAACTAATCCGCATATTGCAGATCAGAGGAGATCTTAACAGGTTGAACTTGATGGACTGAAAGTCTTTTTTCAACCTTAATTACTATGTAACTATGTAACTATGTAACTATGTAAGAGTGGGCAAATCTTGCCAAGTCAAAATGTGCCATGCTGATAGACTCATACCCAAAAAGATTGAGTGCTGTAATAAAATCAAAAGGTACTTCAACAAAGTATTAGTTTAAGGGTGTGCATACTTATGTAACCATATTATTTTTATATTTTTTCTTCCCTCTACCTAAAAGATTTCAGTTTGTTTTTCAATTGAGTTGTACAGTTTATAGGTCACATTAAAGGTGCAAAAAGTTCTGAAATTATTTATCTTTGTCTCATTTTTTTACAGCACAGAAACCTGACATTTTAACAGGGGTGTATAGACTTTTTATATCCACTGTATAGTTGTCGTACTGCCAGTTGTCACGCAACTGCGGCCCTCACAAAGGCGCTCATCTGGAGGCCCGTGGGACTTGAGACTGCAATGAGCACCAGGCCAGCAGGGCTCCCATCACCCCTCATCGCAAGGCCCGCAGGGCACCCATCACCCACTGTGTGCAACTCTCTCATCTCCCCTATGCTTCTCTCATCTCCCCCTCTGCCTCCCCCAGCACCCGGAACTTACCTCCCAAGACTTACCGACCCCGTAGGCTGTAGGCTGCTCCTTCATTGGTGGTTCAGTGAAGTAATAGTGTGCCAGCCTGCCGTCGCGTCCTCTCTGCAGAGTCATTACGCCATTGCAAAGTCCCTACGCTGAAGAGAGGATGCCCCGGAAGGGGAGGGACGCCATTGCTCTGCTGAACCACCAATGAGATCAGGTACAGAAAGGAGGGAGAGTAGGGGGGAAATTAGATCAGGTACAGAAGGGAGGAAAAGGAGAGGGGAATTTATATCAGGTACAGAAGGAGGGAGAGGAGGGGGAAATGAGATCAGGTACAGAAGGGAGGAAGGGGAGGAGGAATAATGATACACAAGGGAGGGAGAGGAGGGGAAAAAGAGAAACAAGGGAGGGGGAAAAGGAGACACAAGTGAAAGAGAGAGGAGGGGGAAATGAGACACAAGGGTGGGAGAGGAGGGGGGAAAGGAGACACAAGGGTGGGAGAGGAGGGGGGAAAGGAGACACAAGGGTGGGAGAGGAGGGGAGAAAGGAGACACAAGGGTGGGAGAAGAGGGGGAAAGGAGACACAGGGGTGGGAGAGGAGGGGGAAAGGAGACACAAGTGAGGGGGAAAAGGAGACACAAGGGAGGAGGGCTGAAATGAGACAAAAGGGAGGCAGTGGAGGGGGTAATGACAAGGGAGAGAGAGGAGTGGATAGGAGACACAGGGGTGGGAGAGGAGGGGGAAAGGAGACACAAGCGAGGGGGAAAAGGAGACACAAGGGAGGAGGGGTGAAATGAGACAAAAGGGAGGCAGGGGAGGGGGGAAATGAGACACAAGGGAAAGAGAGAGGAGGGGGATATGCAACACAAGGGAGAGGAGGGGGAAATGAGACACATGGGAGGAAGTAGACGGGGGGGGGGGGAAGGTGCTCACATTGAGTGGCAAACAGCATTGCCAGGCTTAAAGTTGAGGCCTGCAAAGTACACAGGGGAGAGGCTCGCAATGAGTGCCGAAGGTGCTCAGAGAAGCCATAGCCTTGCATTGTGTGGCAAACAGCATTGCCTTGCTTAAACTGTTATTGCTGTCATTTTTTGACGGGCAAGTCGCTAGTTCAAAATAAAATTGATTAGCTACAGAAAGACCTCCCTTCCCAACATGGCTCAAAACACTGAAGTCAATTAATAGGTCTATAAACCTCCCACTTTAGAACTTGCCCCTATTCCATGTCCATTTCACCCTATCCCCTCACAACTCATTCTCTCCCTCTCTTATACCCTAACCTCACATCTAACCCACCTCTTCAACCTCTTCATTGTAAATTGCTTATTTCCCTCTCCCTTATTACATCAATCCTAAAGAAATGCTCTCTTGATCCATCTATGCTCCGATTCGCCCACCATTTCTTTTCTTGCTTTTATAGTGGAACCTATATATTCAACAGCCCATATATTCATAAAATTCAATATTAGTCATTCATTTTGTAGGCAAAAAATGCCCCTATATTCATCCAAAAATCCAATATTTGCCACAGAAAACAGACAGCAAGGCACAACATTGGACAAACGCTTTGCTAAATCGAATCATATTCAGTGACAGTTGGGAAAGGGTAAAAAAAAAGACATTAATAACCAGAATTTGAGTTAGATGATGTTTTAATGGAAGGTGACTCCCCTTCTAAACAATAGTTCCTTTGCTCTTCTGCAGGTTCTGCCATCATCGCTCTTGAATAAAAGTAAAGTTCTGGTTACATTTTTATTTTTTACGCTCCACAGAGTTGGGCTTTATTGCAGAGTTGCCAGAAGAAAGCCATTACTTTCAGCAAAAAAACAAAATGGCATGTTTTGAGTTTGTGAAAGGGAATGTGGGAGACTCCCAAAATGTATGGAGGAAGGTGCTCTGGACTGATGAGACAAAACTATTTTTTTTCGGCCATCAAAGAAAACGCAAACCCAACACATCACATCACCCAAAGAACACCATCCCCACAGTGAAACATGGTGGTGGCAGCATCACGCTGTCGGGATGTTTTTCAGCAGCTGTGACTGGGAAACTGGTCAGAGTTAAGGGAAAGATTGATGGTGCTAAATACAGGGATATTCTTGGGCAAAACCTGTACCACTCTGTGCGTGATTTGAGGCCACGGCGGGGGTTCACCTTCCAGCAGGGCAATGACCCCAAACACACTGCTAAAGCAACACTTGAGTGGTTTAAGGGGAAACATGTTAATGTGTTGGAATGGCCTAGTCAAAGTCCAGACCTAAATCCATTAGAAAATCTGTGGTCAGACTTAAAGATTGCTGTTCACACGCGCAAGCCATGCAACTTGGAGCTGGAGCAGTTTTGCAAGGAGGAATGGGCAAAAATCCCAGTGGTAAGATGTGGCAAGCTCATAGAGACTTATCCAAAGCGACTTGGAGCTGTGATTGCCGCAAAAGGTGGCTCTACAAAGTCTTGACTTTAGGGGGGTGAATAGTTATGCAAATAGACTTTTTCTGTTATTTTGTCCTATTTGTTGTTTGCTTCACAATTAAAAAAAAAAAAAATACATCTCCAAAGTTGTGGGCATGTTCTGTAAATTATATGATGCAAATCCTCAAACAATCCATGTTAATTCCAGGTTGTGAAGCAACAAAACAAGAAAAATGCCAAGGGGGGGGGGGGGGGGGGGGGGGAGAATACTTTTGCAAGGCACTGTCCCTTGAAGGTGTAGCCTAAGTGCTATACCATAGACTGTAATGAATATACTTATTCCCAGAAACTAAACTTCATAAAGCCTCCTCTGTGTTTGTTCATTAGATCTCTATTCCTTATTTAGATTCTATGTAATAAATTGTACACATTGAGGATAGCACAATGATACCGTGGTCAAAAGTCTGTAAGGTTAGCTGTTTTACTCAGACGCGTGGCGCTGCCTAGGCGCCGTTTAATGACATGATCAGCATGCGTCGCTTAACGTACTAGCATGGCGTCTGCTTTTCAAGGTTTTAAGATCTGATTATAAGTTTTAAAGTGTTACTCTTCAAAAGGAGATTAGGTTCTAGGGTGTGCACCACAAGAAAGGGATTCCTTTGTTCTTTTCTTTTGAAATACAACATATCCTTTGAAATGTTGTATTCTATTTTACTTCTGTAAACAGCACTTCAGAAAACTGCATTACAAACGAAGAGTAATAAGAAAAAAAAACGTTATGCAATTTGTTTCTATCAGGACGCAGGTAGGAAATTAAACCAAATTAAGTCAGTTAATGTATACTTGCGACACCCTGTGTATCAAGCTTTCAATGCAAGCAAGATTAATTTAAAGAGAGAAAACGCAAAGTGGTACATTAGTAAATACCCTCTTTAAGATGGAATAAAGAAAAAAAAATGTCAATGTCCCTTTAACTATTGTAGCATGAATGTTTATATAATACATGCTTCATATACATAAATATACAGTCAGGTCCATAAATATTGGGACATCGACATAATTCTAATTTTTTTGGCTCTATACACCACCACAATAGATTTGAAATGAAACGAACAAAATGTGCTTTAACTGCAGACTTTCAGCTTTAATTTGAGGGTATTTACATCCAAATCAGGTGAACGGTGTAGGAATTACAACAGTTTGTATATGTGCCTCCCACTTTTTAAGGGACCAAAAGTAATGGGATAATTGGCTGCTTAGCTGTTCCATGGCCAGGTGTGTGTTATTCCCTCATTATCCCATTTACAAAGAGCAGATACAAGCTCCAGTGTTCATTTCAAGTATGCTATTTGCATTTGGTGCTGTTAACTCTCAATATGAGATCCAAAGAGCTGTCACTATCAGTGAAGCAAGCCATCATTAGGCTGAAAAAACTAAACAAACCCATCAGAGACATAGCAAAAACATTAGGTGTGGCCAAATCAACTGTTTGGAACATACTTAAAAAGAAAGAATGCACCAAGGAGCTCAGCAACACCAAAAGACCCGGAAGACCACGGAAAACAGCTGTGGTGGATGACCGAAGAATTATTTCCCTGGTGAAGAAAACGCCCTTCACAACAGTTGGCCAGATCAAGAACACTCTCCAGGAGGTAGGTGTATGTGTGTCAAAGTCAACAATCAAGAGAAGACTTCACCAGAGTAAATACACACAAGATGTAAACCATTGGTGAGTCTCAAAAACAGGAAGGCCAGATTAGAGTTTTCCAAACAACACCTAAAAAAGCCTTCACAGTTCTGGAACAACATCCTATGGACAGATGAGACTAAGATCAATTTGTACCAGAGTGATGGGAAGAGAAGAGTATGGAGACGGAAAGGAACTTCTCATGATCCAAAGCATACCACCTCATCAGTGAAGCATGGTGGTGGTAGTGTCATGGCGTGGGCATGTATGGCTGCCAATGGAACTGGTTCTCTTGTATTTATTGATGATGTGACTGCTGACAAAAGCAGCAGGAGGATTTCTGAAGTGTTTCGGGCAATATTATCTGCTCATATTCAGCCAAATGCTTCAGAACTCATTGGACGGCGCTTCACAGTGCAGATGGACAATGACCCGAAGCATACTGCAAAAGCAATCAAAGAGTTTTTTAAGGGAAAGAAGTGTAATGTTATGCAATGGCCAAGTCAATCCCCTGATCTGAATCCGATTGAGCATGCATTTCACTTGCTGAAGACAAAACTGAAGGGAAAATGCCCCAAGAACAAACAGGAACTGAAGACAGTTGCAATAGAGGTCTGGCAGAGCATCACCAGGGATGAAACCCAGCGTCTGGTGATGTCTATGCGTTCCAGACTTCAGGCTGTAATTGACTGCAAAGGATTTGCAACCAAGTATTAAAAAGTGAAAGTTTGTTTTATGACTGTTAATCTGTCCCATTACTTTTGGTCCCTTAAAAAGTGGGAGGCACATATACAAACTGTTGTAATTCCTACAACGTTCACCTGATTTGGATGTAAATACCCTAAAATTAAAGCTGAAAGTCTGCAGTTAAAGCACATCTTGTTCGTTTCATTTTAGATCCATTGTGGTGGTGTATAGAGCCAAAAAGATTAGAATTTTGTCGATGTCCCAATATTTATGGACCTCACTGTATGAGAAAGATGTGTATGATTAGAACATTCTTTACATATATAGATATCTGCACAACATTGGAAAATTACTATTCAGCGTCATTAAGGTAACAATTATGATTTGGTAATTTCAGATTACCATACTTTTTTCATTCAATTCTTTGAGATTTTTAAAAAATATATAGTGTTACTAAAATAAAACATAAGTTGTATAATGAAATGTTTTCAGATTTATTAAAAACAAAACATTAAAAAAGATTAAAGTGTACAAGTGAATAATTTGAAACATACGGAATTACATATTATATTACAGACATATTTTATAATAGAATATTATAGTAAATTTAGAGTTCATTTAATTATCAACAATGGTTGTGCTCAATAAATAAATGTAATTAATATTATATTAAAAAATACACTCCATATGATGAACTTAACCATGCTGACCAAATATATTGAAACTCATAAAAGGTTATATATTACTTTAATAGTTAAAAGTTCCAAAGTTCAAATTTTCTTGATAGTTTTTTTTTTTTTGTTGTTGAAGAAACCGTGGTCAAGTTTTTGTATATGGTTCATAGACAGGTATATATTGCACTTCTTTCCTTTTGTCAGTCTGTCCTCTTTTGGGTGGTGATGTATTACTTTGTGTGGCTGTACACCGGGTTTAATCTGTAGATGGGATATATGATAAGGGGATGTAATGTCCCTCACAACTGACTGGCTCTGGCATTATGTGACCTACAAGAAATTAACATGTTCAATATCACTTAAAAATATATCAGTTAAAAATAAAATAAATAATATGAACCAATGAGTTTGCTATACTTTATTTCCTAAGATCACTGCAGTATTTTTGGGATGCAGGGCGAAAAAATGCGAACACAAATACTTTATATCACGTTTCACAGCCAGTGGTAACATATTAAATGCCCATTCAGTAGGACTTTTTGACTTTTCTTAAACCTACTCAGCATTACAAAAAACTGTGACTGCTCCTCTATGGACTAAAACTTTGTAGTATTTATGATGTCAGTGACGCTCAATAATGTGAAAGCAGTTACTAACTATCTCTGATTCTATTAAAAATATTTGTTGCTATTTAGAGGTCAGATATATTAGAAGATTTCAGGCATTCTAACTTCTTGTTGTTTCTTCCCCAATGAATTACTGGGATAAATAGTTCTAGAAATGTTGAATTTGGAGTACCTCCACAAGGAATTTGTGAATAAGCATTTGCAATTTTAAATCACTTGGAGGTGATAGTTTCAAAACGACTAACATTTATATAATACAGATTAGCTGCATTTTCAAACCTGAGTTATAGCAACTTACAAAAAATTCTTCTGCGTGGTTACGAACTTGTGGTTTGGTAATATGTGGTATATAAAATAAAGTATTTTCTAGTTCGCTTTTCATTTAGGGGAAATGTTTCATATATTTTACAAACAGCATACTTAACCATTGGCAATTGTAAACGTTTACATAGATAAAAACCCTACCCACACAAAAACATACTCCACAGAAATTGGCAGATGTGCAGGTGCTAACATAGGATTATATCTTTGGATTCGATATAAAAGATGCTATGTAACCAGGGTGCTCTGGCAAGGAAAGGCAAAGTTGCATAGTGGCATGAAATTATGTTGCAAAGCAGGTAAGCGGGCATGTTTTAGTATTAGAAGTCACTGGAGTGTTAGACGAAAGTGAGTTTTGAGAAAACTCTGTGACACATCCAAAAGATAGAGACTTAATAGTTGGTGAGTGGATAATGAGAACGCTGTTTAGCTGTGATATGGTAAGAGTAGAGCGTGAGAGCATAAGGCTGAGAGAGTAGTTTGGGGACAGGGGATCTTCACTACACATCATCGGAAGACTTCGCTTATTATACTAAATATGAAAAAATTTGCATGGTTTACATTTTAAGCATTTTAATTGTTTATTAGCGGTGTATGTTGATTGCAGGATGTATTCCATCTCAATAAGGCTTAACAGGAGCTGCAAAAAAACAAAAACACACAATATACAGTTGTCTATAAGTAAATATAAATGTATTGTACTTCAACAGTTCAATAGCAAAATGAAAAAAAATAACAAACATCCCCTTAATGTCCAGTACATAAAGGATTTCAAGGAATTCTGCCAGAGAAAACTAGAAATGTTATCAATATGAGAAAGTACTATTTGCAAAAAAACAAAACAGCCTTCCAGTGGAAGTGGTAGGGTAACACAAAGTTAAGGGATTTAAGCATGCCTAGGATATGCATAAAGCTGCCCTGAGGCCTGATTAAGCCAACCATTCAGGTAAATCGAATGGGCAGGTCAGATTATACCTTTTAACTCAAATGCCTTCATATCTTTATTTCTATAAAAAAATATCTAGACCCTTTAAAGAACCTTGATTATTATACAGAAAAATCTTCTGCAAAACACAATTGTTGCTTACAATTAAACTTTAGTATATCTGGTGTCAACTTTCCTTTAAATGGCTAAAAAGATCATATATTAATATAGTATAATATATAGAAAATCAATGGTTATAGTAGACTATAAATAATCCATGATGCTTGGACCATACTAAATGGCTTTAAAAAAATCCTGATTAAATATTTCAAAGCAATTCATGTAATAGATTTCTCTATTTATGCCATTAGTAGTCAAACTTAGTAATCAAAAGATTTATTGATTATGTGGGTAGTTTTGTCTAAAATCCCCTCACATATGTACGTCTACTATTTTATCACATGAGAACACGTCAATGGGAGTAACAGAATGTAATTTACAGCATTCTTGTTTTTTCTTTTTTAATTTGATGCTTATTAAGGCATCACTTTACCAAACCTGGGCAGAATGCCAGGCACATATACAATTTAAAGCACCTCTTTATATACATACACCAATGACGGTTGGGGTGGTCTAAAGGACTGATAAGATGTACAGAAATGTATTTATTAATAAATCAGATGCTACCTTGACAGATGTATAACACTGGATAGTAAAATGCTGCATACAGATAAATATTTCATAGACACACACACATATATATATATATATATATATATATATATATATATATCACATATATAGTTGTGAGCGTACGAGTCGTTGCTCACGGCTTGCGGGCTCGCGTAGCGAGCCCGCGGCCCTCGCGAAGCGAGGGCCGTGGCTCGCGAAGCGAGCCGCGGCCCTCGCGTAGCGAGCCGCGGCCCTCGCGTAGCGAGCCGCGGCCCTCGCGTAGCGAGCCGCGGCCCTCGCGTAGCGAGGTCACTGGGCAAGGGCCTCAGTTGCTGGCATGGAGCGCCGAAGGCGCTCCATGCCAGCAACTGAGGCCCCTCGCGAAGCGAGGGCCTCAGTTGCTGGCGAGGTCACTGGGCACGGGTCTCAGTTGCTGGCATGGAGCGCCGAAGGCGCTCCATGCCAGCAACTGAGGCCCCTCGCGAAGCGAGGGACTCAGTTGCTGGCGAGGTCACTGGGCAAGGGCCTCAGTTGCTGGCATGGAGCGCCAAAGGCGCTCCATGCCAGCAACTGAGGCCCCTCGCGAAGCGAGGGCCTCCGTTGCTGGCGAGGTCACTGGGCACGGGTCTCAGTTGCTGGCATGGAGCGCCGAAGGCGCTCCATGCCAGCAACTGAGGCCCCTCGCGAAGCGAGGGACTCAGTTGCTGGCGAGGTCACTGGGCAAGGGCCTCAAACCCTCGCAAAATTCACGTCGCTACTCAAAAAACACGACACACAAATTACGACACTCGCTAAATTTTACGAGGCACGCAACCAACGTACGAAACACGTTACCACACATTACGACCTCGCAAACATCGGACGCAACACGCCGACATACAAACATTTAAAACACAATACATACACACAGCACATACATAAAAAACTTACCTACACCAAGAGGGAGCACCCAGGACCTCAAAAATGCAACTTACACCTCGATTTTACTCGAAATAAAACAGTTTAGAGACTAAAAAAAAAGCTAAGCGAGAGAAAAAAATGGCCGCCGAACAAAACGAAAACGAGGCTACAGCACTCTAAACTCGCAAAACACCACAAAACACCTACGGATATTCCGATACAGACCGGAAACAACGTACGAAACACGTTACCACACATTACGACCTCGCAAACATCGGACGCAACACGCCGACATACAAACATTTAAAACACAATACATACACACAGCACATACATAAAAAACTTACCTACACCAAGAGGGAGCACCCAGGACCTCAAAAATGCAACTTACACCTCGATTTTACTCGAAATAAAACAGTTTAGAAACTAAAAAAAAAGCTAAGCGAGAGAAAAAATGGCCGCCGAACAAAACGAAAACGAGGCTACAGCACTCTAAACTCGCAAAACACCACAAAACACCTACGGATATTCCGATACAGACCTATACCACACATTACTCGCCATTTTACACCAATGCGGAAGTACACGACTACGCTAACGGTTTGGTCTCGCGCACGCACAGTGTTACACTGCACACATTCAGCATGCTTATACAGCAGCTCCACACCACTAATGCTGCAGCAACATCAACACAGATTGCCAGCTCTTCATCACAATGCTTCAAAATAGGTACACTATATTCATTTACTAATTTAGCTACCTTACAATTTCATTGCCGTCATTTTTTGACGGGCAATTCGCTAGTATTATATATATGTGTGTGTGTGTACGTGAAACCATAAGTAAAGCTTGTGCACAGGGGTTGTCCTGGTGTGTTTCCTATTTTATCGCAACTGGTAAATTGACCTTTACTTATTTGTATACTATTTCTGGAACATCTGATGAAGCCTACGTGAAATGCATGTCAGGCTCTTCAAGTATCTGAACAAGTAGACTTACTTGCAAACATATTAGGGACGAAAACGACCTGATAGCAAAATGACCAATAAGAATAGCAAGCTTATCTACCTGGAATAAGTTACAAAATATCAGTAAAAGTATGGACCCCATGGTAAGTAGGGGTTAATGGGAGTCTGTATATACCTCCATGATATATTCAGGGTTAATAGATGTATCATATGTGTCTTTATAGACCCCCATGGTATGGTGTTAATTGTTTAGGTGTCATGGGGGTACTGCACCCATTGGGGAGATTGTAATTCCAGGGGCTGACCGTAATGGGATTATTGGCTGGAACTCTAAAGGCAGCAACCAATAGGAAAGGCGCCGCCTCAGCAATGTTCTGATTGTATGTGTGGGACTTGGGAGGGAAAACTGCTACTACATTTGCTGAGGGGAGTCCCATAAAATAACTGCTAGTGGAGGCGCAACAGAGATTGGACTGCTTAGAACGGGGGAAAGTTTGAATATTTTATGGAACTACAAAAAAAAAACAAAAACATACAACAATGCAGTCCTGGACTACTCAACAAAAGTGCTACAGTTCTTTGATTGAACTATTAAATATCTAGCACCCGATGGATAAATGGTGATCTGCTAATTCCTGCTTTATTGTCCCCTACAGTCTGATTAATCTGGCACCTTTCTCCCATTGCAAACCTAAGACTTGATAGGCCCTGTCCTAATCGGACTAACTAAATTTACCAGGCCTGTTGGCCCCTCCTTGATTGGTTATTTACCACGAGCCAATAAGAGAAGCATTGACGTCAGCCCTCTGGTAATAGGTCCACCCTACAAGGCGGGTAGTTCAAATCATATTGGCAGCTACCCGCTAAATGATTCATTTCTAGCAACCCACAGACCTGCCAACGTTGGCCCAGTTATGATTGTCTGCCCAATCTTTAGGCAGGGAATTCAATGCCTTTTGTTTAAGTTAATTATTTAAGTTGTTCTATTGTTTTTTTCCCTATAAATGTCCTTGATACATAAATGTGGTACTTCCAGGTTTAGAGCCCCCCTTTAATACTTTGAAGGAAAGATCCTCTTCGACAGGCACCAATGCCCTCCAGTTTGTGTGGCAGGGAGCAAGAAGACCATCCCAAATCCGATACGAGGACCCAAACGGCGGGAGTGACAGTATGTTAGGGGATTAGGGCTGTGGAAATTATTGAATACCCTTAGTAAACATTAACTACCTACAACTTAATCAGCACATTGTTTCAGTTAAGGCTTAGTGATTGCATCAGATCTCAGGGAACCTCTTGTGCAAATATTCAAACACAGGTGATTCCACCCCCTGAATGACACAGAATGTTTTTTTTTATAAGGGATTACAGACATCCTACCTCATTGTACTGATGTTCTATTAAAAGAACAATGAAAACCAAAATCCTGACATTCCCAAATATGGTCTTAACACCGATATGGCATTATTTAAGGTTAGGTTGACCTCAACTGCTCTTAACACACACAATTATATATATATATAAAATGCATATTTTTAATATCCACTTATTTGTATTTGTTTTGTAACCCATTCTCATGTAATTTGGAGGCCTTTGTTAATAGAAATGCAAACAGTGTTGCATTTTGTCTTTTTTTTTTTTTTTTTGCATTAATTATGAATAAAGATTGAAGCACATATGAGTAAGCAAGAAACTAAACAGTGAACAATTAGATCTAAAATATTATCCAACTGTGCTTATGTGATGCCTGACTTTAGTTTGGGGATTAAACAAAAATAAGAATTTGAGGCACATAGTGTGCAGTTAATATTCTATTACTATTTTACCACATTGTTAACATTGCAACATGAGAGGGTAGTCCTTTACTGCACTATGATAATTATATTTGCAAATAAAACGTAAAAAACTGTATACATACCGGAATTTTTTTTTATTTTTTTGTTTGTTTTTTTTAAACACGTTCTTTGCGAGGCAGGCTTATGACAGTGGCTGATCCATGTGGACTCCCATTGTCTCATAAACCTCTTTTAAGAACAACAGTGCTGTGTCCTCAGATGTCCTACAAAGGATAAGATGTATTAATCATATTTACAAAGCAAATATTATGTGATTGTGTGCATTGATTAAGCTATACACTAATAAAACTGTTTCATTTAATACCAATAACAATTCAGTATACAAAAAGCAAAAAAGCATAAAATAGATATAAAAAAGTTATTAAGTACACCGTTTTGCAAATCCGGTCCACTCTTTTACTATTTCCATGAGTGTTTTCTGGAAAGAATATATAATAACATTGACAGAGAACATCAAATTTTTTGCTGAATAGTATAATTATGTTTCTCTAGTTTATTACAGAGGAGTGAATACATATAGAGTTATAAAATCTACTTGATTTCAAGGGAAATCCAAATATATTAGGAGTCCTCTCATGCTACCCAGACATTATAATAAAATATATTTTATAAAGCCTGGGTGAGGAAGAAGAACTGCTTTCAACGATAAAGTAAATTTGTGTTTTTAGTATGTTAATGGAAAACAACTGACAAGTGAGAACATTCAATATTGGGAAATAAAATATTGTATTAAACAAGTCAGATGATAATAAGGAGAAAAAAAAGATATTTCCATTTATTACATCACCATGTAATCAAATAGTATTGTTCTTCAGATTCTTAAACTTTCACACCACAATACCTATATACAATCCTTTTGTACTGTTTGAACTTGGAATAAACATTTTACCCCATTTTGCCTATAATCTTTGTGTTGTTAGACAAAACTATTTTAATGTTCAGGTAATGTTAACAATTGAAAAGGAGTATACCAGAGTACTGTCTTTAAATACAAATAAACTAGTCCTAGAGGTTTGGGAAAACATCATTGATGAAATGAATATTGCAGGTGCATTCCATAATCCAAATGGCATCACAAAAGTGCTTTCATTTAGTTCCACTCCGTATGTGAACAAACTGGTAAGCATCTCTTGGGTATAACTTGGAATAGATCTTGACTAAGGGAACAATTTTTCCAAATGGAATTTTGGCACTTTAGACTAGATCAATCAGGACGTCAAGAATTATGTGAGGCGGTAAGATTATAAATCATGGCTAACTTGTTGTCGATACAACAGAGGTAAGATTTTTTTCTTCTTTATTGAATGCCCGGGTTGTGCTCTCTAGTGAGTGTGCTCTGTGCAATCATGCGCTTCTTGGTGCTTGAACTCCAGTGAAGCCTTCAGGTCCACCCGTCTTGAGAGCCCCTTTATCTTTGGGGCTCTGGCCAAAAGGTCCAGCAGCGAACGTGTGTGTGGGAGGTGTCTTTCCTCCATCTTCAGGCCCAAGGTCTTTCATGAGGGCAGGATCTTCACTAGGGGGGCAGCTGCCACCAGTCATCCCTAGCCCAGACTCATGGGCAAGCAGCTGCTACCAACCCCGCCCAGGTAGTTCCAAAGGGTCCACGGCCAAAGGTCCATGCCCTGATTAGCTATCGAAATCCCTCATTTTTCACTGAAAACAAAAGTGCCAAAAAAAAAAAAACGTGCTCCAGTCCATAATCCATGCAGTGATCAGTGTCCTAAATCAAAAGTGTGCTAGTGTACCTGCTACATACTTTATTTAGCATAAGGTGAGGCCAAGGGGAAAACTCTCACTTGACCCTTTGGCAAAGTGCTGCGGTGCACGTGACTGTGTTCCCCCAACCCGAAGCCTGGGTGTAAAAAAAATAAGAGTAACCCCCACGAACCAAAAAGTGATCTTGAGGCGTAGTGTCTGTGCCATTATGTAGGTATGCTGCAGCTATCCCCGAAACGCCTGGCATTCATGCCTCCTCCTTCCCTGTTTCTTCCTTCTTGACAGGTACAGACTCTTCACCTGCCCGTTCAGAGGAGGTACTACACTTGATCTTAGCCACTATACAAATCCCCAGTATGCCCTCCTTTGGAATACAGAGTGCAATTTTGGGCACTGCTTCCTAAAAAGTAGAGAGAAGGGCAACAAAACTAATAAGGGGAATGGAGAGACAAAGCTTTGAAGAAAGGCTAACCAAATTAAACATATTTTCTCTAGAAAACAAGGTGCCTAAAAGGGGGATATGATTACCTTAGCCTTATATTGACCTTGGATGTATTTATATGTGTCAAAGATAACTTTTTAGGGCTATGAGGTTTTAAACTGACAAGAGGACACCCCTTGAGGTTAGAATAAACAAAAATGTCACTTTAAAGAAAGAAATGGGGTTTTCACAGTAAGGATAGTTAAACTGTGTACTTCTCTACCAAAGGAGGATATGAAGACAGATTCGATAAATACCTTTAAAAATGGGTTGTATATATTCTTGAATAAAAAAGGGCAGTCAGGGATAACTAGCGAAGGAGAAGTATTGATCCAGAGAGTAATCAGATTGCCAGTATCTGGGGTCAAGAATATTTTTTTTTCTCTAGGAGACAATTGGCAATGTTTCAATTGGATTTTTTCTGTTTGCCTTCCTGTGGATCAGTTAACAATAAATGCACATATTACAAGTATCAGATGAGATCTGAAAATGTTGAATTTGATGGACTAAAAGTATTTTTTCAAAATGAATTACTGTATCATTATTATTATTCAAGTATTACGTATGTTTGTGGGAACAGAGGAGACCTCCTGCATTTTCAGAGTCAGTGATTGTGCGGTTTCTGGGTAGCTAGCAGTTTGTGTCTCTCCAAATGGGCATGGGTGCCTCTTTTATATTTTACCATCTGTACATCCTTCAAAAGAGAAATCTCCCTATTGCTTGTTACTAGGATTATCTGTACAGTAGTGGAGTTTCACTGGAAGACTTGGCAGGGGAGAAATGTATGAACTATCAGGTTTATTACTCATCTTAAATAGAAAAAGAGTAATCGGATTGCCTTTCTTGCTTGTCACTTAGACTATTATTTCTTTGTCCTGACAGATTGCAAAAGAAATGTTTTTTCTCCAATTACATCATTTCTAGATTTGCAATGTATAGCAGATAAAGCAGAAAAGTTCAGTAATAAGATCCAGATAGTCTTTTCTATACAGTTAATGACGTTTCTGTGGTGAAAAACAGATTGTGAAAAGATCATGTAGCTGTTGGTCTCTTCATAAACATGTTTCAAGGTCATAATACTTTTCTATAAAATCTTTATTTTACAGATCTACTTACAGCCTCCAGGTAAAAGGAAAAAAAACTTGTTTTTGTTTAGCTTGTAAATGAGGCTACGGAATTCCAGTTTCTTTAATGAAATTACAAAATGAGGATTACATGTAAGCACATGGATGAGGATTCAACTTGTTTTAAGTAGTTTAAGTAATTCTACTCATAGTATAGTTAAAATGTTGTTTGAAGTTTATTTTGGTCTCCTGACTCCAAATCCGGTTTCCTTCAAACTACATCTTTAAAAGCAATAGAGGTCCATCAAATCTTTTTTTTACTTTTCACACTTTTGATAATAAAGTAATAATGCGTGTGTATATTATAAGTATAATATATATAGCCTGTGTTACCAGTAACAGAGATGACTCTGCAGGGCAAATAGATATTCATTGAAGCTCTCAATGGGTTTCTCCTGGAGAACATAATCAAATCGTTGTCCACCATTTAACATCCCTACATCGATTACTGAGGGATCCACATTCATATCAGTCTCTGTGTCATCCAATTTTAAGTCTACAAGAAAATAGAGCAGAATAAAGAATGATTTTAATAACTTACTAATTATCCTTCCTATAACAGTTTTGTAAATCATTGTTTATGTAATAGGAATTCCTTCCTATATTTGCACTTGTTATAGTAACTCAACTATTGAAACATACTGTGATTATAGAAACAGTTTTACATTAATTATGAATGCATCTGAGAGGAGAATTAACAGTGTATGAAAACATTATTTTTCAAGAAAAAATACCAGAATAAACATGTAAACACTTGCCTTGAAGTTATCAAAATGTCTTGTAATTTCTGACAGTTGAAAATTCGGTTTAACACCCCCTCCAAAACCAGGCTAAATTAGCATTAATTTCATAAATTGTTTTGGCCAATCAGGTAAGCAGAAACATTTGATTTAAACTCTGGTGTTCCTGTTTGTGCTGCAAAGCAGCCTGGGATATGTAGTGTGGCACTGTGTTAGGTGCTATGGCAGCAGCACAACACAGGCAGGAAGCAGCAGGGAATTATATGCCAGCAGTGATTTGGGGGCTGACATCCATTCTCTCCTATTGGCTGAGGAAGAAACAGCAGGTAAATATTGGGTTCAATTGATCCCCTAATGCTGCATGCTGAATAAGTGGGGGTCAGGGGCCTGTATAGACACCCCTTAAGAGGAATTGTTAAATAATAACAATAAAATGTTTTATGAGCTGTGCTGCATATATAAAGGCTGCTTTTTTCCCTATAGGAGTGCAGAAATGTATTAATCCATGAAACTTGGATAGGTCATTAACTTTCACTTCCCAAGGAGGAAAGTGAGAGATTATAAAGTGCAATTTTCCAGAGCTTGCTCATTTCATTACCACCTACAAGAAGTGCAAGATTCATTCTAGTGCATCGGTGGCTTTGCAGGGAGTCCTTAAATGTTGCTTGTACTAGTACATCACAATAATAAAATTACACTTCTTACTTTGCTCATAACAATTAGTGAGCGATGCAAAAGATGTAGCTAATAACAAAACAGCTTTGAGTTTGTGAATATGTCCATCAACAGAACAGATTATCCAACATTTAAGATCCATTGTGAAATAACTATAGTGAATAGTAATTTTGATAATGAAATGAGGTGCATAGTTTTCTTTTTATTATCCTAAAATATATTTTACTGTTCCATTTTCCCAATAGCTTAGAAAGCTGAAAATACAGTGGACCCTTGGTACTCGCTGTTAATTGGTTCCAGAAGGCACGACGAGTGGCGAAAAGGAAGAGGACCAAAGCTTCCAAAAGGGATAATGTAAATGGACTCATCCAAACGTGACAAGTACCAATGCAACGACAAGTGCAGAGGCATGTTCTCCTTGTCAAAATGTGTTGAATACCAACCAAATTCGACAAGTTTCGAGGTAGACCAGTACCAAGGGGTCCCCTGTATGCAGTTTTGGAGTGTGTTGGAAGGGATACAGGTGATGGATTGGGGTATTTTACATCATTTGGGTTTTGTAATTTATATCTACAACGTTACACGCTTCTGCAGAATTGTAAACGCCCACTTCACAAATGCAATTTTTAATTATCATGGTTCTAAGGACCAGCAGAGCCATCCAAATATATTTGATTTCTAAATAAAAACTAGCTTTGTGACATTTTTCCTGCCAAATTATGCTCCTATACTAATTTTTCAAACAGACATTTTCCTCATTATCCAGTTGGCCTTCAGCAAAATAAGTTTGTTTATAAAATAAATAAGTCAAGTTATCTGTAACACAATACTATCCTTGGTCTGTCCCAGTCCTAGTTTGTTTTTGCCATGTTATGCTCCGCACAGGCATGCATTTATATTCACTTACTGCATTGTTCAAAATCACTTCTGGGAGATTATTCTGTGCATCTGCTATATTTTTATTAATTTAATACACCCTCATGTCAAAGAATGATCTCTACTACTTTTCTTTCTTATCTTTTAATACAGGAGCGCATACATACAGTACACATACAGACAAACAGAAGCCTATATACAGTACACATTTACATAAAATGCATTATGCTTAAAAGTAGGGTATTTCATTTCACCCCAGCATATATATTTTCTTTTCATGTCGGCTATCATAATGCTGAAGGCAGCCTCCTCCCTTCTAAAGCTAGATGAAGTTTAAGTCTCACTAATTAGCTAATCATGAAACAAAGTGGATTAAAACGTGATTTCCTTAATGGCTAAAGTGGATTACAGGGTGATCTTTCAGGATCTTATAATCCCTTTTTGTCTGGCAAGGTGCCATTTGACTCATCATCATAGCCTTTACAGACTAATAAAGGGGCTGTGATGCATTACCTCCAGTTTATAATCTAACAGGTATGGCATCCAGGAATGTTTCTGCAGGGGTGCACAGTTTCCAAATAATAATAATAAATTATAGAAGCGTAAGTAAGAAACACAAGACACCGTATTCACTATAGAAACTGCCACAACAAATATAAATCAAGAGAATACATACAATGTGGGGTATTAAAAACAATCATTTTATATGTTGTAAATATACCCTACACCTTCAGTCAAGCTAATGTAATTAGAAACTGCAGAAAGGCCAATATCCATTCCGCAGCTTAGAAAAAAATTGACCACTGAAGTGTCATATTTATAGTATGCTCTTTGAATAATCTCACTTGATAATGACTTTAAAACATGCAAATAATAAAAGTGTTTCATTTTTAACTACTGTATTCAATTTTGCTTTACCGGAGTCAACATTTGCTGTGGCTACCAACACAATCAGCCACTTCGGATTGATAGAATATCTGTGTTCAGCTGTAATAAAAGGCTGCAACATTTAAGGGGAATATAACAATAGGATTAATAGAAGTGTGATCCCCCTCACTAATGAGGACTTTAAAGGCTCAATATGGGTGCCTGCCATGAGACACAAGTAGAGTATGCCAATGTAAGATTTTCTCTAAAAATGTTATTATTTTAATGGTTTATGTAGGTGATATTGTTGTTAGTTTGATAGCTACTCTAAAAACATGGAATTTTCGCCAAACTTAATAAGTCATTTTAGAGAAGAGGGAAAAAAGCAAACATCTAAAAAACTAAGGTCTCGACTACATTAAAGTCGTTGAAACCGGAGCTACACATGTAAAATTAGTGTGTTTGTTAAAAAGAGTCTATATAAAAAAAGATCCTTGTTAAAAGCTAGCGCTTAATTTTTCTCTACTAAACATGAGAATGATAAAAAAATTCCAATTACCATTAGGACCCCAGCCAGTATTCATTCATAGTGCAAATGTGTATCTTTAGGTAATGTTCCTATACTTTGTTAATAAGTGGGAATATGTGTTTTTTATTTTTGCTTGTGAGCAAGGACCCTAAAATACATATATATGAAATATTACTACTTTACCAGATTCTGGCTCTGAATTCTGAGGGACGTCGACATTTGGAACTGCTGCAGCCTCTGCAGTGGGGGGAGGAAGGGATGGAAGTGAGGGGCGGGTAAAGCTCTGCCACGCAGTCCGAATCGAGCCAAGAAGGTCAGTGCCCATCCGTGTCAGGCCTTCCTTCAGCTCTGTAGAAGTCAAAGGAGCAGGTTAGTCAATTAATTTATTAAGAGGAGGACGTCATAAAAACACAAACTTGTTATATTCAAATATGTACATAGATAACCTTGTTATCACACAAAAGAGAGCACTCGATGGACGTAAAGTATTTTTTCAACCTCAATTACTATGCAACTATGTAAAATACAGGTCGAATACTATCACAATATATTCAATATTAGCTTCAAAACCCACCCACAAACACAAATAGAATCACTAATAGTTCACAAATTTTGGCATTAGAAGGATGTTCAACAGAGAAGACTGCACAGTAATTTTCACTTAAGGGTTCAGGACAATGAAGTAATTCACCACTGATGAATTAGGAAATTAGAAGGGGGCATTTCCTTAGTAGAAAGCCAATAGGCTCCAAAATGTAGAAAAATATGTTGTCAGTTATTCAAACACGGTTGTAAAATACTCACCTCAACCTCATTTCCATACTCCCATCATTACATTTTCCACATCCAGGTTTCACAGTGAAGCAGATCAGCCCAAATCTTTCCTGGAAACCGTTGGTGATGACTACAGTATCCACTTCTGCTGTGTCTCTCTCAGTACTGCTTCAAGGAACCTCAATATCATATTTATGCAGCCACCATGTTATCATAAGGCCCACACCACAGTTTTGGAGCCGTTTAGTGGAATTTTTCCCATGTGTAACTATTATTTTATCTGTTATAAGTTGCATAGCTGTAAGAAACTCCTTCAGTACATACTAAGTCCACACATAGCTATACATTTTCAGGCAGTATGATTGCCATAACAGGGCAAGTATAAAGCAATGTGGTATTACATTTTGCTTCATGAATACATGGGTGGGCTGCTGGCTGATGTGAGTTATAGTACATAGTAATTGATGTTAAAAAATAGTTTTTGTCCATCAAATTAAACCTTTTTAGATCTCTTCTGATAGGTAATATGCAGATTAATTGTTAATAGAAAGCTACCCATTTCCATGATGGTTCAAAAATCCAGCTTCGACTAAAACATAACTTGATGTGAAAATGCCACTAACAGCCCTATTAAATTAGAATCCTGTAAGTGCAACGCGAGACCCGCAATGGCTGCGGGCTTGAAATTTGGCCGAGTTACAGAGCTATTAAATTAGAACAAGCCGTAGGATGCCCGTGATCAATTAGTCAAACCCGTAGTTACAGGTTTAGATGGAGCCAATGGCAACAGAGATCGTCATAATTACGTCACTGAAAAATAGAGGTGGGATTTCAAAGTCTTATGGGTTTCAATTACGAGTTACGCTTTGAACCAAAGTTCCGGAAATAATGCAATATTGATAAAGCTGTAAATATGATATTCTACTACATGCGAGTTCCATTATATGTATTAACACATTGATTGCCGGGATCGATATAACATGGAACATGAAATAAAAGTATTTTTCTGGGCCGATTTGCAAGCTTGAGAATGTTGTGCTATTAATTCTAATACCTAACATCACTTTCCCTGTTATTATATGTACAGTAGTATGTGTATATTTGCATTTAAAGTGCTACGGATAGGACTTTACGCCCCTTGCAGGTCCTCTATGGTACCCGTTGGCTTCTTGGCTCTATTTGCGGGTTACGGGATTGAACACCAGTGAATTTGTTGCAGTTTAATAGCTAAATTGGAACGTAGCAGTTACAGGCTTGACAGGATTTGCGGCCGCAAGGTTCCATGTTCCACGTCCCGTAAGCTCTTTTCCCCCACACATAAACCGCAGATCTATTGAAGCTTGCTTTTCGGGGCCAATTTAATAGCCGTAAGTCTTACGGGCTACATTATGGGCTACTGTTTTACACATTGAGCTTATTTAATAGGGCTGTATGTTGGGAAACCTGCTCATTAAAAAGCTACATGAAAATGGTAAAGTGTTTTAACTGTATACGTTTATTTTATATTATATTTCAATACAACTATTTTACTGGTTAAATGAACCATACACCGCACAATAAAGTAACCTTCACCAATGCATCTCGAGAATACATTTAAAGGAAAAGGTCTTACCCATTAAAATGTTGTGACAGTTACTATTGGCATTACTAATAAATTCAATTGCAAATTCTTACCTAAATGCATCCTCTTTCTGCCCTTATGGTGAGGAATTAGCATAGGCTCAAATGTTTTATCCGTGAGTACCACTGGCTCAATCCTATATGCAACAGGGTCAAACTGAAAGAAATGGCAGACATAGATTTCACTTAATACAGTAAAAGTAGCTCAAGGAATATTTTTACTGATTTCTAATTCCATCATAAAAAGTTGACATTATGAATCCCTAGAAACCAAGTCATGTCAAGTAATGTTGCAAGGTTACAGGTCATCGCCATGAACTGCTCCCGATGGCCAAATCTCTCTGCAGCTGGTGGGAAACAGCTTAGAAAACTGATGCACTTTCTTCCACCACTAACCACCATGGCATTAATGCTTTCCCTCCAGATGTGCCATTGGCGAATTGACTAAAATAGAGACTATACCATAATGCGCAATAACAGTATGTCACCAGTGTGTTTTGTCCCTGGTCACCATCGGGTTAACACGACCCACACAGAAGAAATGAAAGGGGATCTTAAGAAAATATAAAAATATTGTAAAAACAAGAAAAACATATTTTTAGGTAAAAATATAAGACATTTTCAAAATGTCAACAGTGAAATACAGTTGAATCTCGGCCCCCGTCTGTCTCCAAACTCACCAAATTTGGAATCTGACACATTATGACAACAACAAAAATAAAAACGCCTCCGCACTTGTTTCCTTGATACTCGTCAAGCTTGCTAAGACCTGTAGGAGTTAATTTACATTACTCTTTATGGGAAATTTGGTACTTGTCATTTTCACCATTCGTAATGCCTGCTGGAACCAATTAATGACGAGTACCAAGGTACCACTGTACTATGTGAGACTTAAATGAGAAAGTAAAATAGCATTTTGCTAAAATAGGCAAGGGTTAACAGAGTAGTGAACTTTGGGACAGTAACTCTCATTGTATACAGATTAGTGAAGGTTAACCAACCTCTGTTAGCAGGTAAGTGGTGAATTTGGCATTCGGAAAAGTCATGGTCTGTTCTTACTTAATAACATTAGTAATAATAATAATAATAATAATAATAATAATAATAATAATAATAATCTAGTAATCTGTATTAAATACTAAAATATCCTACAGTCAAGTTTTAAGATGACATAATTTGTTCTATACAGCATTTAAAAGCTCCCAATAAGTGCCATTCTGTTTATGGTGAATATAAAGTGATTTAAAACATGTGCATCTTGCTTGATATAACAGCAGTACACTTCATTTACTTGACAAGCATTCATTTATAGTACGGCAAGTACCTAGGTCTCTCAATAGGTCCCACAATAAGGAGCTAAGAGACTAAAAACAGGAAAAACAGAGATAGAAGAAGTTAATTTGTTTAGAGTTTATGCCTATGCTGTATATTTTGAGGGGTGGAGCTACTACCCGATAGATAACTGTACAACTGTAATCAGTACATTTACATATATTAAAGGGCAATTGTAATGACCTAAGAAAATGAGCTAGATGTTTTAATTAGACATTGATCACCAATAAATTAAGATTCATGATTTAAGACTATTGTGGTAACTCAATTTTCTGTAAAAGTTTTGTTTTATAAGCAAACATTTTATAAAAAAGCAAATAAGTTATACATAACCTTTACATTTTGCAACTTTTATAAACACATGTATTATTTGCTGCAGGCCTTCATTTTGCTTTCTTGCTTGCTGTGGTAGGTATGTCCCTGTAAATGAACAAACTTCCCATTAGTGCTCCTGTGAGCATTGAGCAGTTATGGCCACTTTCCTACTTTACATGTTTTGTATTCAAAGTCTCCTCCCATCTCAGGAGATTGTGCTACTGAAAGCAAAATGGCAGATCAGCAGCATAAATGAATATGAAAGTAATAATTTAGAAGCTGTATTATTCTTTATTTAATTTTTGAAAACATGTTGCTCCTTTCCAACTGTACATTTAAAAATAAAATGCCCATAATGGTTCTCCACCAGTCATAAGTTCACTGGGGCGACTCTGGCTAGCAGGCTGTGCTACACAATTAATTACCCTTGTTGGCTGGAGACTTGCTATGTTTAAGATCAATCTAATTAGATGAGACATCAGGTAGTCCTATTCTAACCCACAGCAGTTTTTCATTGGAAGCAACTTTAAGTCATTTAGACCTCTCTCTGCCAAACAATTAGCTGATATCACAATGTCATTACAGTGGTCCTTTAAAGGTAAGATTTTAGACTTGCTTGTTAAGGGAGGCATCTGTAGTGACACCTTTACCAAAACCTCTCATAAACTGTGCTATACAGTAAGATTGCCAGGAAGGTCCCTGGGAAAAGAAAGTTGACTAAAATGTTAAGTTAGGCCAACTGGGATGCAATTTTTAATACTGGCCAGAATAGTTCTGCTTCTTTATGATGAATCAAAAGAGTTCCATGGACAAGTAAAAATGCATTAATGTTATCAATTCATAACAATACACAAGCTCTTGCTTCACCACAAACCCTCGCTAAGTGGTAATTATTTTTCTGACACCTACTGGGTGGTAGATGTTGAAGAAACGTTTACATGTTGGAAACTGGTACTTGGGGTCAATTCTCTTCACACCACGGACTGTCAAGAACATCCCAATAGGGGAACCTAAGGCAAAGAAAATTTCAGGACAAAAGCTGAGCTGGGGGTAGATGACAGAGACCTGAAAGAGAGAAACACACTGTAAGAAACAACAGTCAGTAAGGATTCACTAATGAATGCATAACATCTTTTTGTTGCATTTGGCCTTTAAAGGGACTCTGCCACCCTAAAATCAAGGTCTTATTTTAGTTATTCTTAAAGAATATGTATGGACAATTTGATACACTGTACTAGCCATTTGATTCTTAAGTAAACAATTGCTGAACTAATAAGCATAGTTTGTGATGTGTTATGCAAATCAGCCATTCACAAATACTAAAGTCCCAACGTCCTAGACCAGGCCAACAGATGTGTGAAATGTCAAGATTCATATAGGGAAAGTACAGACAGGGAAAGTAGGAGAAGGGTAAAACAACAGGTAGAGCCTAGTGATCTGAGCATGAGACTTAAAAGTGTGCATGTTAACTAGAAGGTAGAGCCTTTTTGTTCCCTATGTGTCCCTCTACTAACATATTTCTTTCCCCTAGCCCACCATTGTTTACCATATGGTAAGCCTTCAATGGCATAAGCAATTCTTTGGAATGGTATACATTGTTTAGACTATGAATTTGAACAAAAAAAAGGGGCTTTTCCAGGTTAGTTAGTATTAATCAATTCTGAAGTGTAGTTCATATTTGGGTGTCAGGAAGTGTGAGGTGGGTCATTGTCCATTTCTGTTAGAATTCTGGTTAATTTTGTCTGAAACGTTTAAACTTGGGGGCATTCCCACCAGGTATTACTGAACAAGCCCATACTATCCCATCTCATGTAGCGTAGGAGGATGTGAGTTGGGAAAAGTTTCATGAACCAGGTAAGTGCTGTGTAATACTTTGATACTGTTTTATAAAGAAGTGCACCTTCTGCTACATGTTAATAGTTTAACCCATTGTCTGTCAGAGAAAAATAGATGGGCTTTAGTCTCCCATGTGTGACAGATGTTTTGGAGCTGTGGGATTGGTTGGTTGGTATTATTATTATTATTATATAGTAGAAATAAGCAGCCTTGACACTGTAAAGAAAGTAAAGGGTTATTAAAGATGAAGAAGTGCATTTCTTCACAATTGATTTTAAATAACAAATTATTGTAATGGCTTACCTCAGTAAGGGGCAAGTTTTATGTGCCCATAAAAAGTTTTTCTAACTTTAGACCAACTACAAAGCAGTGAGTTACTTGAAAGGAATTGAGAGTTATGAGTAAGAGGGGTCATAAATGATTTTGCATAAAAGATATTTGACATTACAAAGCGTAAGGGATTGAAGTAGTATATTTAACTGATTTTGTAAGCCACAGAAGATGTGTAATGGGCATTTTATCAAAGAGATCGTCTTCAAGGTCTACTCATAGTGGTCTGTTCAATATTTTATGCCACAATAATATTTGTGGTTTTTGGGTGGCCTCATAATATTTTTGAAAAGGTATTAATGCAAGACCACAACAATCTTTACAGATAAACACAATCATTCCAAGGAATTGGTGGTGTTTATGTGCCCCTATAGAACATGGAAAACAAGTTTGAAACTGCCTGGAACTGGCTGTATAGGGACCAAATGAAAAAGGTAGAGGAGTTTTGGAACTAGGTACATTTTTATAGGCAAGATTCTACCCATCCAGGAAGTACAATATTTGTTACATGATTCCAAGTTTTTCCTTTTTTTTGTAGATTGAGGTAACTGTGCTGGTACAAGTGGCAGAGATGGGATGACAAATGTATTACTAGATAGTTTAGGATGACGTTAGAAGTTTTGTTTTGGTCAACAACAAGCTAAGTTTGTTTTCTTCGTCTTTTTATGGATAAGTCTAATATGTCCACATATTGTCTGAGCGCAATAGCCAGGATAAACAGTAGTGGGAAGGGCAAGGGAGTAGTTGGGACGTTGTGCAGAGTTTGTGTTGTTTTTATAAAGGTGCCTCTTATACGGAAAGTATTTAAAACATCATATCGGTAGGCTCATCCCATGGACGTGAGGGCTTTCTGGATGTCTAGTGTCTCTAAGCAGGTTTGCATGTTCAGGTACTTGGCCCAATGGATAAGGATTTCACTAATATTGTCTGGAGCTTGACTCTATGAGATGAACCCCACCTGGGCAGGGTGTATAAGAAAGAAAAAACAAAAAATTCAACAGTGAGGGTGAATTTTAATAATAAATATGAGGTCTACTTTAAACGATTAAATAGTTTACATATCTGCAGATCTTTCCCTGGTTTGGGTTGCACTATTAAGTCTGCGTTGATGGGTTCAGGGAGTATTAGGTTACTTTCTCTAATAAGGTCATACAAAGTTTAGAGGTATGGGACTAGAATTCCTTTTAATTGTTTATAATATGATGACAGAAGATATTGGAGAATTTATATTGCATAACAGTTTTCTAAATATGGTTTAGACCAGACAGCCTTCAGTTGCATTCTAACTGTACATCAAGAAAAATTGGACTTTTTGTGATGCCAAAAACTAACAATATGAACAGCTCTGTAAGCCATGAACAAAAATAAATTTTTAGCGAAAATCTAGATTTCTGAAGCCTTTTTATGAATAGATGATGCCACGATCAAGCTCAGTTCCTTGCGAGTGTTTTTTCTCTGTCAGTAGAGGATTGTTAGATCATTGAATATGACGGAAATGAACACCATGCTACAGGGTCCATCGCAGGCATCAAAATGTATTTTGTTTCAGACTTTTTTCTTGTCTATCTATGCTGTTAGTCAGATTCAAAGTTTCCGTACCATTTAAATTAAGAGACATGATGAAGGTATGTAGGTTTAAATAATAGGATGTTTTTTCTCATACCTGTCCTATTCCAACATCGAAATACTCGTAATTCACTATGTTCAGAGAGCTAGATGATGAGAGTTGTGGCTGCTGGGGATCAGGAACATGTGCTGATGTTTGTGGCATGCTATCAGTGTCCTATAGGTAGAAAACAAACATGTGATTTTAAAAATTGTACTTTCGTAAGCCAACATTTCAAATCCTCTTACAAGGATACACAAAATCAAATACAATAATTCACACTAAAAAATGTATTTCCACTTCTCTTTTTAACAGGAGGAAGCATGTAGGCCCACCACACTCTTACTGATCACTGTTCTTAATTATACTGCCATTCTAGTTTGCAGGCCAAAAATGTATTTTTTTTATACTTTTTTTGTACTTTATTTTCTGTTAATCAAATTTAATCTATATTCTGAGGATACTTTTGTTATGTGAATGGGTCATATTATGTTTAGTATGTTAATTAAAACACACTGTATTTTGCTGGCTGTTAACGTGCATCTGCATATAAGATGCAACAAACTTTTGCAATATAATATTTAGGATTTTTTTTTCATGTAATACATTCCTTTTAAGTATTTAGCCAATAAGGTTATAGTTTTTTAAAAAAATCCTTTGCACTAATATTCATACATGGACACCTACACATGTATCAGATCTACATATGTATTTACATCTATACCATAAAAACTTTTGAATATGATGCTAAAAGCAAGAAAAGATAAGCCCCTATCAAACACTGGCAGGCCATACGGTTGCAATGGTTGTAAAATAGAATGCTGCTACTCCCATTAAGTAAACAAAAACAACTTGTTTCAGGCACAACATTTTAATGATACTCTATGACAACTGATTGGACTAATTCTATAATTTCATGATAGCAGGATGTTTTTTTCTTCCCTTAATAAGACAGGTGGAGTTTTTTTTTTGCCTTCCTCTTAATCAATTAACAATGCACTAATTAGCTATCAATAATTAAATCAACATTCTATTAGACCCATAGTGCTAGTTTGCAAATAAAGCCTGACCCACAACTGAAAAGAGTATCAAGTTTCTGTCAAAAATATTATGAGTACTAAATAGAGCTGTAACAGCTATTAAACATACAATACTGTACATTAAAAGCACGGGAAGGCATGGAAAGACATTCAAATCAATTTCACAAACCACAAATATGCAATTGTTTTTTTTTCTTTTTTAATTGTTATTGGAGTAATATTGATCGCGGGACTTAAGGGGTTAATACATACAAGGAAACCCACATGGACTAGAACAGATGATCTAAAGCTCAAGGGGTTAATACATACCATGAAACCCACATGGACTAGAACAGATGATCTAATGCATTTTATAGAGTGCTTAATTGCGAATGAGATTGGCAAATATTACTTATGGGCACCAATTAATTCTTAGCTTCCGATTGCAGATTACAAGTAACTTCCATGTTTTACTGACCTCATGATTACAGTCTCAATTACGAATGGCTGTGTCTAACAACTAAATTACACGCTTGCTTAAATTGCATTTGCGAGCAGTTAATACAATATGACCCAAAGTGTACTCTATTCAAACTGGCATTTCAAGATTGATGTGAACTCTCTGGACTTGTCTGAATTTGCCCAAACATACCTGGGAGATATTGTACAGATAATTAGGCAGCTACGCTCCACCAGCTGGGTCTTAGATGCAAGAAAAACTTGTCTTTTTAAAGGTTGTTTAATTGCATTACTACAGTATTCAAAAAATAGCATATACATTTTTTTTTTTCTCACTTGCTGGTCGCAGAGAGTTTATGCATGTGCATAATCCTCTAAACCCATGACCCGTCATGTGGAGTTCCCAAAGGCTCTATTTTATCTTATGTATACATGCTACCACTGGGAGAGATAAGATGATAAGCCCTCAACCCACCAATGACACGTAGCTTTACCTGTCCTTCAACCCGGACGCAGAACATCCAACTTATGCTCTTAATAGATCTCTAAAGAGCTCCAAGATTGGATGTGTAGCAACTGACTAAAGCTTAAACCAGAAAAGACATAGGGAGTGACCTTCAGCTTGGGCACTCACAGCTGTTGAAATCTGAACAAGTGTGCATCCTTGAGGCTGTTCTAGATTGTGGTATTACCGTAAAACATCAAGTGTTAGCTGTGATGAAAACTTGTTTTTCCATTTGAAGAACATAGCCAGCATAAATCACTTCATACTCATATTGCCACTGCCACGACTGCTAAATAAATAGTTATAACTAACAGCTGGTAGAAAATGCTTCTGCAACAACAAACCAGTCTCGTTCCTGCCACATAACACCTGTCCTTTGTGCCCTACACTGGCTCCCTGTGAAGATACATTTTAAGCTTGGCCTGACTTACTAAGCTCTACACGATGAAGACCCCAGCTTCCTGAAGGAGCTCATCACTCCTTATGTTCCAACTCGTGCTCCAAGATCTGCAGATAAACATTATTACCATCCACAGAATATCTTCACAAACCTCCGGGTCTCAAACTTTTATGTATGAAGCACTAAGACCATTCTCTTCATCCAAACCTTACAAAAAGACACAACTCTCTGTTGTCTTTTCTCTCCTAAGTGCTTTGAGTTCCTTTGCCTTTCCCTTTAAACATAGGAACCCGAAAGAGATAAGGGCTAGTCTTGTACTTGCATTTTGTGTAATGTGTGGTTTAGTAATTATATTACAACTTTTGGGAGCTAGCAATTACTAAGACAGGTTATTAGTTTGGGTAGATGGAGAAGATAAATGGGTCAAATACAGCCTTACAGTTGCACAACAGAAAGAAGTTCGGAATAGGAACAGAGCGAAGAAAAGGCTGTGCTAAAATAGCAATTAGAGAGGCCAGACTAAATACTTTACAGAACACCTATACTAACTGAATATTAAATAACTTGATAAGAGTTCATAAAGGGAGGATATGACTTGAAAGCGAGCCTGGTTATAGAATATGTTAAGGCCAGTTACAATGTACACTGCAATTCTGTATAAGGGAACAGACATGAGTATGTTAAACAATGCACGCTATAAAAAAAAGTTATTATTGTCAAAATATCCTTATGTACCGAACATCCAATAACACTGCAGAATTGAACTGAGAGCACAAATATTTATTTGCAAGTAGCAGGATTACAAATAAACTTTGTTTCACGAACCTGTTAGTAGGTGAAGTATTATTATGCCTTAGATGGCATAGCAGAGATTATGCGTGTGTTAGTTTTTTTTAATGTAGTTATCATGTAACAGACACTTGTTGGTGTCCTATACTGGTGCACAACATCATATTCATTTGTGGTTCATTATCTTACTCTTCACAAACTCAATATAAATCATAAAGATATATATATAACATTTAAAAAGCTGAATGTTCTGAATTACCTGTAGTTGTCCTCTGTGCTTTATATAGTGCATAATTTTCTTTCGTGGTCCCAGGGGAATGCCTAAATCTACTAGGTCCTTTTCTGAACATAGCACCTGTAATCAAACAGTGTGAGAAGTGAACAAACATCCTCTGAAATAACGATGCTTACCTCTAGACAATGATGTTGGGATAAAAGCACACAATTTTATTTAGGCTCTAAGTATAATTATAGCTACTGGTCATAAAATGTTTCACTAACAGCCACATTAAATTCCCTCAACGTTGAAAACCGCAGCCCATAACGTAGCCCGCAAGACTTCCGGCTATTAAATTGGCCCAGTAAAGTAACCCACTGACGACTTGTGGGGTAGGGGCGAGAAAACCCTATGGGACGTGATAATTCGACTTGCGCACCCAGAAATCCTTTGTTCTTTCAAGCCTGTAACTGTTAAGTTCCAATCACGCCTTAAATTGCAACAAATACACTGGCGTTCAAGCCCATAAGCCACAAATGGAGCCAAAAAGCCAGCGGGTACTAGAGAGGACCTGCAAGAGGCTAAAATCCTATCTGTAGCACTGTAGATGCAAATATACACACATTACTGTACTTTTATTAACAGGGAAAGTGATGATAGGTATTAAAATGAATAGCACAACATTCTCAAGCTTTCAAATCTGCAATACAAAATACTTTATTTTCAGTTTAATTTCTGTGTTATATCGACCCCGCAATCAGTGTGTTAATATATATAATGTAACTTGCATGTCCTTTTCTCTACTAATCCTTTTTACTCTTCCTAATCTGCTTTCACTATTATCTTCTCCTGTACGCTCTATTCCATTCTTAAACATGATATTGTTTTTCATTTCAGTTCTTTATTTTTCTAGTAATTCACCCATCCTTTCTTCATTCTCACAACTCCTTACTATAGTAGTATTAGATGCATATACTATACAATTTCATTTTCATAATGCTTATTTTTACTGCCTCACCTAGTGCACAGGTATCCAGTTATATAGATTGCACACTTTTTTTGCAAGTCAAGGCTCAGTGATTTCATGTGCAGAAAAGCTGGCTATGATAGATACACATGGCTTGAATGACAGGGAGAAGAAATATGTATCAGATTGGTCCTTTTTTACAAGATCTATTCACAAGTTGATTTTGCCTGCTCCAGATTTTCTGGTCTGTGGTTACTGGACAATTCATACATTTTTCAGGGTAGTAACGCACAAGCTGCATTCTACAATGATCACAATACAAAGAAAATAACATTCGTGAGGAAGCTATCAGTAATGCAAGGAAAACTAATTAAGGGAGAGTTCTCACACAGTACTGATGTGCATTAAAATATACCCCTATGGACTGCTATGACGTTCTTGCCAAACCTTAAGATTGAGTCAAGAACAGTTTATTTAAAAAACTCTCTTTATCTTCAAGGTTATTCACACCAATGTTCTATCGCTAATCTTTCACTATACCCCAAAGTGTTCTCTCCACACATTCATATCTTCTCACTGTTCTGTTCTAGAGCTCCTTCTAAAGCCAACTCATTTTTTTTTACTATTAGCCCCACGCCTGGAATCGCAGAGAAATGATTAATCTCCATGTTTCAAGGTACATCTTAAAAATCACCCCTCTAAATATGCTTTTGTCAATGCACTTGGAGATACTAAGTAGCATAAATGTATATTACCAGAGCTTCCAAGTCCAGTTTCTCATGGTCAAATACACTGTGGAGATCTGCGAGTCCCAGCTTTTCCAGAACATTAAGTAGGGTCCGCTTCTCGCCCTTTCGGTCATTTCCACAATCTCTTGCCTAAAACAAAAACAAATAGTAACTTAACATATGCCGGAGATATCCATTGTCAGATAAGAAGCTAAAGTGTTAGGTTCCTAAATCTTTAAAAGTTACCTTTGCTCTGGCATTACTGCTTTGTGTGGAATCTCTCTGGTTAGTGAGTAGATCAAATAGAATGAGTGATCCTAGAACAATGAGACAAAAAGGATAATTGCTATATTTTTCAATGTAAAGGAAATTACAAGAGCAAAAGGTTGTAACAAGAAAAAATGGGGTAAAGAGGAGCAAATGGGAAGGAAAGTAGATGTAGGAAGAGTGAAAGGAATGAAGTATAGAAAAAAGGCTGTGTGAAGAGAAAGGTGTCAAGTAGACCGAGAAAGGTGTTAAAGATAAGTTAAGCTAAGGGATATTAAAAAAGTTGTAGCAAGATATATTTAAATATGTTGAGAAAAACAAACATATTGTATTTTTAAATGCACTTTTATAAAATACAGCCTTAAAAGAAACACTATTAAATTCAAGTTTGATTTAATAACAACAGACATTTTACAACTGTAGTATTATTAGAAACCTGGAAGGAGTGGGAGGAACAACAGACTTGTATTTATGTTAAAACATTCTCTTCAAATAGTCCCTTGTTAACAGGACTCAATGGCAGAGTTAAACCCATAAGATACCCTGCTCCCTCAAACTACACAGACAAGCAGTCTCAAATGGAATCATAAGATACAATCCGAGTCATCTAAGTATAATGTTTTTATGTTCCTGTCTTGCAAACCTGCTGATGTTGCTTTTCAATACTTCAAAAGCATGTTAAGTTTTTGCCAAACTACAATGGTCTTTTAAAAGATTTCCTTTCATCTTGGTGTACCTGACTCTCGCATTTAGCCCATGGCATAATGCCATTTAAAAAAAAAAAAAAAATTCACATATTATAATACAGCACTCATGGATATTAGAATTTTACATCTTCTATGATGTACAGCTTCATACATGCAGAGACAGGTAAAAGTCGGTGTGGTGCTAGCCTCTAAGTAAGATTATTAGTAGTAGGATGTTTTCAATCTTGTGCTGAATTGAACATGTGTACCTACAGTTATAAGCTCCTAATCATTCCAATATATATATATAGTGTTTGATCTTTTATAATATTAATTTATTTTTTATGGGCTTGTATTTATCCAGAGTAGGTAAAATTCGCCAAATGGACTAAAGAAAAATAGGAGTGTTAAGCTATTCACAGTGTGGCCATTTTACAGTTAGAAATCCTGATAAATACAAACTAAAACATATGTAATGCTGAGCATAAAAACAGTTGCGAGATCAGGGACAGGGTCCTCCGATGAAATCCTGCACGGTTCTGGTGCTTTATTTCCATCCTCTTGCTGGCTAATAACAACCAAAACACCAAAATTCAGCTCCTATGACAGCAAAAAGAGTACTTTAAGTACAACGAGGAGGAGGGAATGATGACATATCACAATTACCGCAGAAGCAGCATACTATAAGGCAACTATATCACCAGTCTTGTATATCACCAGTGTTTTCTGGCTAGTAAATTGAATACATTATGAGAAGTGGTGAAAATGTCTTTCCTTTTGACTTTTCCTATCACTGCAGGAAGTTCTACATGAAAGCAAAAAAAAAAAAAATGACTGCAATGTAACAGTTGGTCTTGTGTGGACAACTCTCTCGCTCTCATATCAGCAATATAACCACCCATTTCAAACAAACATTGTGAATGGACATAAATTAAGAATAGTCATCTACAAAGCTTCACTGCAGTAAACATGCATTAGTTTATGAGAATACAATCAACGATGGGTGTCTTTGGAAGATGTCCAAACTGTTCCTCTACATAGATTAGAAATGAATGCTCTTAGCCTCTGCAGACCATGATGTGAAATTGTCTTTATAAAATTATTTTGTCTTGTTTTTGTAAGTGCTGATTATATAAACAATGGACAATCCAGTGATTATGCAAAACTAAAAATGTATTTTACAATATATTTTATGGGACTACTGCCTCAAATGTAGTTAGTCAAACCTCTATCCTTCTGCCAGTATTCATTTAAATACACTTGAATCAAATCCAAAGCAGTTTATTGTGTTATACATGCAAATATCTTGCCAAAATCTTGATCTATTGCTCCAACCCGGTACATCACATAACCTAGCTTAATCCAGCACTATTTTCATGCAGTAAATCTAGATATTTAATAATTATTTTGCTCACATGTGATTACATTAATTTACATAATAGTAATGTCAAAATCACTAGTCTGTAGTTACTGAAGTCTTCTTTGCTATCATATTTGTAAAGAAAATCAGCGCTACGGAATATGTCGGCGCTTTATAAATGAACTATAATAAAAGCAGTACTACATTTAGATTACTGGAGAATTGCCAAACTACTCCTAGCAATAACAATAAATTAACTTTAGCTAAACTATAGCAATTTATTTATATGTGGTCTCTTAACTAAACTAAACTTGATAATGGACAAAATGTTTTAAAAAAAGTTTAAGAAAATTACCACAGTTTTTAAATGATTCTTTTATACGCAATTATGCATTACAATGTGAAACAGGCCGTCTGATAATTAGTGACCAGAAAAAGGCAAATGAGCTAAATAGGTTCCTTTCTTCGGTATACACAAGGGAGGTACCAGTGGTTGGGACACTGCAACATAATGGGGCTACACTACCTTTACTAAATAATTGGTTAACACAGGAAGTAATCCAAAAGATGTTGGAAAATAAATGTTAATAAAGCTCCGGGTCCTGATGGAATACATCCAAGGGTACTAAGGGAACTGGGTTCTGTAATAGCCAAACCATTATATAAATTTTTCAAGATTCACTCAACACTGGGTCTCTACCAGATGACTGGAGAAAAGTAGAAGTGATACCTATATTTAAGAAGGGAGCAAGAGCAAATCCGGGGAATTCTAAACCTGTAAGCCTCACTTCTGTAGTGGGGAAGCTTTTAGAAGGGTTAATAAGGGATAATATACAAGAATATGTCTATTTGAACAAAATTATAAGTAGGAGTCAACATGGATTTATGAGGTATAGGTCATGTCAAACAAATCTAATTAGTTTCTATGAGGAGGTTAGTAGGAACCTGGATCAAGGCAACTCAGTGGATGTAGTCTTTTTGGATTTTGCAAAGGCTTTTGATACAGTGCCACATGGGAGACTATTGTGCAAACTAAGGGATACAGGAATTGCAGTAAATATCTGCTCATAGATTGAGAGCTGGCTAAAAGACAGGAAGCAAAGGGTTGTAAATGGAACATACTCAGATTGGACTAATGTGGAAGTGGGGTTCCTCAGTGCTAAGTATTAGGTCCTCTCCTTTTTAACATATTTATTAACGATTTAGAAGTAAGACTGGAAAGTATTGTCTCAATTTTTGCTGATGACACAAAGTTGTGCAAGGTAATTAAATCAGAAAATGATGTATTTTCCCTATAAAAGGGACTTGCATAAATTAGAGAAATGGGCAATTAAATGACAGATGAGATTTAATATGAATAAAATGTACGGTTATGCATCTGGGAAGAAAAAATAACCATGCAATGTATAAACTTAATGAAACAAATCTAGGGGTATCAGATATTGAAAGGGTTTTGGGAGTGCTTGTGGACAACCACCTACGTAACAGTTCTCAATGCCAAGCAGCAGCTGCAAAGGCAAGTAAACTATTAGAATGTATTAAGAAGGGTATATAGAAGCAAGGGAAGCAAATACAATTCTACCACTATACAAATCCCTAGTACACCCTTACTTGGAATATGGAGTATAATTTTGGGCACCACTTCACAAAAAGGACACTTTAGACCTGGAAAAGGTACAGAGAAGCGCAACAAAACTAATAAGGGGAATGGAGGGGCTAAGTTATGAAGAAAGACTAATTTAATTAAACTTATTTTCTCTAGAAAAATGGCATCTA